>ML685767.1:24869392-24889962 GCA_007922175.1 Pelusios castaneus | reverse complement strand
AGAGAGAGAGAGAGAGAGAGAGAGAGAGAGAGAGAGAGAGAGAGAGAGAGAGAGAGAGAAACCCTGAAGCAAAAGAAAACATACAACTCTGAGAATAACAAAGTATAATTAACTCTTCCCCCTTATTACAGTAAAGAACTGTTCATTCCTCCCAGTATTTAATACTACTCAAAGTATCCAATTAAAAGAACCCCCCTCTTCTTCCAATGGTCCCTTCTCTGCACCCAGTGCCCCAGACTGCCCTGCTGGAGGGTTAGCAATATCACTCACCTGAAGCAAAATGCTTCAGAGTGGGGGGGAAACAGCCTGCTGTCTGCTCCTGGCTCACTTCTCCCTGTGCACAGAGCACGTGGGCTCCTCTCAGTCCAACCACCCTGGCTGCTGGCTCTCAGGCATCCCACTCCAGCAGCCAGCAGCAGGGGACCCTGTGGAGCATGCTCAGAGCTGCCCCTCCACAGACCAGAACCTTCTGGCTCTAAGCAGCTAAATCTGCCTAGCAACACTGACCCAACAGATCTCTTAAAGGGAAACTCTCCATTTAGACTAATGGGTTACACAAGACCTCTATAACTTTACCAAAAGAATTCTCAATTACTAGTATATCAGGCAAAACACCATAAATCATACTATTCTCAAGGACACCATTTCTTCCTTGCCTCACAGGCCCTTCAAATATTACACACAATGTCAAAGTGAAAATGACATAATACATAGAATGTCGCTGTAGTGACCCTAAACTTTCTATGCATGCCTCCTTTCTTCCTGTATTGTAAATTTCTTGGGACAGATCCAGGAACCTAGCTATCTAAAGTTCCTATGGCATACTGTAAAAATAAAAAAAAGTAAAGATGTCTCTCAATGAAACAGGAAAAATAAAACTATACTGCCTACAAATATAAATACAAGTAAAAAAGTTAATCCAGAAAAATGAATTTGTCTTCTTGAGATCAAGTAAGGTATGGTTAAAGTTATTCAAAATTATTAATTATTACTAAAGGTAATTTAAAGTTAAATGATTTTTTTCTCTGAAGCATGAGGATGGATTACTAGTTGATGAAGCCTGTTTTGTGGAAATTAACTGTCATAAAAAGTTACAGTCACCAGCATGGCAAAGAGCCCATCCTTACTGATCTTTTGCAAATAAAGTAACAGATGTTCCAAATATAAATTAAGTTTGCACTAATTAAATGCTGACTAAATATAAATTATTTGGCCATTATACTTGTTTATTTTATCAATCCAAGAATTTTGAACAGTAAGAGAAATAATATAATTAAAAGCCTTCAGAATATTTGCCTTGTAGCCTAAAAATTTTGTTTATATTTCAAATATTGCAAAGTTTTTCGAGTAAAATTAATTTCTAATGGAGGTATTTCAAATTAATAGTTTTGTTTAGAAAGTGTCAAACCAAAACCTTTGGATTTCCTCATACTCCAGAGAGAAACAATTTGGCATACATTTGCAAAATATTTCAGTATCATTGACATCTGCATGTTGGTGAAAAAAGTTTGGGTTGAAAATTTTTACCCAGATCTAATGAATATGAATGTAGAAGGCTGAAAAGGATATCAAAATAGAAAAGGAAAAGAAAGTGCCTCTTTTTTGTTTTGGTAAATTAACTGTGATCTGGCTATTTTAGCTAACTTAAAAGTGAAAATTATCCCAGTGTTGCAGGTGGACGCCTGAAGACAGGCAGGGGCAAGCTAGCAACAGTGGGTTCGTTGCCCGGAGTGCGCAGCACCAATAATCACACCAGGACGGAGAAGCACACTAAGATTTATTTGAGATCTCAAGCAGGCACACGGAGACAGGCATGTCTCAAATCATGCGCGCCCCCACTTGGTTACAATAACTTTTATATAGTTTTTTTTTGCTGTGTATGTGAAAAGATCCTACCCCCTACTCTTTGGGTGAGAACCAAACTTTCAAGGCTGTGTTATAATTGCAAGCGGAGACCGGCTGAGACTGGTACTGTTATTTCGTTATGAGGAACAGGTTATCAGTTCCTGCAACCGGGGAACATCCTTATATGTGGCTGTTATTGGGATTGTTGGGCGCCAGTTATGTCCCAGCTGTGTCCGAGTCTGGAGCGAAGGGGATTCATCGACACTGTGGCCTTCCACCCCCCCGAGTTACCCAGTGCGCAACCCCAGACACAGCCAGGGGAACATAACTCAACTTCTCCACCATTATTAACTAAATATTAATATTTTTGACAAGTTGTCAGCCATTATAACAAGTCACACATAAAAAAGCAACAACTGTGTGGGGAAAAAAAAACAAACACAAAGCAAAACCAATCTTGTTCATTTAAATTAAATCTATAAAACATAAGAACGAGTAAAAGCATGAGCTAGATGGGTTTTATTTTCATTCTTTCTTGAGCCCCTCTTCCTCCCTCTTCTTCTTGAGCTTCCCAAATTAATTTAAGTTGAATTCACACTAAGAAAAAAAGTGTATTCTTTAGAGCTAGTTGGTTTCAACAAAACTTTTGTTAGGAATGTTCCTCTGGGTCAGCATGGATTTCTGGTCAAAATGAGACACAATCCCACTACAGAACTGTCTACAGTCTAGTGCAGTATGGGTGACTAAGTTCAAGTCCCAGGCACAGAAGGGAGCAGAACTCAGGTCTTCCAAATTCCTGATGAGTGCCTTAACTCTAGGGTAATAGAGTTAGTCACACACTCTCAAGCCCTGTGACTATACACCTATTTATAAAAAAATGGAAATGGTCCAAGAGGGGACACCCACCACAGAATAGCTAATAGTCTCATCACCCTTATGAAATAGCACTGATTTGAGGAATTAATGACAACACTGAGGTGAACAAACTTCAAACTATTACAGATTATTACAAACTCTTGAGCCAAAAAGGTTATGAACCACTGATCTAGACCTTCCCTGACAGCTGTTTGTCCAACCTGTTTTTTTTTTTTTTTTTTAGATTCCAATGATGGGAATGCCACAACCTCTCTTGGCAACTTATTCTAGAATTTAACTACTTTAGACAGTTTTCCCTAATAGCTAACCTAAATCTTCCCTGCAGCAGATTAAGCTCATTACTTCTTGTCCTAACTTCAGTTTAAAGACTGTTAAAAAGTCCCCCACTAGTTGATAATTAACAGATATTAGGCTGATGATAATAAGGGATCAGTGGACATTGGCGGTTATGGATGTACACTATTACTTGTTAAGAGTTGCTGTAATTTTCTTGAAAGAGTCCCAGAAACAGGTTAATTTTAGTTAGCCAAATATCAATGAGCATCTCTACTGGATAGCATTGATGTATATATTTTCCAGTTGGTAGACAGCGGGTTTTAAAGTGAGAAATGAGGTGGAAAGCAGAAGAGAACAGTTCTTAGTACTGAACATAGCTAACCTTCTTTTGCAGATCCAGTTCCTTTCACAAGAGTCAGCTGGAATATGTAGTTCAGGGTATGCTCACTCATTTAACTGGATGGGCCCAGCTGTATTTGTTGGGCTTTATTGCCTGGATTGGAATTGGTGGACTGAAGAGACTGAATTATCTATATTTGTAGTGTGGACAAGATATTCCTATTTCTTTTCTTTTTTAAAAGATTCTATTATAGGACTAAAAAGGGTCTCCCTTAGCCCATGTACATATTACTGGTAATGCAAATGATAGCGGAATAGCCTGCCTCAAATAATTCTGGACTCTGCATCAAGTAAACAGTCGCTGTAGGTGGCTGTTTTGCAGGAAGTTACCGTACTTATTCCCAGAGCTGTGTGAATGTCATTTGTGAAGCTCATGAATAAACAAGTAAAAACAAAACAAAAAAAAAAAACAAAAACAAAAACAAAACTTTTTTCATTTCATGTTTCATCACAAAATATGAGGAGTAAAGGAGGAACATGCTATTTGAAAACTGTATGATCTTTTAAGAACATAATAAGCACAGGACAACTTGCAAAAAAAAAAAAACAACAACCCACTATCCTAAAACTATAACAGTAAATAGGAGTGGAAGGATGGTCTTGCGGTCCAAACTGACCGTCAGTGGCCATCAGGTCCATCATTCCAGTCTCTGCCACATACTTCCTTTAAGTGCTTCTCCTCCTTTATTTCCACAGCTTACTAAGTATTAGTAGTAGTACTATGGGCAGAAGCTATTAAGTTAAGTGTAATTTAAAGATATTAAGAATATATGTCTGAACTAAAGCAGTAATGGGACGGTATCCTTGATAAAGAATGCTTACTTACCTTTGTAATTATAGTTAGTTATATTCTTCTTCAAGATGTGTTGTTCATGTCCATTGAATTAGGTGACAGCAGTATCCCTGGAGGCGGACAGAAGTTCACAGATGTTCTGACTTTAATACAACCCTGCCAAAGGCAGCATCATCCTGGATCTTCTACATAATGGCATGGCGGGCTGAGAAAGTTTGTACTCACAACAAAGTAGATGCCCTACAGATGTTCTAGATTAGGACCTGGGCCAGAAAGGCCACTGAAAATGCCTGTGCCTTATTAAGTGGGTCCTAAGTAAAACTGGAGAGTGTGACCTCTGCTCACACTTCCTGTTTCACTTGTTGGTGAATATGTCCATTTGGGGAGTGCCCCACATGATTGCCTCAGCTACATCCTGGCATTGTGGGGACTGGCAGGTGGTGTGGGCCCTTGCCGCTCCCAGGAGTCTGTGGTGGGTCTGTGGTCAGGCTTGAAAACCTTATGTTCCAGTTCCTAGGTAGCAATTGAGCGTTGTCTGGCAGCTTGCAGTCCCATGACCAGAAGCAGGATGTGGCTATCCCACCCTGGAGACAGGGGCTGGCTATGCCCTTGCTTGGTATGGGGCCAGAATCTTTTGCAAATCATGCCCTTTTCCCTGCTCATGGGTCTCTCCCACTTCCATACCGTTATAGACTGCTCTGGTGAGGGTCACTGATTAGCATCGACTTTTTACATAAAATGCAGGGTTTAACACAACAAAATCTAGAACTATGTACACAAAGATAACCAAAACCACTAGGCAGAGAGAGAAAGCTTGTGAAGCAAGAGAGTAATTCAACACTGTCACAGGCAACAAGGAGGAATTAAGAGGGAGAGAAGCTGGTGGTGCCCTACATCCTGACATGTGCGTGTCATTGCTGAGGGTGCTACAGCCAGCCATATGGATTCTACTGGGGGGAATTTCTGTGTGCCACATGCAAGAGTGCCACACACCTAATTTGGGAAGGGACATGAGCAAGCAAAGAACAGAAAGACGTCCAAAACAATCTTTTTTATACTGGTAAAAAACATATACTTCAGAATCTCAAAGAGTGTAGATATAATTATGTTTTTTTCACAGGTGTTTCAGAATGTTTTATAAAATACAGATTTAAAGCACTTCAAAATTACATAAACTGATAATACTTAAAGGCATCTTTTAGTAATCAAGTTAACTGCAGTACAGTAAGTGCACACTTATTACATATTTAATAGTTCATTGAGCAAAGAAACAAGCCTTCTTTTAGTCTTAATAACAGTAGCTTCTAGCAATAAAAAATATGGTGATAAGATGAAAGATTATCTGTACTATATTTCTGTATTAGCAGAGACAAGACCATATCCTTTTTAAAGTGAGGTTTCTCAAATTTGGGACAAAATTTTGATTTTGCAAAACTAAACTTAATTGGAAAGATTACATTTTTGCTAAATTCCAAGCATAGTTTTAAAACAAACAAATATTCCACTGCAGTGTTTAATACCCAAACAGCACTGAGCAGCTGAAAATGAGACTGTGTAAACAATAATGATGCTCAATCAATTTTTAATTTCAAAGATGAGAAAAATGAAAATATTAACAAATTAGTGAAAACACAGCAATTCCTACAGGAAATCAACTGTCCAATGGCTAAGCCTGAATGGAAGGATAACTGGGTAAAGCTAATATCTGCAAAACACTTGGGTCTCAGAATGTCTGGCCTTACTCCTAATACCTCAACTGCTAGAATCAAGTAACTGCAGAGCAATCTTAGCTTTTAGTATGAAAAAGGAAGCTTCTAAATCTCATGATTGTGAAGAAAAACATGAAAACCTGAGTGAGCGCACCCTAACTGTTCAGAAACCAAGACAAATAAAAAGATCCTATTTTTAACCTCATGATTCAGCCTCTCAGTCAGGCTACAGGAAATCATGATTTTGAATCCTTGGGGTTGCTAATATTGTATTTAAAAAAACAAAACAAAACTACATGTACTTAAATTTCTGCAAGATACAAGGGACTGGATAGTATTTCCTTTATACAGAGAAAAATATTGCAGTCATCTGATAAGCTTGGAATCCCAGCTTCTATTATTCATTTTTTTCCCCACTTCATAACCTTGTTTATTAGTTTGAATAGGAATATTATTCATCAGTACTCCAGGAATGTTAAAGGATACCAATCAAGAATCAGGGCCCTATTGTTTGCTAGGTCCTGTACAAACACTAAAAAGTCAATGTTGACCCAGACTTCTCACAGTCTAGGATTACAAGGAAGAAGAAACAAATGGAAGTTTCACGGGGCAAGATAAAGGAAGGAGATTAGTTAAGAATAAAGATGCAAATAATTGTTCATTAAGCAGAGGTATAAATTCAATGCCAGTGTCAAATGATGGTGGTTTGTAGGCATCAAAAAGAACATTAGTATGCTCAGGGCCCACCCAAGGGTTTTCGGTGTCCTAGGCAAGCTATGATTTTGGCATCCCCTCCCCTACATGTTATAAGAGAACATATGTAAAAAAATTCTCTTCCATCTAATTTGGTGCCCCTTAAAGCCTGGCGCTGTAGGCAATCGCCTAGTTCACCTATATGGTTGGACCAGCCCTGAGTATGCTTAACAAAGTAACCGAATACCACTCTGATTTTTTCAATGACAGTTTTTAGTATACGAAGAAAATTCAGCCATGAATACAGCTTTTAATGTAAAATTCATAATATTTTTTTGCCTTTAAACTCTGAGAAGAGCTTTGTTGCCTGCTTGGTCCACTTTGCAAAACTCCGAGTATTCCTTGCACAGAATAATTGGAGATCTTACATACACTCTAAGATATGCAGGGCTGGAAAGGAACTTGGGAAGTCATCTAATCCATTCCCTTCAGTTTGAGACAGGACCAAGTAAACCTACATCATATCTCTGTTGTTGGGTGATGTTTAATACATTTGGGTTAATACACTCAGGTTTATTATTTCAAAGCTTTATTTGAACCCAAACCTTGTCTTGTGGTTACAATTACAATATCCATGAATGACAGGTAAACAAAAAGTCAATGGCCAGTTATCTTCTCTTTGGGCATAGGAAGGCCATGATGGATTTATCTTATGATGCTCTAACTATTGCCTTATATTCTAGTATATTTATACCTATCCACATTACATTACCATAACTTTCCTTCAATTAATATTAAGCACTTCATGTCTTACATAAAATTAACACAATACACATGTGAAACGTAACATGACATGAAAACAGCACAGACAGGAAAAAGTTCTCTTTTCTAAATGACTTACTTTCTTTGATCACATATTGATCTGGCATGCTGACCTGGCCAACCACTCCCTACTAAACATAGGAACTTTCCGGTTGTCCCTTAACTCCCTTTGGCAATACATTCTGTATATACACTGTACTGATACTCTCTCATATTGTGGTAATACAAAGGGGGGAAAAACAAAAATTGAGAACGCATACAGTCTATATGATTATTTTGCAATAGCTATAGATATAAAAATAACAGATACAAAATTTCCAAAGTTTAGTGGTTGTAATGGAGAACACTGACCAATTATGCTTACAATAGAGTAAAATTCAGAAGAGAACAGTGTTTTCTTTAATAAGTAAATAAAGCATATAGTTTTTCACATTGTGGAAAGAGCCAACAGTAAATGGCTGTTAGAAGAAATACTCCAGTTTTACATCATTAAAATCTTTTGTTTGCTTGAACATTACTATTTATATTAAAGATAAAACCATGCCATTTTTATTCCAGACTTCATCATTCCTGAAGTAAATTGTATGACTTATTGCCAGAAAAGACACCTCTACATAGGTTATATTGATATTTCTTTGTTTTTGCTATACTGACACAATTGCTTTCGCCGCTTAGGTCACAGAACAAGTAACAGAGCCCCACTTCACTAGTATTAACACTTTATCACATTAGCTAAAAATAAAGAGCTTAAAAATGCACATTTTGCCACACTGACATATTGTTAAACAAGCATTCACAAACAAAGATCTTGTTGGACTGCTCTTTAGATTATCTCAAGGGACTCATTTTTTCTTTCCATGAGACTAGAGATATTTCAATTTCTGGCATTTACTTTACATAGTACCCTATGTAAACTTTCCAAAAATAATAATTGTATGCAATCACAGAAGCATTGTAGTTTCCTTGAAGAGCCTATTAAGAGTCAAACTTTTATTTTCACCAGAACTTTTATTCAAAGATAGTATGGCTATACAGCTCTGACTGTATAGCTCCTTCCTTTCCCTAATCCCTTACTCCCACCCTCTTTTCTGCAACTAAAAAGCTATGTAAGAAAGCCATGCCCATTCTTCACCATATTTGTGTGTTTGCTTACGTGCTATTTCCCTATTCCTCCCACCCTTTATCTATTTGCATCTTTAGATTGTGAACACTTCATAGGAGGCATCATCTTTCCTAGTTTTGTACAGAGACAAGCACAACAGACCCCAATCCTGCATGGAGTGCCTGGATACTACCATAAATATTTAGCACTCTAATGACATTATTTCTTTTGCCTCCTGTAACACATTGGGAGATATCTGCAATATTCTTTTGATTATCACGTCTGATGTAGTATCTCTGCTCAATTTTGTACCGTACTGCTTCTTTGAAGTAGAAAGGTTAAATCAGACTGGAAGTGGGGGTTGGCCTTGGAAAAAAAGACACAGATAAAGGCAAGCCTCTCAGATACCTTGAGTCCTTTGAAGTTGGGTAACAAAGGTCCAGTCACTAGTTGGGAGAAGTTATTTAACTGGCTGCAAGCCAGGTCAGATATTTTACTCTTCCCTTGGCTATGCTTGAGCTCAAAAGAAAAAAGTAAAACTTCAGAAATCCTAGGAAAAGGAAGATTTTTGGGGGGGAGTGTGAATTGGATATACTAAATGAAACAAACAAAAACTAACAGGCTGGGTGGACTCTGAGACAGAGGGAGCAGCTACAAGCGTTTTCCAACTAAGAGACTGGGAATAAACCAGACCCACATGAATTACAGGAAAGCAAGTTGAGTTTATGTAAAGAAATGTGAGTAGGTATCTTATTTTAAACCCACTTTTCAAAGTGCTGCATATCTATTAGCAAAATAAAGCATAATTTTCCTTGAAAAAAGCTATTCCTGTACCACTGATAATATATACTGTTGCAGGTTCCCGAAGGAGAAAACACTTGTCGGTGCCAAGCCTATTGGGCCTGCTAATTAAGACAATTGTCAACCAGAGGGCTATAATGCAGGTTCTGGTCGTAGGGTTGGGAAATTTTGAAATTCCATCAAGGACAGGTAAAGGCCCGAGGCCTGAAACCTGTGAAGGGTACACTTGGTGAGACCCCAAGAAGGGACAGTGATGGCTCGTGGGTAATCATGACATCTCTCATTATCAACTCGTTGAACAAGAAAACTGCTTGTATGGAAAGCTGTCAGCATGTGACCCACCTGACGAGCACCTCCTGGCAACGTTTCGGGGAACTAGACAGGAATGAGCCCTAAAACATAATGAAACAGGACAAAACAGGAGACCTAAGCTGGAAAAATGGTCAAGTTGGCAGGAGTCAGGTTTTAAACATTTGACTTCACTGAAACAGGCAAGAAGTAAGCTGAAACTGATAAGAGTGGGAAAGTACTTTAAAGGAGGGAAGTGTTGGGAGGGAAGTCTGAGATACTAGTTTTCATGCAGCCAAGAGAGTGATGGAGAGTCCTGCCATCAGTTGAGCTATTCTGTTGCATTGGGGGCACGAATGCTGTCGGGGTACCTGTTGATATAGGTCGCTTACCACTGCGCTACATTGCAATAAAGCCTAGCCTGGCACCTTCGTTTCTATAAAGATCTGGAGTTTTTTCTTTGATCGTGAGTGTTCCCTCAGACTATCCATGCTGAACAGGGAAGATCGGAACCAGCAGAAAACATCATTAGAAGTAAGGATACAGCTAGGCTTCAGACCACTGGACTAACTGAATTCCAACCCAAAGTGTTAACCTTGGCTCAGGTTAACTGGGCTAACAGAGTCCCTCCCCACTTTATGTCCAACCAGGTTTCAGACAATTGGGCTAACTGACTTCCTACTAAATGTCCAAGCCAGAGGGAACACATACACAGGGACATATGCACACAGACAAATAACCTACACTGGATTTTACACAACACTGATAACGTCACCCAGCCACAACAAGTACACTTGTCTCAAAGGTTACCTTGTTCTCCCACACAGCTCGCGCTATTTCTTTATTGACATATGGTGTATTTTCTATATCTAAGGCTGTGAGCTCTGTGTCACAGGTATTGTACGTGTTTCTTGCCTCTATAGTGTTTATCATAACAGGGCTACCTAGAAGAAAAAAATAAAATAGCCTGGACCAGATGCACGTTACTTGAGCATCCTAGAGAATTAAACTACATTTTGCAAGTTAGGAAATTCAACAATATCAAACTCTTGAAAACCCAGTAATTCCTCAAATATGAAAGAATAAAACATCTAAAAGGAGGAATCTGAAAAAAACTTAGTGAAGATAAGATTATTTCATTAATTTGAATCTTTTTCAAGAATAGCAAATAGGTGAGAGCTAATCTGACATTTATAAGCAGTTGTGTATATACACTTGGTTTATTTATTTATTTTTCCCATTGCCTATTTATATAGTTTGAATTATATTACAATTATATTCATAATGTATTTCAATTACAATTATGTGGGAAAGTGCACACCTGTGGACATATAAAATTCAAAAAACCCTAACAGTAAAAATGTTAGCTGCACTGAATAAAATCAAGTACCACGAAGACCTCCAGGACACTGTCTTTCAAAAGCAATTTGTGAAAAACAAGCTGCAATTTTTGTCAACATCTTCATGGTACTGAGGGTTTGTATGGGAAAGGAAGGAAGGAAGGAAGATCAGGAGTGTGAATTGTCTAACTACTGAAATGCCAGCTCAGACCAGAATTTATAAGAAGAATGGCTGTATCCTGTACAGTAGGCCAGAACCATTTTGTCCTATTATAGTAGCTAAGGAGAAATCATGTATTTTTGGAGTCTATTAAAATCTAAGCCTCATAGGGGAATGGTGATGAACAACCTATAATTACAGTGGGATCATGGCTCAGTGGTCTCTACTTCGAAGCAGAGATACTAAACAGACATTCCCCATACTACACAACAAGTAGTATAGAATATCTTTCTCTTAACTGTAAATTGGTCTTTCAGAGATAGTACATACTCTGCTACAGAATGTCCTGGACTGTCATGCTCTTTCAGATAAAATAACCATATGCAACAATTTTTCTTTTCTAAGCCAAGCCTTTAGAAGAGCCGGATGGGTGCCTAACCCCCAGAGATTACTTGCAAAGCTATAGACAACTGAAACACAGGATACAAAAAAGGAGGAATGTTCCTGAGGATTTGTATTATGAAGAGACCAATTTACAGACCTTACAAAATTGTCCTGTTCTCAGTCAAGTTATCACATCAGTGTGTGTGGTTTAAGCAGTAGGGAACATAGGGACAGAAAGGAGTGATGATAGGATATCCAGAAACATGAAAAACAAGGCAAAAATAGAGAATGGTAACTATATACAGGAATGATGGCTGCTTTTTGATATAGAGTATGGATGGAGGGATGTGCACCCTGAGAAGTCATATATAACATCTTGGAGAAAGCTGCCATATCAGTTTGTAGAGCCTTCAGATACACGCACTGGAGGGTCTGTTTCAACAACTGTGATGTTGGACTGTCATACAGAGTGCTCTGAGGTGCAAAGCATGAGTTTGACGTGTACTGTAGTCCTTTGCTGAGAATGTCAAACAGAAATTAAAGTCCTGAGGGGAGCATGAAGCAAAAGCTAGGCTTAGTTTCTCACCAACGGAACAAACATAACTCAGGTATACTAATCAGCTCTAGTAGGAAATACTGCCTAAACTGTGAAATGGTTTCTATATTCTGAGATCAATAAACTCTTAGGGAAATTGCAGGTAAGTAATTGTGGTGCCCTTGACACTAAGCTGAGCCTTAAAATGCGTACTCCACAATCTTTGTTCATGAGTTAGTTCAGTGGTTCCCAAATTGTGCCACATGGGTCACTTTTGGCCAGGGGGGTATCTCGAATTGGCCTGCCATGCCCCTCCTGCTGGCTGCAGAAGGAGCCACCGCCTAGAGGACCTAAGCATAGTGCTTTGCCCTAGGGCTTCAAGACTGGGGCAGGCTCCTTGCTGTAGCCAAGAAGAAAGGAAATCAGTGCTCCCCTCCCCCTGGTTGGAGCCAGGAGCACAGCAAAGTGCTCTGCTTGGGTTTCTAGATGCTGGGGTCCCTGCTGGAGCCAGCAGGAGGGGAGCACTGATTTCCTGTTCCCTGGTTTTAGAAGGGAGCCGTTGCAAAGGGATCCAGGTGGAATGCACGGGGCTACAGGATGTGTGTGGTTTCCCTGCTGCAGCCATGGGGAGGGAACTGGTGGCAGAGCAGCCAGGACCCAGCATGCACGAGGAGAGCCCAGGCTAGAAAAAAAATCAGTGCCTTTTGGTTTGACCTGAAGATAGCAGACCACCCACTGAGACTTAGCTTCAGTGTGTTGTGACAATCACTGTGACTCAGTTATTTCTAGGTGTAAAATAGCAAATGTAAAAATGAGCACAGTAGCATAAAATTTTTTACTTTAAATATGCAGTTATCTGTAGTTCCTTAATGGTGTACACATCAGTACATACGAATTGATAGACTATTTGTCTTCCAGGGTTGTAAAAACAATATTTATGGTCCTCAAGCCAAAACGGTTGCGAATTGCTGAGTTAAGTCATCATGGCTATGATGGCCAAAGTAGACATTTTAAGAGTCCTGCTTCAGATGTTGGTCTGTTCAGTATTGTTGGAGAAATTGCAAAAAATTCAAGGAAAGAACTTCAACTACCCCCTTTCCCCCATCATCCTAGAAGAGTTCCACTGCTCATTCTCCTCCCTAGCATTCATTCTAGGAGGTTATTTCCCTGATCCTCATGACACTTTAATAAAATTTAAACCTCTAAAAACATAACTACTTCAAAAAATATTTTAGATGTAGTAAAGGCAGCAATTCAGACTTGTGTGTTCCCTGTAATGATCAATTACAAACTTTTCTCCCTTTGCATACAGTAAGTTTTATCAAATGTTACATTTACTAAAATATTCCATTCACACTGCTCAAGCACACAGAGTATTAACCTCTCCATCAGTCTGCACTGACCTACCAAATTTAACATCCATTTTGAATTACTGCCAGTTTTTCTAACTTTTATCGTGCCAATACATGGCAGTGACATCTATAATTTAGTGGGAACATTTTCCAAGCGCCTCCCTCCTTAGATGGTATATTATAATATTTATATTTTGGTTCCTGCCTACACATTGCATAAATATTTACTGACTTCATGCATTTTATTGAAAACAATATTGTTTTAAATATTATATTGTCACATCTGCAAAGCAGTACTACAAGAATATTAAAAAAGAACTTCCAAGCTGCATCTATTGAAGCATGCAACAAATCATTTCATATTATCTGTGACATATTTAAAATAATGTATAAACTTCATCAGAGCATAAGAATGTAAAAGGATAGCCATAGTGAGTCAGACCATCGGTTCACCCAGCAGAACATTTTGTCTTCTGCAGTGGCTAATGCCAGAGGCCTCTGAAGTAAATGTACAAATGTACAGAAGGGCAATAATTCAGTAATCTATCCGACCATCCAGTCCCAGAATTTGGCAACCAGAGGCTTAGGGCTACTTAGGGCGTGGATTTATGTCCCTGGACCTTCTTGGCTAATAGCCATTGAGGGATCTATCCTGCATTGTTACATCTATCCACTGTTATGCTTTTGGCTTTCACAATATCCCCTGGTAACACGTGCCCCAGGTTGACTGTGTTATGTGAAGAAGTACATCCTTATATTCATTTCAAACCTCTTGTCTATTCATTTCATTAGATGACTCCTGGTTTTTGTGTTATGTGAAAAAGTAATTAACTGTCTCCAAACCATTCATGGTTTTATAGGTATCTGTCATATTCCCCTTTAGTCATTTCTTTTCCGAGCTGAAAAGTCCCAGTCCTTTTAATCTTGTCTCATATGGATGCTTTTTCCATACCCCTAAGTTCCCCCCCCCCCCATCCCTTTTCTGTAACTTTTCCAATTCCAATATATCTTTTTTTGAAATGGGTTGACCACAACTGCATGCAACATATAAGATGTGGGCATACCATGGATTTATGTAGTGGTATTATGATGTTTTCTGTTTTATCTATCTCTTTCTTAATGGTTCATAATGACTGTCACTGCACACTGAGCAGATATTTTCAGAAAACTAGGTACAATGACTAATTTTTGTTTGAGTGGTAACAGCTAATTTAGACCATATCTGATTCATAACAGGACCCTCCCTCTTATCTCGTAACTGCTTACTATGCTTAAGAACCTTTGGTGTAGGACCTTGTCAAAGGCTTTCTGAAAGTCTAAGTACGCTACATACAAAATCACCCTCATCCACGTTTATTGACCCCACCTAAAAATTCTAAGAGACTGGTAAGACAGTATTTCCCTTTACAAAAGCCATGTTGCTTCTTCCTCAACACACCATGATTGATTATGTGTTTTATAATTCTGTTCTTAATTACAGCTTTTTCCAATTTTCTGGGTATTGAAATTAGGTTTACCAGCGTATAATTGCCAGGATTGCCTCTGTAGTCTTATTTAAAAAACAAAAACCTAAACCAACTATGTTACATTAGCTATCCTCCAGTTAGGTGTTACAGAGACTGATTTAAGTGGTAGGTTACATATAACAGTTAGTAGTTCTGCTATTTCATATTTGAGTTCGTTCTGAAGTCTTTGTGAACTACATTTGGAGAACTGGTATTATAGTTCCTATTTCTAAGAAAGGGAAATAAAGTGATCCAGGAGATTACTATTACTTTGACCTCAATTGTATGAAAGGTCTGGACACCAACTTTGTAAGAAAACATAATCAAGAACATAGTGGTTAATGGTAATTGGGATAATATATAACATGGTTTAGAAAAAGTAAATTAAGCCAACATAACTTGATCTTCTTTGAGAAGATAACAGATTTTTTTTTTATTTTTTTTTTAAGACCAAGGAAATACAGTAGATCAAAGTGGGATTTTTCTCCCACAAAAGCTCATGTAATAAATAAATTTGTTAGTCTTTAAAATTGCCACCAGACTCCACGTTTGTTTTGCTGAACTAGACTGACATGGCTACCCCTTTGGAACTTGTCAGAAAAGCATTTGATACAGGTCCATATGGTAAGTTATTAGTTCAGTTAGAGACAATGGAGATTAATGTAAGAATTGAAAGGCGGAGAAATAATTGGTTAAAAGGAAGACTACAACAGGTGATACTGAAAGGTGAATGGTCAGACTGGAGGGAGCTTAGTAGTGGAGTTCCTCAGAGATCCGCCCTGTGACCAATCTTATTTAACATGTTCCCTCTAAGCTGATGATGCAGCTGAGCAAGTTATGGTACTCACTGAGAAGCAATTTGTGAGGCCTGATGCCGCATGGGCAACAGTTTTTTGGCCCCAGAAACATCAGCATGCCTAAATTAATTCAAAAGAAATGTATAGATGTTGTCTTTTCATTTGAACTTTAATAACAATGTTAAACTGAAATACTGTAGTTTTATTAATTTACTAAACAAATGTGAGAGAGAGAGACTTGCTGCCTTTCTAGCCTCTACCGTCATATACACCTCACAGTTTTTGTCACCTGTACTTTGCCATGTGGTCATGAATGTCTTTTGTGCTACGAATGGAGAGAAACTTAAAATTTTAAAACGCGGGGTTCAGGCTGGAGAGATGTGGAGAGATGCGGAGATTGGGCTGGGCTGGGCTGGTGAGAAGCGGAGAGAAGTGGGGGTCGGGCTGTGCAGGAGTCTGTAATAGGTGTGCGACAGCTGCTGTGCAGCCACGCATGCGCACAGTTTAGAGGGAACACAGCCTGGCATAAAAAAATGGGATTTTGTACACTTCATGTTTTGCAGATGACACAAAATTGGGAGGTTGTGCTAGTACAGAAGAGGAATGGAATAAAATTCAGGAAGATCTGACCAGCCTTGTAAACTGGAGTCAGAGAAACAGGACGAAATTTAATAGTGCAAAGTCAAGCACTTAGGATGTAGCAACAAGAATTTTTCTGTAAACTGGGGACTTACCACTTGAAAATGACAGTGGAGGAGGAAGACGTGAATATTGGTTAGTCACAGAAAGACTATGGGCTTGTCTATACTGAAAAAGCTATGTTGATCCCCACGCACTGACGCAGCGGGATTGATTGAATGGCCCGTATAGACCTGCTCAATTAGTCCTGGAATTGTTCTCTCGTCGACGCAGTAACTCCATCCCTCCAAGTGGAGTAATGCTGTGTTGACAGGAGAGCCTTGCTGGTCAATGCAGCTGAGTGTAGACAGCAAGTTAAGTCAAAGTAAGTCGATGGGAGCTACATCTTCTGCGGCACACAGATTGCGCATCTCCCATCAACTTAGCCGCGGAGTGTAGACTAGGCCTATGAGTCACCAATGCAATGCAACCATGAAAGAAAGGCTAATGGAGTCCTAGGATGTATCAGGTGAGGTACTTCCAATACAAAGAGGGAAGGCCCTGGTGAGGTCACATCTGGTATACTGTGTGCAGTTCTGGTCCTTCATGTTTAAGAAAGATGAATTCAAAATGGAACAGGAGCAGAGAAGGACTACAAAGCTGGTCTAAAGAATAGCTTAAGAGAGGAGACTCAACGAGATTGGCTTGATCAGCCTAATCAAAGGAAGGCTGAAGGGAGATGCAATTGCTCTCTATAAATACTTCAGAAGGATAAATACCCAGGAGGGAGAGGAGTTGCTTAAGTTAAGTGCCAGTGTGGACACAAGATAAAAAAAATAATAAACTAGCCATCGGCAAAATGTGGGTTAGAAATGTTTTACCATTAAAGGAGTAACATTTTGGAACAACCTTCCAAGGGGAGCTGCAGTGAGCAGAGCAAAAAGCTAAACTGACTTCAAGACTGAATTTGATAAGTTTATGGAGAAGATGGTATAATAAAATTGCCTACATTGGCACATAGCTGATTTACAACTGCTAGCAGCAAATATCTGTAGTAGCCAGTAAAAGGAGACTTGATGGCGAGGTTTCTGGCTGGTGGGTCTTGCCCACATGTTCAAGATCTAGCTAATTGCTATATTTGGGGTCAGGAAGAAATTTTCCACTGGGTCAGATTGGAAGAGAACTTGGAGTTTTTCTTTCTTCTGCAGCAAGGCCATAGATCACTTGCAGGTTTAAATTAGTGTAAATCATAGATTCTCTGTAATTTAAAGTCTTTAAATAATGATTTGAGGACTTCAGTAATTCAGCCACAGGTTATAGGTCTATTACAGGAGTGGGTGGGTGAGGTTCTGTAGCTGCACTGTGCAGAAGGTTAGAGTAGATGATCATGCTGGTCCCTTCTGACCATAAAGTCTATAGATTTATCTGGTCCTGGTGACTCATTACTCTTTTTTTTTTTTTTTTTTTTTTTTTTTTTAATCAATTTGTTCTAGACCCTTTACTGACAACTCAACCTGGGACAGTTCCTCAAATTTGTGGCTCTGGTGGGAGACACTCTCTCTCTCTCACATCAGCTGCAGTGAAGACTGATGCAAAGAATTCATTTAGCTGCTCCAATATGGCCCCTTCAGCACTTCAAATGGCCCCAATGATTGTTTGGTAGGCTTCCTGCTTGTGATGCACTTAACATTGGTGCTGTTTATTTTTCGTGTCTTTTACTAGTTGCTCTTCACATTCTTTTTTGGCCTGCCTAATTATACTTTTACACTTGCCTTGCCAAAGTTTATGCTCCTTTGTATTTTTCTCAGTAGGATTTGCTTTCCAATTTTTAAAATATTACTTTTGCCCCATTCACCTCTTTTACTCTAATTTAGGCATTTTTGGTCCTCTTCTTATTTTTGTTTCTTTTTTTATTATTATTTTGAATATTATTTGAGCTTGTATCATGATATTCTTTTTAAAAAGTTTCCATGTAGTTTGAAGGCATTTCACTCATGACGGTTTCTATTAGCTGAGGTTTCACTAGCCTGCTCATTTTAGTGTAGTTCTCCTTTTTGAAGATAAATGCTCCTGTTGGGGGTTTCTTTGGCATATCCCTCTTACAAAGGTGTTTAAAATTTAAATGGTTGCTATTACTGATATTTCAACTATATTTCTCTCCCCTTATGGGTTCCAGGACTAGTTGCTCCAGGAAGCAATCAATCTATCTTTAATGGTACATAGAATTATTATTTCCACATTCCATCCTCAGGCGACATGTATCGGTCTTGGCAGAGGGGCATCACAGTCATTTGCCTAAAGCCTTGTGGCAGGGGGGAGTGAACCATGCACTGTGGCTGCTGGTGGGAGCCTTAGGGAGGCCAGAGGTGGAGTACGGGGGGTCTGGTGGTCAAGTGAGACTGGGGGCCCATCAGCATGGCTGGGGTGCTGGCGGGGGCCCTAGCGAGGCCAGTGGGACAGAAGTAAAGGATAGGGCCCCCACGTGGCATAGGGGGATCCATCCTTGATTTTTGCCCCAGGCCCTGGAATCCGACAGATCACCCCAGCATGTACCGAGACAATGTGGAGACAGCTGCAATCCCCCCCCCCCCCCCCCCCCTTTTTTTTTTTTTTTTTTTTTTTTTTAAAAGAAACAAGGAGTCTAGTGGCACTTTTAAAGACTAACAAATTTATTTATCGCATGAGCTTTCATGGGAGAAAATCCCACTTCATCAGATGCTTTAAGATGCAGAAATACAGATGAATGGTAGGAAAATAAATGCAGCGGAATGTAAATCATAGGATTAGGTCAGTCTGTTAAAGCAAATCAATGTAGTTGTTCAGATTCAAACAGTGGAGAATAGCATATTTGAAGGAGGTGATACTCACCATCAACTATAGACCTAACAAAAGAAACATTAAAGCAGGCACATATTCTTGTAACAAACCCTCTGCCAACCTTCATAGAATCACAGAAACTGGAAGGGACCATGAGAGGTCATCGAGTCTAGTCCCCTGCACTCATGGCAGTATCAAGTACCCACATATCTGCACAAAAGACACCGTCACAGGACCTAACCAAACCAGCTTCTCCATCAAAGTCTCATTCACCCGCTCATCCACCATTATGATTTATGCCATCATGTGCCAGAAATGCCCCTCCAGGTTATACATTGAACAAACAAGACAGTCTCTTCACAAAAGAATAAATGGACACGTTTTTGACATCAGAAATAACATTAAAAAACCAATAAGGGAACACATGAATCTTCCTGATCGCTCCATTAATCAGCTGTTAATAGCCATACTTAGGCAAATGGCTAACAAATCAAAGCTTCACAGAGAAACTGAGGAATTGGAATTCATACGTAGATTTGACACCATGAATTTAGGGTTAAATTGGGACTACAGGTTTTTTTTTCCACCTTCTTCTTCCTCTAAAATTCTGTTCTGCATGGTTTTAATCTGAACTACTGCTTTGATTTGATGTAAATCTCACCTGATCTTATAATTTACACTTCCCTGCATTTATTTTCCTCCCATTCTTCTGTACTTCTGCATCTTCAAGCATCTGACTAAGTGGGATTTCTTCCCACGAAAGTTCATGATATAAATAAATTTGTTAGTCTTTAAGAGTGCCCCAGGAGTCCTCGTTTGTTTTGCTGAACTAGATTAACACGGCTATGGATTTATTTTTTTTTAAAAAGCCTCTCTAACTTCCCTGAGCAATCATTATCCCAGTTAAATGGTCAGTCCCATATTCCTATACTATACTCTTATTATTCAAACATGGAATTTCTATCCATAGAGATCCTATGGTACAGTTTGATTCATTAAAGATTTTTACTACATGTGACACTCTGCTTTTTTCAAGTGCTGTGCCAAACACCCATCAGCATAACCCACTTTGTCATTCCTATCTGTTTTATACTTTGATATTACTAAGGCCTTGTACACACTACAAAGTTATTGCGCGATAAAGCCCTTTATTGCGCAATAACAAGCAGAGTGTACACACACAAAAGCCTCTTATTGCGTGGCAAGAGCCCTCTTGCTGCGCAATATGTAATCCACCAAAACGAGCGTGGTAAGGCTTATCACGGAACAGTTGTTCCGTGATAGCTGCTGTGTGTACGCTTTTCGCGCAATAGGCAGCCTCCGGAAATCTCCCAGAGTGCCCAACCGGGCCACTCTGGGACATTGGAGCTGTCAAATATGTCAATTTCACTGCTCCAGCTGAGCAGTGAAATTGACATCGGGATCGGGTGGGGGCAGAAGCTCCGCCGGAGCTTCTGC
>ML685767.1:24835839-24868640 GCA_007922175.1 Pelusios castaneus | reverse complement strand
GGGATCGGGTGGGGGCAGAAGCTCCTCCGGAGCTTCTGCCCTCACCCGAACCCCTGGACTGAGCTGGGGGGCTGGCTGGGGTTCGAGCCAGCCCCCGAGCTCAGCCCAGGGATTCGGGTGTCAGCAGACACCGCGGCGCTTAACCGCTGCGGCGCCTGCTCACACCCAAACCAGCTGGGGGATCGGGTGGCGGCAGCTCTGGCGGAGCGTCTGCCGCCACCCGAACCCCTTGGTTCGGATGACAGCGGGGGCTGTCAACGCACCCCCCCCTGCCACCGGAAGCCCTGCAGCTGGGCTAGAGGGCTCGCTGCGGGCAGTGCATGGTGGGACAGGTGCCCACCATGCACTGCTCTTCTTTCACAAAGGAGCATTCTGCTCCTTTGCGAAAGAAGCTGCAGTGTGTACGCGATAAAGCGCTATAGTTATAGCGCTTTCCTTGTCCCGCAATAACTTTTATTGCGGGACAAGACTGTAGTGTGTACATAGCCTAAGTCTTATTTGTTTCCATTATTTCACCAAATTTCTGTGTTGCATATTACATCAATACCCTCATTTACCAATCATTTAAGTTCACCCATTGTAGTGCTTACACTTCTTGTATTTGCATAGAAGCCCTTACAGAATTTGTCAATATTTAACTGTGTAATTGAATAAGACTTTTCATGGGACTTTCTCTTCGCTCCTACCTATGCTTTAACAAAGTCTATCTTCTCTCTCCTCTTTACTAGGATAAAGATTCCCCTTTAATATATCCTCTCCAATGGGATGTCTTTGTCCAGACTCCATACTCCTCTGCATCTGTTGGCTTTTCCCTATCCCTTAGTTTAAAGGCTCCTCTGTGACCTTTTTAGTGTTACATGCCAATTGTCTGGTTCTATTCTGGTTTGGGTGGAGCCTGTCCTTCCTGTATAGTCTCCCCCTTTCCCAGAAGGTTCCCAGTTCCTAATAAATCTAAATCCCTCCTTTGAACACTTTGTCTCATTCACACATTGAGCCCCTGCAGTGGCTGTATGTGGAACTGGAAGCATTACAGACAATGTTACCATGACAAGAAGAGCACTACGCTGTATCCAACCTAGATTGTTTCTGTAATATCCATCATGAGGTTACAAATGGATGTGCATGAAGTGAATAAAGTAATTAAGAGAAGGAAATTAAAGTCACATGCTTTAAGACTACCCTCTTGATAATCAATGTATGTCTATAAGCAACGCTTCTAGCCCTCAGCCAATGAACTGGTGGACAGCATACAAAGTTTTGAGAGTTAGAAAGAGAAGGTAGACAAGTCTTTTATTTAAAGAGACAGTTTTATGTTTGTGAAGTTTGCACAGAATGGTATTTTAAGTATTAAGTATTAACTTCAACTTGAGATTAAATTTTTTTTTCTAAACCTTAGAATGAATCTGAATTTAATTTTCTTATTGTAGGCTTCACTAAATCTTAAGAGATACTGAAAGAGAGCATTACCTTTTAAAAGCAGATAAAGTCAACTATGTAAAAATATTTAAGCTGAAATCTCCAATACTGTGATAAGTAGTGCAATTGCAGGATGTTGCCAGGTCATTTTATTTCATCACAAAGCCCACACTACAAAAGAAAATGAGAGACTTTTAGCAAGATAACTTACCCATAAAGTTGAGATAGCCCTCTCCGCCAAGCGCATGAGTAATGAGGCGAATCATTTTATGAAGCTGTATTCCACGATCAATAACCGGAGTGAGAGGCGAATGCACACTCATATTTGTATACATCTCTGCATCCATCAGCCGAAATGCCAGCGTCTTATCACCAACAAGGGCCTGGAGTAATAAAGGAATGGGGGATTGGAGAGGAGGGAATGGAGACTCTTCAGTATGCCAAAAGAACTTCTTAATGCAAATTGTTAAAAACAATGTCTGTTCCAGATCAACTATAAAGTACATTGGATTAACTATAATGCACTATAAGAGAGTTACATTTTAGAAGCTTTAGAGAAAACAAGACAGGAGATAAAGATTACTTAATAAAGTACCTGTAACAACATTGAAAAGGCATATTAACAAGGCTTCTGATTTAGATTCCATAGTGTACAATGAAAATGTCTTATGGACACACAGCTAAAGATATATAATTCAGTGTTTAGGATTTCAGCCCAGAGAGAAAAAATTAGTCTTACAACTCTATCTGAAATCAACAAATGAATGAAGCTATTACTTCTGTTCAGTGTACCCTTAATCTACAGTGGTAAATGTTGGAAATATGTTGTCTAGTTAGCTGAAGTTTTCAGTTCGACTTACTCTGGAAGTCATTTCAACTAGATTTTACAAGCAGGCTTACCAAATTGCTTGATTTATTATTAGGGGACCTTTATATTAACTTCACTTTGTCTGTCTGTATTTATTCCCTGTGCTTTCTCACCTTTCTCCAGCAGATGGCATAATGTTTATAGGTTTTAATGGCAACCTGCACCCAGCTGTATTTATTCCCTGTGCTTTCTCACCTTTCTCCAGCAGATGGCATAATGTTTATAGGTTTTAATGGCAACCTGCACCCAGCAGAAACTCTGCCAAGCATCTGGCCCTCTGGTACAGGGATTAAGGCAGGAGCCTGGGACCTAGCCATTAATGGTTTGAATCCCACCTGGAACTGAGAAGCTGCTGTTCACAGGTTTTGATTTGATCTAGTTTTAGTCTTGATTGAAAAATACTATAAAAAACCCGATCTTTTTTTTTTTTTTTTATTTTTGTTTTTTTTAAGAAGAGACGACCTTAAAACCAACACACTAAAGGGACAAAAACTAGTACAGAAGCAATTCATATTGGTCAGACTTCTTGTACAAGGCATTTTAAGCACCGTGTATGCATTTGTTTACAAAAGGCTGGCTGGCCAATGTAGCATGTTCAGTGGCCATCCAACCTTTTGCAAACAAATGAATTCACAGTGCTTAAAATGCCTCATATAAGAATTACTTCTGTACTAGTTTCGTACCTTTTAGTGTGTTGGTTTTAAGGTCGTCTCTTCTAAAAAAACTTGGTTTTTTATATTATTTATTGATCCAATAGCAACTCCAATACTTAAACCATTTATAAACTTAATTGTGTTGTTAAGTGCTCAAAAATGGAAATCTGAATTCACAAAATAATCCTCTTATTTATAAATATAAAAAGATGTATTTTATGTATAGCTGATTTAAATACAATTCAGATTATGAGTCTATACATTTTAAATCCCTTTTAGTAGCCTAGACAATGGAAATCAGCCAGCCACCCCAAAAAGCTAACTATCATAGAAACTCAGATTCTATATAACAGAACAAAATGTACTGAAGAGTAAGAAGGAAACCAAAATGAATAGGCCAAGTATCTATATTTTACATGCTAAATGAGTATTTCAGAGAATTAGGTTTCAGTTAAGTTTTGCATATGTTTATATTCTTTTATTTCCCCTACCATACGACGTGTTGTACTTAACAGAATGGCTAGAAGAGAGATGTGGTACTCAGTAAAATAATTCACATGATACCCAGTTGGTTCTGTGATTTAGGGCCAAAACCAAGGGATTCTTTTCTCTACGTCTACAGGAAAACAACAAAGGAATTCTTTTGGACACCTTCACACAAAATGCAGTACAGAAATGAATAAACAGCCATAATAACAATACTTTGAAAATTCAAAAATCCATTGAAATTCTGTCTTGTGCAAGTATGTCGTAAGATTTGCAACAGAGTTGGAAGACATGTATTACTTAAATATAGTATTATCTCCATTCTATAGCTATGGAGATGGATATGTGCAGAGATTAATTTAATTGATACAAATCACCAAGAGGGAAATTCTGACCCCATTGAAATCAATGCAGTTTTGCCATTGATTTCAGGTGGGCCAAGATTTAAACCAAAATGATTTGATGACAGTGCCTACGCTTAAGAGAATCCCTTACTGGGTCCACAAGACCCATCTCTTGTTTTATGGCCCATCAAAAATGGCTAGATTTGTAGAAAGCATCTCTAAACTATCTATTTATTCAAATTCTACTAATGTTGCTGTTTCAGATGCTCCCCAAGTGATTGCTTCCATAGTTTGTTACTGGTACACTAGATAATAGAGAATAAGGTTTTCCTTCCATCATGCACTGACATGTTTTCTAAAAAAAAGAAAAATAGCTTAGTTGGAATAAGACTATCTGCAAATCCATTACTTCCTTGTAAAAGAACCTTGCTAATGTTTATTTCCATATAAAACGAATATCCCATAAATGCTGTCTAATCAGGTTCATTTTAGAACAGCTTTAACATGCACAAACAGGGACTGATGCAGATATTACATTTTGTGTGTTCACAAATAGCTATAATTCAGTCCAATTCCTATTTTATACTCTATTTTGAACTTTTATATTCTCTTTTATACAATATGTTGGGTAGAAAAAAAAACTCCAAGCCATTTTCCCTCTAACTAAATTCAGACTAAGGTCATAAAAGTGAAAGCTCTCCGTTTTCTCAGTAACAATGAAATTAAAAAATAAATAAATAAAAAGGCTGCCATCCAATTATGATTTTTAAGACTGAAAACACAAAAACATTGAAGCCTAACGTCTAATATAGCTGTAGGGGATATTAAAACAAAGAAAAAAACCCATGCCCACAAAAGCAGTATTGGTTTTCAGTTTACCAGGAAGAGTCTGTCACAAACTGGTTACTTCACCTACATCACTGTCAATAGTCAACACAAAATTATCCTGTAAAAGACAGAACTCGGCAGAAGTATAAGAGACACGTTTTTTCAGTCCAAACTGTATATTATTACCTACAATGTTCTAAACAAAACTGTGTCGGTAGACTACAGACAGCTTTGCAATATGAGATGATACAAATATGAGGCAGAATCCAGTCCAAAATATGAAGAAATGTAAGGTATCTTGTGATCTAGGTTAAGTAGCCATTTTCCACATCAAAAATCCAGATGGATCTCAACTTCCAAGGAACTGAATAACCACAAAATAATGTGTTTTGCAGTACAGCCTATGGTCTTATTCAGGATTAGGACCCCGCTTTGAAAAGCACTAAGAGAGAGACCCTGTGTATAGAGCATTATTAGAGCTGGGAAAAAACACAAGCAAGCCAATGAGATGGGGACCTCTGGCTACTAAAGGAATGAGTAGAACTAGAGAAAGTTCAGAGAAGAGAAATAAAGATAACCAAGGGTATGGAACAACTTCCATGTGAGGAGAGACTAAATAGATTAGGTCTGATTCATTTATATGATTAAAGAGCGATATTATAGAGTTACATAAAAAAGTGTGAAATAAGCAAATAGGGCAGTTTTATTTACCCTTCCCAATAAAACAAAAATCTATGGTCACCTGAGGAAATTAACAGATGGGAAATTTAATACAAACAAGAGGAAGTATTTTTTCACACAACACACAATCAGTTGAATTTATTGACATGGCATATTCTGAAGGCCAGAAGTATAAGTAGGTTAAAAATAAATCTAGATAAGTTAAATAAAAGCTGGGTCCATCAATGGCTGTTGGCCAAGATTATCATGGATGTAACCCCGTGTTTAGAGAGATCCTTAACCTTAGACTTCAGGAAGCCATGAGAAGACAACAAGGGTGAATCACTCCAAACGCTATGTTCTGTACACACCCCCTGAATTCGGCTCTTGGAAATCGTCAAACAAGATACTAGAGTTAGACAGATCACTGGTTTATCTAGTATGACTATTCTTATGCCTTTTAACAGAGAAAATTGTCCAGATACTTAAACAGGGTTTCCAAATTAGTATAGCCTATACAAAGTCTCTTCCAAAGTATAAGAATTTGTTTCCATTAACAACACAATTTTATGTTTGATGGATGAAAAACTCCAACATATCCAATAAACAGGGGAACGATGCTCAACTAGGATTCACAGACGTATTTGTAACAACCCTGATGTCTCTTGGGAAGAGGGATGGGAAGTGTAAGATCTTCCCTTAGCATCCACTCCTCCATTTAAGGTGGTTAAAGAAGGTGCCAATTTGGTTGTCCATTCTGGTATGTTCTCACTGGATACTAATATAAAAATAATATGTTTGCTGTACTCTGGGTCATATAGTCTAGAGAGATAAAACATTTAAACATGATTAACTGGGTTTCACCTTGTGATTACACAGACAGTTTAAAAAAAGAAAAGAAAAGGTTGAAGACTATTACAATTGAGAATTTAAATACACACAACAAAACATCAGAAGATTAAAAAAATGACTCCTAAAGCATGTTATCTTAACTCATATTATATTCAGTATATATAAATCATACATTTAAACAGCACACATAGTATTAGAGACTATTACATTCAAGCAAGTAAGCTCATGCAGAGTTGGACTTCATTTATCTGACTTCACTGTTTTAAAGTATTGAGCCTTAATGTTGTCTCTTCTCCACTCCAAAACACCAAACATAAAATAGTGAAAGAATGATTAACTAGATATTAAATTAGGACCTGGTCCTGCAGCCTTTACACTAGTGATTATTCCTCTTGAAGACAATGGGATACTCATGTAAGCATTGTTTGTCTGAATTAGGTTTGTAGAGGGACTCTCGTTGGCAAATCATATTAAAAAATATAAGCCAAGTTTTTGGTGTTCCACTTGATTTGTCTTAAGACCAGGATTTTCAGAGAGCTGAGCACTCATCCTTTGAAAGTAAGGTTCCTATGGCTTCCAAAACAATCTTGAGTATGATTTTCAATTTTTAGCACTGACCTATGTAAAGTATACCAATATATTCCTCCATATGTTCTTTATTTATTTATTACAGTACCTGATCATGGCTCTCAGCATATGCAATGTATTTCTCCTCATACCGCCTATTTGTCAGTGTGAAGACTATATTGCCCATATTCCAGTCTTCATCTTTCAACTCTTTAATTATCTGTAGAAAGGAAATTCAGTCATTACTTTTGTTTCAACTAAATTGCATTATATATTTTTCCCATGACATTCTGGGATTTGATGTTTTCCCTATATTGTAAAAATGGTGCTATATTATTCTTCTTAGGCTTTCCTTATTTCAAAACTTTGGAGTGATGCACTTCGTCTATTTGATGTCCCAAAAAGAATTCCTTCCTGAACTCACTTGAATACTCTTCAGAATTGCTAAACCCATATTTCACGTTTTCTATCATATCTGCCAACTTATGATTAATAACCATGGCATGTGAACATGATCTCTTTTCTGCTTTATAAAATATTAAGGGATACTTGGCACCTTTTTAAAAGGTTGACCACAGAGTAATTTCAATGTTAAAACTCTATCTCCTCTTTGTTACGCAATACTTTGTAAGCCTCCATATAGTTTTTATTTTAGTTTAACCTTAAAAACAAAAAAATGTGACAAATATCAATTAAAATATTTTATAAAAGTGTCAGTAATATAAACCAGAGAACTTAACATTATACTACGTAGTTTAAAAAAAAAAAACATAGCAGGAGTCACCTGGCATGCCGTCTAGGAAGTACAAGTTTACTCTCTTTACATATCTGTGTTATCTGCTGTTTCGTGCTAACTACTTTGAGCACAACATAATTAAAAGGTCAATCTTCTAAAGTCACTAATTATAATAGAAAATACACAATAAACTGGGTTTGGCTTCACAGAAGCACATATGCCATATTTACTTTCTAATAGCCTATTTTTTGGAATGAGCATTTCTGATGAATGAGAAAACTGATGTTGGAGTTAGGAATAGAAAAAAGCATGCCTTACATATTTCAGAGTTCTGAAAATTCTTTTTAAAGCACAAAAATGTATCACTTGTTCCAATGTCAGCAGCAATTCTTCACTTCATACATCAATGTTCTCAGTCATGATAGAAAGGCATCGAAAGGTACCTTATTGAAAAGTCAAACCATTTCCTTGACTCCAAGAGAGTGGTTTGCCTCTTACTGCTCTAGGAATCATCCACCACTTTCTATCCCAACTGGCTCAAGGAAGCTGAGGGGGGAAAAAAAGCCCTAATCAGCCCTTACTAGTATTACCTGTTACTTAACAAGCAAGGAGTCCTGTGGCACTTTTAAAGATTACCAGATTTGTCACATGAGCTTTCGTGGGAGAAAACTAGTCTACCCATTACTTGTTACTCCAAGGTTATACTTCAATAACTTCATGACATAATTTGGGGCTTGTCATGGTGACATGACTTTCAGTGAGGAAAAAAAAATACAACGCAGCTGTTTAGTTGTGATTTCTTTGAACTACTCACTGTTCTTCTTGAGGCAATGAATGCTCCTATGAAATATTTATTGTCTTTATTGCTGTCAGATGATCACGGTATCATTGAGGATTTGCTTCTAATCTTATGTCTAATTGAAAGACTAATTCTCAAGTGTGACAGCCTTTTGAGTTTTTTTTTGGTTGTGTTTTATTCCTTTTTTTGTGATTCCTTGTATTAAGGAGAAAGTGATATAAATCCCTTTCTTATAAGAGCTATTGGTGTTTGTTTAATGCACCATTGTTCTTTATGCACATTTGTAGTTTTTACTATTCTTTTTATAAACATCCTAGTGGATTTTGAAGAGTGGCACACCACATTCTGGTATACAAGGTGTTTTGTTTGTTTGCTTGTTTTTTACGTTAAGTTATGTGTTAGATAAAAATTTCAACATTCAACAAACAGAGGGCTCATTTTATAATATATTGTGCATAAATATAGGAACATTATATACACATTTATTTCAATGTTCAGAAGTAAGATCTGTTGCAGAAGACAGGCTCTTTGGAAACAACTTAAATCCAATAAAGCAGCTACGCTCACCACATAGTGCTAAGAAAAAATAAAATCAACCAGAACACAAAGATCACCCATCAACCTCACACCAAGAACCCCACATTGCCAGAGACAAGGGCCTGAGCCATAATTGTGACACTGCTCCTAAAACTGCAAGCTAATAGATGAAACAGAACAAAGTTAACCATAATACTAAGACAGATTTATTTATATTAATACCCGAAGAAATTACAAAAGTGAATCTTGTTTTCTCACCTGTATCCATTTATCTGGGATTGCCATGGCCAGTCGATAATCAAATCCACTTCCTCCCTGTGCAACGGGGCAACAAAGAGCTGGCATTCCAGAAACTTCCTTGAATAAAGAATACATGACCAAAAAAAAGGGGGTCTACGTTAGTGTCTTACAAAGTTCATAGGTAGAGCGGACAGTTACACTTTAATCTAATATTGGTAGTTTCCAAGCTGAGAGTGTTACTTCCAGCTTCAGTGGACATACCCCACGCTAGCTCTGAATGAGCTAGGGTGATAAAAATAGAAAATTGACATGAGAGTGAGAGGGGTTAGCCACCCCAAGCTCGTGCTCATTAGAGACCATAGGTATCTATTTGGGGCAGCTAACCCTTCCCTAGCTTGTGCTGCCATGCCTATGCTATTTTTACTGTCATGACAATTAACAATATTTCTCCTTGCGCTGTGAATCATGTCCCTACAAGAACATGTAGGCAAACCCCACAGGAAAGCAGAAGTTCTCCACTATATAGAAATTAAATCACAAGGGATGTTTGAGGGGGGAAAAAAAATTACAAACTGACCAGATGTCAGCCTAGGCACGATTGGGGCCATCTAATTAAGTAAGACAGCTAATTAAGTAACCAATACAAATTAGTCAAAATAAGGAAAAAGATCAATCCTCTCCCACCTCTCAAATACCTGATTTGCTTTTACTACTTTTTGTTTTTTTTTTTTTTTTTTTTTAAGATTAGTTGAATGTAGTGTGCCAAACTCTTGGCTCTCCCGGGGTGGCTCTCGCGCTTTCTTTGTTGGTGGTGGGTCAAGGTGACTCCAGTTACCCCAACTTTGCTGCACACGGTGCTTACTTCAGAGTGGTTTTGTGCGGGAGGAGATTTGGAATTCAGGCCTGCCCTCTACTGCAGTGCAGGGGCCCTATTAGGTGCAGCTATGTGCTGCTGACAATGTCCAAATCTACAACTCTCTCCTCTGGGCTGCTTTCCCCCTCTGCCCTTTCAGCTCCTTGGGTGCATCTACACTGGCAACTTAGGTCGACTTAAGGACGCTTAAGTCCACCTACACAAAGTCACGTCCACACTGGGCTTTTATTAAGTCAACTTAAGCGCTCCTTAACAGTTTAAGCCGACTTAATAACACCACCTCTGAAGGTCGCCTTAAGCCTTAAGTTGACTTCTTAAGTCAACTTAAAGCCAGTGTGGATGGCTATGTCTACTGTTAAATCGACTGAACTTTAAGGCGACCTTGTTAAGTCAATTTAACAGAGTCTACTCAACTGTACAAGTGTAGACATTGAGCCCTGCCTCCTCTTAGACAGGGTTTCTTCTCTCAAGTCTCTGTCTCTGCTTGTACTTCCCTTTCTAGGCCCAGTACCTTCCTCAAACTCCTCTGCTCCTTCGCTCTGCATAGGACAACACTCCTGCTCTTCCTCCAGCTTGTGTCCTGTTTGTCCGGAGCAGAGGGTTTTTAATCAGGCACCTGGCTGGGCCTGACTGGCCTCAGCTGAATCTAATTACCCTCTCCTAACTCCAGCTAATCAATAGGGAACACAGCCTTCAGCATTCTAGGGCTTATATACCTCCCTTCTGTGACTCTCAGACTGCCCACTGCCTTTGATATCTTACAATATGTAAACTAAATAATCCAGTCAACAATCTCTAGCAAGTGAGATATGCTCATAAAACTCAACCCCCCACATTCCTTGCCTTGATGTCAATGGGGTAATTCCCTTTTCCACTGCAACAGAAATGCTCAAGGAAAGCAGATCCAGAACCATGGATTGAAATTCTAAAGAGCTTTGTTCTCTCCCTTAAGATGTAATTAAAGCTCAGGCATGTATCATTTATTGAATTCATCATGTGACTGGTGACCTACATCACATGATATTATTCTTGAATGGATGACCTCCCTTTTATAAACACACTAGAAATTTCCAACATTTCAATTGTTAAACATCCACAAAAATTTGTATTTTGTGTGACTCTATTGTTTGAACAATAAAAATTCTCAAACAAGAGGTAGGAGCATTCCCAGTGCACCACTTACCAATACCAGTTAAAATAACTTTCTGCACACATTTGCCACATTCAAAAAAGTAATGAACGTAAACCATGTGTTTTGTTTGCAAAAATGATTGCAAATTCCTTTTTGCTGTATTTGACCAGCTCTACAAGAAATTTGCTACAGTGCAGAAGATACAGGCCAGGAATTCTGCAGAACAGAAGGTTCCCAGTATAGGGTTAAATGAGATAATATGATAGAAGATCTTGCATGGGGGAACTTCACTTTGTTTTTAAACAGAGTCTTGTTTTATATTTGATATTATCAGTGCTGGATTTAGGCACAAGCTAAGTAAGCTACAGCTCAGGACCTCAGATCATAAGGGACCTCCCAGCATCCCTCCCGCCCCCCACCCCAGTTGTCAGCCGCTAGTAACATAGTGTTATACCAATTTAGTCATTGGTTGGAACTTGGAAATGACTGAACTGAACTCACTAAGGAGTAAGAGGGTTCGGATGCCATGCCAGATTGATTCTCAGTTGAGAGAGAGAGGATAAGGTAACGGTGGGGAGGGGACAGATGCCTGAGTTACAAGCACCGTCTGCTTAGTAATCAGTGCTATCTTTTAACAAGGATGAAATAGTGCTTGCAGCTCTTAGACTCCATATAGTCTTGTTTGTTATTTTAAGTGACCATTCTAGCTGAAATCACTGATAAGTGCTAGTGCTTAGACCTACTATGAGACAGTCACAGTGTTTCTATGGAGAGACTGCCAGACTGCATCATCATAAGTTCCCGCACTGGGACGTAAAATCACAAAGGTCAGGTCACAGTGTGGAGGTAGCAGCAGATAGCATCTTCTTTCCCCATTTTCCCTAGAAGGTGAACTCAAACAAAATCATCTCTGAACTGTGGGTCTCTGGTACTGACCAAGGAGGACAACATGGTGAGTGGGGTACAGCAGGAGGAGACAGGAGAGGCACATTAGAGGAACATTTGTTTGTTGAATTGTGTTTTAGTGACTTTGCTCCAGAATGCTAGATTTGTGACTGGGAAACTTGTATAAATGTTCCTAGTAGGTCAAGATTTTTTAAATGCTTTATTTGCCAAGGTCATTATCTTACATTATCACTATCTTGAGAGGTCATTATCTTGGATAGTTTCTGTACTAAAGAGTTTTTATGTTTTAATTAATTTTTACATAAGAGAATGGCTATACTGGATCAGACCAATGTTTATCTAGCCCAGTAACCTATCTTCTGACAGTGGCCAGTGCCCGATGCTTCAGGGAATGAACAGGACAGGCAGTCATGGAGCTATCCATCATCCCTTGTCATCTGGTCCCACCTTCTGGCAAAAAGAGACTAGGAACATTTCAGAGCACAGTATTGCATACAATCCATCCTGCCAATCCCAGTTAATAACATTCACGGACCTATTCTCCATAAACTTATCTAATTCTTTTTTGAACACTTGGCCTTCACAACATCCTCTGGCAAGGAGTTAAATAGGTTAACCGTGTGTTATGGGAAGAAATGCTTCCTTTTAATTATTTTAAACCTACTGCATATTAATTTCATTGGGGGACACCTACTTGTTGTATTACAAGAAGTAGGTAAGTAGTATTAAATATATGCTAAGTAAGAAATCATGAGGCGTTTAATAATGTAAATAAGGTTTTTTGCGAGTTGCAAGTTTTATTTAGATTATTAGTTTGTTGCATCTTTATCTATGTATATATGCAAATATAAAGATTTATCATTGCCCTTTCTGTTATAAAGAGAAAAAAGTGTATTCCATTTTTTTATTTGTTTATTTTTTGTTATGGTATGGGGCCTCTAAATCTTGACATGGTTTAGGGCCTCAGTATGTCTTACTCCAGCCCTGGGTATAATATTTTCAGTAGCAGACTTGAAAGAAAGTGTGCATGGGGATATTTCTGTTTAAACACAATTGTAAGAAACCCTGAAAGTGCTAAACGGCTTGGCAAAAGATTTTCTACACTAGTCACATCTTTTCTATACTTCTGGACTCTCTCCACATAGATACCGTCTATAAGGTGAGCAAGGTCAAGGAGGTCCCCTCCCAAGCAGTTTCAGCAGTGTGCAGGAGGAAAGCCCAACAGCTCTCCTAAGTCTGCCAAACACAAGAGTCACTGATGCACACCCGCTAAGGCACACAGGGCAGGAAGTCTCTGGTAAATTCCTGTCAGCATGATGTTCTGAAGTCTGAGATCAAGGGCAATGTTTCTACAAGGTTTTGAGTTTTGCTACTACTGTTCTCTCTCTCAAGCCATTGTTTACAATTTGAAGTGCCAGAATTTTTAAACTTCAAAATTTGACATAACTTCTTTGTTGACTTCAGTTACAGAAAAAATAGCAAATGATTCTAATTGTGGTCACATTTTTAAAAATTATAACCTATGCACAACAGTTTCGATTTAAAGATATCTCAAGTTTGAAATGTAAAGCTCATTTGTTAGTCAGAGCAGAGCTATACATTAGACATCAGCCCTAAATTTTCACAAGGAAGTCTGATGATGCTTTCCTACACCTGAAATGACTAATGAGTTTATTTGTAGCCTTCCAGAAAAATCAATTTGTTACCTCAAGTGTGAGGAATAATTTTGATTATTAACATTTGTTTGCATTATTACCCGAAACATTTAATTCTAACTTTAAGGCCAAATGAAAGCTTAATCATCCAACCACTATCTGCTTCTGCAGTGAACCCCAGTTTTGTTTAAACTTGCCAAGTGTGAAACAAGGACGAGAGGACACTAGGGCTATGTCTACACTGGCTGAAATTAGTTCTAACTAAAATTTTAGTTAGTTCGAATTAGCGATCCCCATTCATTTCAATGGCCGGTTAATTTGAACTAAGAAATTAGTTCGAATTAACATGGCCACATTGGTTAACTCGAACTAGTTAGTTCGAATTAGCCCTTTAGTTCAAATACCCTATTCAAACTTATTAGTTCGAATTAAGGAAGCCCTTAATTCGAATTAACTAAAGCCTAGTGGGGCCAAGACTTTCGTTAGTTCGAATTAAGCCTCCTTAATTCGAACTAACTTGCCAGTGTAGACATAGCCTAGGAGCCTAGCAGGCCGCTCTCAGAAGCATTATTTGCAACATCACAACTACTATTAGCACCAAAGGAGCGCAGTGGCTGGGTAACCAGTCATTCAGACGCAAGGCATCTTCATAAGTACGATTTTCTTTTTGTGAGAGGGAGTTGAAGGGTTCAGCCAAAAAAGGAATCTCAAGACTTTGAAAGGTACCTTGGGCCTAGAAATTACTAAGGCAAAGCTAGATGAGAAATACACAGAACATTACAAAGGTCTTTTACTTAAAATGATCAGACAACTCTTCAAGAAGTATACGAGAATCTGTCAAAAACTCTCTTCTCTCATGCAGTACTTATTCCATTCTCATTACATGCAAGCACAATTCATGCTAGCCTTTTTAATTTAAAATCATATCAATAGTTCCTCCACCCCAATCTCTTTCTAAGATTAGCATGTGGCTCAATTCCACATTTTGTATATAGACTCCCCCTAGACAGAAAAATGATGTATTGAATTGAAGTAGTTTTCAATTTAAGGAGAATAAATGGAAGATCCATCTTGTTTAAAAAGAATCTTAAATCAGGTAATACAAATAGGCCGAACTCAAAATTTCATTGGTAGGAATCTTAATAATCAGACTATCACTCCCTAGATGATGAACCAATTTTACTTGCAGTGAATGTAAAGATCAATAAAGCCACCTTAAGTTTTATGTATCAAGTAATTGCTTCTTTTCTCATCAATTGCTGGTTTTGAGACCTGATGCCATTAAGCTCTTAACAGCCCTTTGATCTACAGCTGCCAATTACATATTAAGCTGCCACATATAACAACTGAAATTAGCTTTAATTTATTTTCTGAAGGTTGAAATTGGAATTCTTAATAAAATAGTTTGGATTAAAAGAATAGGCCTTCATATTCCCTATGACGTATCAGATGCATCCTGCATCTTGCACATGATCTTTTCTGGCAGCTGAGGGGCAAACAGGGATAGGGAGGAAACAGACACACAAACAAACAAAATACAAATTCCAAAGGGGTAGCCGTGTTAGTCTATTGTAGAAAGACAACAGAGTCCTGTGGCACTTTTAAAGACTAACAGATTTATTTATTGCATGAGCTTTCGTGAGAGAAAAATCCCACTTCGTCAGATGCTTTGAAGATGGGAAACTTACAGAATGGGAGGAAATTAAATGCAGGGGAGTGTATGACATAGCATCAGGTCAGGCTGTAACAGCAAATCAAAATAGGTGTTAGGATTCAAACACTGGGGAACAGCACAAAGAGGCAGGTGAGGTCAAATCACCTGTTGTAATGAGAGAAAAATCCATAGTCCCTGTTTAACCCCAAGACAACGGAGTCAAATTTGCATATAAATTCGAGTTCTGCAGTTTCTCTTTGAAGCTGTGATATGTTATTCCTCTGTTTCAACACAGCTATTAAGTCGTCAAGGGAGTGAGCAGAGAGATTGAAGTGTTCCCCTATTGGTTTTGTAGTGTTGCAATTTATGATGTCAAACTCTTGTTCATTTATTCTTTTGTGCAGATACCGTCCTGTTTGTCCAATATATAAGGCAGTGGGGCATTAAAGAACATAAGAACATAAGAAAGGCCGTACTGGGTCAGACCAGAGGTCCATCCAGCCCAGTATCTGTCTACTGACAGTGGCCAGTGCCAGGTGCCCCAGAGGGAGTGAACCTAACAGGCAATGATCAAGTGATCACTCTCCTGCCATCCGTCTCCATCCTCTGATAAACAGTGGCTATGGACACCATTCTTAACACCTTTCTGGCTAATAGCCATTTATGGACTTAGCCACCATGAACTTATCCAGTTCCCTTTTAAATATTGTTATAGTCCCAGCCTTCACAACCTCCTCAGGTAAGGAGTTCCACAAGTTGACTGTGCGTTGTGTGAAGAAGAACTTCCTTTTATTTGTTTTGAACCTGCTACCTATCAGTTTCATTTGGTGACCCCTGGTTCTTGTATTATGGGAGTGAGTAAACAACTTTTCCTTGTCCACTTTTTCCACATCAGTCATAATTTTATATACTTCTATCATGTCCCCCCTCAGTCTCCTCTTTTCCAAGCTGAAGAGGCCTAGCCTTTTTAATCGTTCCTCATACGAGACACTCTCCAAACCCCTAATCATTTTAGTTGCCCTTTTCTGAACCTTTTCTAGTGCTAGAATATCTTTTTTGAGATGAGGAGACCACATCTGTACACAGTATGCATCCGGCACATGATGGCATAAAACACATTGGTGGATGAGCAGGTGAACGATTTAATTTAATTTCTTCCCATTCTGTAAGTTTCCCATCTTCAAAGCATCTGACGAAGTGGGATTTTCTCCCACAAAAGCTCATGCGATAAATAAATCTGTTAAACAAAATACAGATATGTTACATGGTACTAGTATACTAACAATGAAATTCTGAGGCGTTTACAGGAGTTTCTTGTTCTTAGCATAACACACACACACACACCAGCGGAAAAACACTTAGCCAATTAACAGAAGTTTACTACTTTGGAGTTTGATACTACCATTAGCAATTCTGCCTGCTAACCATAATCCTTTGAAGCCCAAAACACTTTTCACTGCCTTCCATCAATTTCAATAATAAATCCTGCTTACTCAGAAACCCAGATAATTTTAATGTTAAATCTAAATTAGCATAAACATTTAAGAAAATTCTAAATGCATCACATTTATCACAGAGGGGAATTCCAATTATGCATGTATTGAATTATATCAGCACATAGCTGCTTTGGGATTGTTAATTGTGAACATTTGGTACCATGAATAACTAGTCAACATTTGGCAATCGTAGATCAAAAACAAATAAGCAAGGAAATGGTATCTGAACTAAGAACCTCCATACAAGCTCATGCACAGCATCACTAGTGTCCCACCAAGGTGTACGAAAAAGCCAATTAATCCTCAGTTCTTACCCTAACACCCAGATGATTGCATGGTGGAGGAACACATTCTAAGATACTAACTTATTAACTCTTCTGCTGGTATTTTACTTTTAACAACAAAATAGTAACAAATAATTAGCAGGCAACTACATTACAATGTAAATTGATTAATGTTAAATGTCATGAAATATACTAATAATTCTAAAGTTGTAATAAAGACACAATGACATTTCACTAGTATATTTCTTTACTGATATGATTTACATAGATATAAAGAAAAGGTTAAACTTAATATTACCTCAGCTATTGTTATGCAATCTGGATACAAGAAATGAATCATGTGGTTGGCCATTGTTAGATAAACAAGGGCATCTTCATCCACATGTAGACCAAAGTATTCATTGTAATCTCCACTAAAGCCCGTACCTAGCAACCAAAAGAGTTAAAAAAAGATTCCAAATATATAATGAATCAGATTTACAAGTGTCAAGATTTTTATTTTTTTTTAAAAACATTTCCAGTAATCCATTTAATATTAGCATAGCAAAAGATTAACAATCTTGCCAATTATTTTAAAGTAGCTTAAATGTAGATCTACCAAGTGTATCTTTTTGCAATGTTATCATTTTCTCAAAAAGTACAGCAACAAGACCAAGAGCCAGGGTACTCTAAGTAAACACTAGTTCATTAATCTACTTACCAATTCCATGGTTGTGATATAGCATAGATGTAACACCATCAAACCGGAAGCCATCAAACCCATATTCTTCTATCCACCATCTCAAATTAGAGAGAAGGAATCGCAAAACTTCCCAACTAGAATATTAAAGTTTAAGAATTGTTCTTAAAACATGAAAATATACTATATTTTCTAACACAATATATTTAGTTTAATACTTTTACCTGCCACATTCTACTTGATGATGTACCATCATGAACATGTCAGACAACATTCTCATTGATTTTCCATACAAAATTCATTTCACCAAAACAGCTCTCTCATTTCAACAGTATACAATTTTAAGATGAAGGAAGTTAGGCTAAATTTGTTTTAGAAATTGCTAATCAAGTATAATACCCATGTTACTGTTCTCTAAATACGGTTAAATCCAGTGAAGTAGGGCATATGCTGTGTTTGGAAAATCAGAACCCAAATATCCCACTAGCCGAGGCTTAGTCCACTCTAATTTCTGAGATTTGCAGAGCAAAACTAAGCAAATTTCTTACAATAAAATAATTTTATCCCCCACCCCCAATTTTGGAATTTGTTAGAAGGAAGGTATTATGTTAGCTCTGTATTCTTGGGGAATCGGAGCATAGTATCCAGCCTCTGTGACTCACCCCCATATATACCACCCCCAACTCTGCTTGAATAGGAAACCAAAAACAATGAAAGAGCAATGGAAGACATCCTTATCTACCCACATCCAAAAGCCATCAGCATACTAAATGGAGCTTCATTTGCATCGAGTATGGAAAACCAACATCCAAAACAGGAATCACACTGAACTCTGGGATTGAAGAAGCGGGGTAGCAGTGCACGATGGGGGAATCTTGCACCAAAGCTAACAAGCTCAGCAGTTATCAGACCATTCCTTTCTGATGATGGTGAGAGCTCTGCCTGTCTCCCTCCAGCATTCTGGCCATGAGCTGCACAGCCTGTTTCCTGTGAACCTTTCTGCTACACAGAGTGGAGAGCCCTTCCCCTTCCCCCTCCCCCTCTCACTCTCATACAGTAGATTCTAGGTAATATTGTAAATGAGTGTTTTTCTTTCCTTGTATGGTAATTAATGCTATAACTGTTTGGGTATTTTTCTCTCCTTTTGTAATTGTTACTATTATTATTCTAAGTTTTAGGTACTTAGCAATTTAATGACTTATGTAATCAAGCCAGTTGCCAAACTCTTAAAAACTTCATTCCCTCTCCTTTGTGGCCATGGCTTCCCTATATTGCTCTGCAACAACGCTCCTTTTACCTAGTCAAAGATCCCAGTGATGCCCAAAATCCTGTAAAGTTTGCTCATTAATAGGATTATTACTAGAATAATTGTGAAGTAATAGTGGGAACAGCAGCCTGACCGACTCCAGGGGCATATAAGGGTAGCAGCTGCAAAGTGCTTTGTGAGCCAGCCTGCTGAGTTCAGGGACATACAACAGGTCAGCTGAGAGCGCTGATAGACCTGGTCTGCTCAGATGCACATTGTTAATCCGTGAATGGATACATGTGGGTGGTTATTTGAATCTGGGACTAGAAGAACCCAGGCCTGTGAAATTGAGATCCTGCAAGGGTGGCTCTGTTGGGAGGGAATTTGCAGAAGGGAAAGTGAGCTCCATATAGAAAAACAAGTGAGACAAGCAATACACTAATAAAATTGCCACCTCCCCCCACCACCAAGGAAGTAACCCTAATCAATAAGCATACCCCGAGTTTGTGGACGGAGTTGGTAACAAAGACACAGCTTTTGTATTATGCTATACTTTTAGCATTAGACGGCCAACAGACTGGATTACAGGAGTCACTTAAGGGTTTAACTAACATCACACTGAAGTATTGTTGAATGTTCTACTTTTTTGCAAATCAAGAAAAGGACTTGGTTTTATATACAACTGGTGGCAGGTTATGCTTCTTTAGTACTGAATATTTAAAATGAGGAATTTTAATTTGAAAGGTATTTTCTGAATGCACAAGTTATAAATGGCTCTTGAAAGCACCATTAACAGTAGGAGTTCAGTGGAGTATGCACTAGTGTTTCACCTGTAATACAGAGACTTGCTATAGTGTCACAGAGAAAGTAATTTGGCAGCTTCTATGACCACTTCTGATCTTAGTCTTAGCTGCCTGCCTAATACACTAAGCCATTTTTAATAGACTAAACTTCACTGATGGGGGAAGTAAGCACATATATAAAAATAAGAGCTGAACCTGGCTTGATAGAACAAGGGGAATTACTAAGAGAACCAATATTTATGCTTATATAGGCACATTAAACAAAAGTTAGGTTAAATAATCAACTAAATCTGTTAAATGGGTTTTCCTTATTCTCTCTATCCTGTATTAGGGATACTATCCCCTGGATACCTTCACCAGAAAAACCCACAGCTCCACTTTTCACTCTCTCAGGTGGATACCTGTAAATAAAGGGGCAGTTAGCATCTTTTGCCAGCAATCGGGAAGAGAGTGTAAGAAAGTGGGAAACAGGCATGACCCATGATGGCATGACCCTTTGGGATCTGAAAATATAGTAGAACTGTCTATGAACTTTCACTGCAAGATGTTGCAGATGCCTGAATATAATAGGTGCCATGGTAACAGACTGTGGGTGAAATTTCAAAGAGCTGTTGAATATCAACTCAGCAAATGTGCAGGATGTGGTCAGGGTATGCTGTCTCCCCTGCCTCTTTTCCAACAACCCACTTGCAATAAGGTAATCTGCTGTTGCTGCAAGTGTCAGTGACAAGAGACTACATAAATATGAGACGATGTGATTGTGAAGTCCAAAGAACAACCTCATCCTGCACTGAAGGAAGGTGCAGGGCAGAAGGCTCCTCCAAAGTAGAATCTTGACTGGACAGCAAGATTCACCTGGTGACTGTAACACCGGTTGGTGAGCTCTAGCTATACTTCTGTATTCGTTTATCATTTATCAAATTAATGCTTGGCAAATGTACAACAAAGGTTAATAAATTAGTCTCTAAAATCAGATGGACGTGTTGTGTGCTCTCTCTCTCTCAAGACCCATCAACTCCTATCTGAATCTTGCAAACCTAAGTCGGTGAACCCTCAGGGACTGGGAAACTGAGGAAGGGTTTCTCTCGGGGAGACTTTAGGATTGGAGAAACTGGGGAAAGCCACCTGAGTCTTTATTCAATGAGCCCTCAGGATTGGGGAATCTGATGGGTCCATTCAATGAGTTCGCAGGAAGGAGAATTTGAATTGAAGGTGGTGAGCCCTCAGGATTGGGGAATCTGACCTGCTGACCCAAAGGCTCAGGGTAACATATCTGTGCTTTTAAATTACATTATCTTCCCTATAGTTCATTCTTCAGACAAGCACGGAACATCTTTCTTCACCTCGAAACAAAGTATCCATCCAACCTATTTGGTCTGACTTAATAGTCCATACACTTCTTTGGCAACTGTCCTGCAAAAAGGCTGACTTTCTCTAGCACATCGCTATATAATCTATTTTCCCACATTACAAAATTATTACCGAAGGCCACACAAAGATTAAACATGACAAAGTGTAATGGAAGTGCATTGGGACAGCGGTGTGGAGAAGACATCATCACTAGGCCAGGACAAGTAAGCAAATGATGAACTCTGACCCCACTAACTTCACTGGGAACAGAATGCCATTGTAAAATATTTTATACACAAAGCATTAAAAGGACAAAAATATTAAAAGAACAAAGTTACCTCCCTCCCCCCATATTGTACAAATACATTATGATACCGTCTTGAATAACATGAAACAGATACTATTTTTTTCTACACAGGCTCCCTGACTCATTCAGTGCATAATAAAGACCCCTGGGAATTAATCAGAGTTGTGTAATACACAAGACAATCTGTAGCAACACTCACATTTCTTGCACAGATTGGTGAGTATTCACAGAACAGATTCATAAGTGATTAAAGGATTAGAAAACCTGTTTTATGATGAGATTCAAAGAGTTTAATCTAGTTGGTTTATCTAAAAGAAGGTTATGGGGGTGATGATTATAGTCCAGAAAAGTACACACAGGGACCAAGTATTTCATAATTGAATGCTCTTCACTCCAACAGATAAAGATATAATACAATCTAGTGACCAGAATTTGAAACTAGGAAGAGACTGGAGATAAGGCATTCATTTTTAACAATGAAAGTAATTAACAACTGGAACCATTTACCCATGAAGTTGGTAGATTCTCTATCAGTAGCAATTGTTAAATCAAGAATGGATAGTTATTCATTTATTTTAAAATGAGTTTAGCTCAAGAGGATCATTTTGGGAAAGCTCTGCAGCCTGTGTTATACAGGAGGTCTAACCAGATGATAACAATGGTCCCTTCTAGCATTGACTCAATGACCTATACAGGGAATAAGGCAGCGGATTGCTGGAAGAGAAGCTGGTCTAATGGTTATTGCTCCCCTGAAGAACGGGATTCTATTCCTGCATCTGCCACAGAGTTTTTAGGTGATTCTAGGCATGTCACTGAACCCAAACTATCCACAATGGTCACCAGCTGTACTTCCCTCATTTAATAGGTGCCCAATTTGAAGGGGGCTGAATTACAGTAGCATAGGAAACCATAATACTGGCATTTCCTAACAACTGAGTACTAGAATTCACAACCTTAATTATGGGGTTTTGTTGGGGTTTTTTTGTTTTCTGTAGTACATATGGATCATCTATCATTTCCTCTGATCTGTTATACATGGAGATTCGGCATAGCGAGATGCATTGAAAAAATGTACAGTGGGGGTAAAACCACTAACTCGAGAATAAAGGAAATTAGTGTGTGTGGGCAAGAACATGATGTAAGCCCACTGGTTTGGAGAATGCTGAGATAAAGGTGTGTAAATGAATTATTAGTGACGGGGGACATGAAAAGAGAAACACTAAGTTACATTTAAAATGTAACAAGCATTGACTGGAAAAAAAAATGGTGGTTTTAAGAAGATTCTGAAGAATATCAGTGAGGAAAATATCAAAAACCCATACTATCCTTTAGGAAACGTAGTTGAAGACGGGAGGATAAACAGCTATGAAATCTCCAGGCAATGATACAGCTCCAAAATAATAGCCAATAATATTTGTTTAAATATAGAAAAGGCAGCTCAATTTGTGGCTTTTGACTTCATTCAAAGTAATCTGAAGCTGTGTTTATGGGGACAAGGAAGAGAGGAAAAAAGAACCGGAATAAAGAATATTGAACTTCACTAGATTCTAGCAGAGATAAATTACATCATAGGAGATGGGGGAAGCAGAAGCCACATTAGTAATACAGAAACAGCTTTAAGATTTTTTTTTTTTTCCCCCCCCAGCTTCATAGAGTTTCAGCTTTGGTGTGGAAACTGATTTAGACTGCAACGTTCTTTGGGCCCAGAGCAGTGTTCTGTCATTTGGTAAAGGTCTAACACACTTTTTCATGCTATGAAATAAATACATTATAACCTACAAAGATCATGATTGCCCAAGTCTTTATCATCAAGGAACAGGCTGATTAATATTCTGAGGAAGGGAAGTGGGATTTTTGAACAACAAACTAACTCAAAGGCATGACTGGAACATCATTCAAAACAGAACTTAAAGGAGAGATTTTATCACCAGAAAAAGTTTCCTCTATATATCATCAACTGAAAAGTTTGTTATAAGATTTAATGGGAGAACAATCAGCCAAGATTATCTGATTTCACAAGACCACTGAGAATTTACTCCATCTTTTCTACACTAAAGGGTCACCAGATAACCTGGGAAACCTATACCTTAAAGAGTGTTATCTGTCTTTATGAGCTAATAAAAGAAAACCAGTTAACGGTTCACTGAAAGACTCACCAAAGCTAATAGGTGGTAAATTACTACATCATTGGATGCAGGTAAAACACATTTATTCTGTTACTTCATGATATTATGCACAAGAGAATTAATATTAGCAGCAACTACAACAGTTCAAAATCTTAAGAAATCTTGAATGCTATGTAATATTGCTTTTTGAGAGGAACTAAAACTGACTGGTGCATATTTTATGAATTATGATAAAGAATCGACAGAAAAAGCAGGTAGGCACTTAAACTGACTTCTGTCTTAAATATTCAACATGTAATCAACCACTTAAAATATATAAATCAAGTTAAATTTACTAAATGATAGCTAGGTCCAATATTAAATTACATTTTCGAACACTACCAAAATAAACTGTTGATTACCTCACAATCTGCCAATGAAAACTACTTAGTAAGCAAGCATTATTAGATAAAATAAAATTTATCTGATTAAGTTAAATCTTGTAAATTAGACATCTGCAGAGTGTTCCGTTAAATATCAAAAGTGTAAATATCTTCTAGTATTTTGAACCATTTTTTATCTTAGTTGATTTTATCAGAACTGCATATGTCATCTGGATGTATGGAGTTTCAGACAATACCAGATAACAGAATAATCAGAAATGCTGAGTTACAGAAGGGTAATACTCTCATCAGAGATCACTGGACATACTAACTTAAAAAAAACCCCCACAAAACCAAAAATGTAGAAATTGATGGGGGGGGGGGGGAGGGAAAGGACAGGATGATAAATAACCTAACGAAATATTCTGATAAAGTAACAGTTATTTGCAGCAGGTGCATAAGTCAAGAGTAGCTTTCATAATAAAGTGCAATATATCGCTACCTATGAAAATCCTCCACTTCTGCCAACACAGTCCAGATAATAGTGGAACCAGTGTGTTGATACTGCAGTTGGGGTAATTTGCTGCACAAAACCTTTGCAGTGGGAACACCACACAACCAATATGATGCCGAACAGTGTTCTTATCAGTGCTACTGCAAAATTGTAGTTTAGCAAATGAGTACAAAAAACCTGCTAGAAACCCCTACCTATGCCCATGTAGGATTATGGGTAAATAAGTTAGTAGAACACCTGGTTTCAGTCTGGCTCTGAACTGGAACTCTTGTTATGGAGGGAAAGGAAACTTATTATATTACATAGTCCTAATCACATGGAATCCTAGTTTGCTAACCCATACTCTGGTTTTGCATTGAGTGAAGTGATTTGGCCTGGACACAACAACACTGTTTATTGAAGTCTAATTCATTAATCTTTCAAAAAAAAAAAAAAAATTGTGCACACCCATTTTTTTTTTTTTTTGTCATATATGAACTGGAGAAAAAGGTTCTATATAACCCAGTGATAAAATAGTGGTCACCACTGAAATCCTTATTTGTGGAAACATTTATACTGAATACCTTTATAATCCCTGTTTCCAATGACAGGAAATAGAGCCAATACCAGTAATAGCATTGACTTGCAAACACAACACTTTTAACAAGACTCCTGTTAAACGTTTGAAAGTGTCTTACAAGTTTGAGCAGGATAAAAATAAGTGAAATAGTCGGTACCTGCTTTATCTATGTATAACATAAAATGATTACAAACTTATTGAACAATTGAATATATACACCTCGTGTGTCATTTATTGTCTGATTGTGAGTCCTTCAGAGGAGGAACTACATTTGAATATGTTTGTGATGTGCCTACAATCAAAGGAACCCCTATCTTAATTAAAGCCTCTGAGTTCTACAACAACATAAAATACTACTATGCATTTTCCATGCAAATCTCTGCTGGTAGCAAATATATTTTATTTTACTGGGGAAGGAGGATAATTGTTAGTATTTTTCCTCCTTACTCTCTATGATCAATCATTTGCTGTCACTGCATCCTAGCTCTGCCTTTTTCAAGCAGATCCGCATCATATTGATCTCTCCACTGAACTTGATTAGGTTATTCGTATTTCTATCAGTTTAGAATTCATGATATTAGAAGTTGGCAAGAATTTTTTTCTCTTTGAATTGTAGAAGTGATGATATAACAAAACAAAAACTGCTGTGAACTTTGCACTGCGGGTTATGCTTTAAGTTTTTATTTTTAAAGGAAGCATCAAAAATAAAATAGCAGTGAAATGCAATGCAACAGAAGTACATAAATAAAGCCATACTTTGGTCAGACCAAGGGCCCATATAGACCAGTATCCTTTCTTCCAACAGCAGCCAATGCCAGGTGTTGCAGAGGGAATGATTAAAACAGGTAATGATCAAGTGATCTACCCCCGTTGGCCATTCCCAGCCTCTGACAAATAGTAATCTGTGTCTATCCTGGCTAACAGTCACCGAAGGACCTATCCTCCATGAACTTATCTAGTTCTTTTGTGAAACTCATTACAGTCTTGACCATCGCACCATCCTCTGGTGTGTTCCAGAGGCTGACTATAAATTGTATAAAGAAATACTTCCTGTAGTTTGCTTTAAATCTGCTTCCTATTAATTTCATTTGGTGACCCCTAGGTTCTCGTGTTATGAGATAGAGTAATTAGCACCTCTTTATTTAGTTACTTCATACCAGTCATGATTTTATAGATCTCCATCATATCCCCCCTTAGCCATCTCTTTTTCAAGATGTGAAGTCCCAGTCTTATTAACCTCTCCTCGTATAGAAGCCTTTCCATTTCTCTTAACCATTCTAATTGTTTTTCCAATTCAAATATATTTTTTTAGATGGGGTGGCCAGATCTGCACACAGTATTCAAGGTGTCAGCATAATGTGATAAAGAGGTAATATATTTTCTGTCTTATTATCTCTCTCTTTTCAAATGATTCCCAACATCGTTAGCTTTTTGATTGCAACTGTATATTGCATTTTTTTTCCAAACTACTATCCACAATGACTCTAAGATCTCTTTTTTGAGTGGTAACTGCTAATTTCTCACATCATATATATAGTTGGGATTATGTTTTCCAGTGTGCTTTACTTTGACTTTAATCTGCTATTTTGTTGCCCTGTCACCCATTTTTGTGAGATCGCTTTAACTCCTCGCAGTCCACTTTGGACATCACTATTTTGAGTAATTTTTATCATCTGCAAATTTTGCCACATCAGTGTCTACCACTTTTCCCAGATAATTTTTAATATATTAAACAGTACTGAAACCAATACAGACCCCTGAGGGACTCTACTATTTATCTCTTTCCATTCTGAAAACTGACCATATATTCCTACCCTTTGTTTCCTATCTTTTTAGCAGTTACTGATCTAGGAAAGGACCTTCCTCTTTTCCCATGATTGCTTATTTGCTTAAGATCCTTAAGCCTTTGGTGAGACACCTTGTTAAAGGCTTTCGAAAACCCAAGTAGCATATTTTTAGTCACACACACACACGATCAAGTACCTTGTATGTTATAACTCTTTCTATTATAAACCCAATCCCACAATACTCGCATAAAAGAAACTTTACATGAATAATAACAATTCCCAGAAGACTGCTCACATGAATAAAGTTACTAATATTCATAAGTATTTGAGAGACTGGGGCCTTAACTGGTAAATTTTTTGAATTAAGTCACAGCAAACATTTTTCCTGTAGCCAGTTTACAATTGTAGTTAAATCACCAAAACTTGTGAAATTTGAAAAATTAAGGTTTCAATAATGTTAGCTTAATTACATTGCACAACCTATATATTTACAACATCAATGAGTACAATATCAATTAATATGACAGTGACACATTTATATATCAATCCTGTAATGCACTGCTGAAGTCATCTGGGTGTGTTTGGTCTGCCTACCAGTGCAAACTGAACTTCAGAATCATGCCCTTAAACACAAACAAAAACAAAAAAAACCCTACTATACAGAATCACCAGAGAAGTATGCTAACCTTTTCTTTGATTATAAATCAATTCATTTTAATTGCACATCTTCAGAGCTCTCTCTCTCTTTTTTGGGGTGGGGGTATTTAAGATTTTATTTATTTTAGAAGAAAACAAACCCTTAAGGATAGCCTCGGCATTTAAGCTGCCTCACATCCTTATAGTGTTAACACACCAACTTTTAAAGCCTTTTTAAAAATTATCTACAGCAGCATAAACTGCTGGAACACATTGGCAAGTATACTTTTATTAAATAACATAAGCTGTTTAGAGTCCTCAAAGTCTTCCAACATGCACTTACTGAGTACAGAGAAACCGGAGATATGCACAGAGCATCTGTACATGTGAATATAGGCTAGCTACTTTACCCTGCAACCAGAGGTGTAATCTGAAGTTTTGTAGGCAGCTAATTTAGATAGTTCACTGAAAAGAGCAGAGAGGATGCAGAGACGTGGGATTCTGTGTAGGCTGTAGAAGCTCCCCCACCCCCTGGTCATCACCAAAGATTAAGAACACAAAATAAAATGAGCTTGTGCCTTTTTGCTTCTTTATAATGGGTAAAAGATAGCCTGAAATTTGTCCAAAAATAACTTTAAAAATATAGCCATATTTTGTTACTATTAGAAAATAAAGTTTTATCTACATTAGAAGGCTACTGTGACAGGGTAACCAGTGAAATCATCACATCACAAGTCAAAAGACTGAAAGCTGAGCAACTGAGAGCAAAAGAGATTTTTAATGAAATTCTTTCAAAGGATGTTTGTTTTTAGACAACACCTATGTAACTCAAATGACTACCAAGCACCCGAGACAAAGGATGTCTTTATTAAAGAGTCAACATTCCTACCCTTCACTAAAAAGGTAATAGTCTGAAACCCTCAAGAAAGTACTTCAGCAAAACCTTACCTCAAATGTGGACCATGAAAAAGAATAAATGGTCAATTATTTGAAAAGTTGTATGTATGTAAAAAATAAATTATAATTTGTTATTTTGCAAACAAAGCCATTAGGAATTACCAGACACCTGGTATAATATCCAAAGAGGGGTGACATGCAATTCATTAGTCATCTACCAGCTACACATATAGCATATAATGCTCCTCCATAGCAGTCTGCTATGTCTTTTCTATTTGTAGCACAATTCAAATTCAAGGGTGACTAAATAAAATAGATTGATTAAGCAGTAGTCCATTTTAAAGACATTAAACATTTCCAGTAAGCACAGGATCAGGTAATTTAATGTATGTTTTCTAACAGTGAGTAATCACATATTTTCAAGTTGCCTGGTATTTGTACAACTTAAAACAAAAACCAAAAACTACACAACAAATGTTAGTATGAGACGTATGTAAGGCTCTAAAAGAAAAATGAATATATTACATTGCATTCACAAAGAGGAAGAGGAAGATACTATTTTTCATCTCCCTAAATAAAGCCAAATGAATCATGTAGTTGTATTATCATTTTAAGCTGTAAATTAGGGATCTCAGAATATGGAACAATTTTGAATGCTCTCTGGCTTGCACTTTAGGAATTAAGAAAGAAAATACTTGGTTTTAGTTTATTTAAATCATGTTAAAATTTTCTTTTTAAAACAGTAGTTGCTTTGAAGATTAGTGATTTGCACTTTGAGTTCTACATCAGACAGGACCTCATCTGGGAAGCACCAGAAAAAACAGTCGCATTTGCTACATGATTAGTTATTCATAGTTATGTAGACAGCTCAACATATTTATTAATTAAAATATTTGAAAATGCATATTGTGTTTATATTTCTATTTAGTTATTATTCGGGGACAGGGAATTTCTTCTTTGTTGTTAGAGTAGTGCATACTCAAAACAGGGCACTGATCTTTGGTTACAATGCTTTTACTGTTCTGTTCAGCCTAAACTGGCCCCATCAGCTGCTAACAAAGAGGCACCACAAATCTTTCAGACTGTACAGCTACAGAGGCAATCCTCAGAAACTGCAGCCTAACACATACCTGGTACTTAAAAAACAAACACACACACACACACACACACACACTAAGTGGAAGTTGATCCAAGATAGATTTCAGGATGGGAGCACCTCCCAGCAAAAATTGGTTATGTTTAGATACTAATCTGGATGCAAAACCAGTTGTATAATTGAACAGCTTTGTTTTCCAGCACAGATGTGTTCTTTATTGGTTAATAAAAAACTAAAAATATATTTAGTAAAAATTAATAAGTAGATCTCTCAATGAGGAAGAGTGTTTTAGAATCCAGGAGAAAATGTTTCTTACAAGTTATTTTGCAAACACAGCCATTAGGAACTACCAGACAGACACCTCATATAATAACCAAAGATGGGTGACATGCAATTCATTAGTCATCTACCCAGCTAGACATATAGCAGACTGTTAGAGTATTATACACTGTGTCTTCTCTATTTGCAGCAGAATTCAAATTCAGAGGTACATAGAGAGATAAACAGAACAAAGTAGCATTCTGAACAGATTAACCTTCAATAAGTTACGGTTGTCTGACATTTGAAGCTTTTAAAGTAAACTAACCTCATTCAAAACCATTGGGATAGCTCTGTTAATCTTCACAAATACAAAAAACAGCACTCTGACATGCAAGTGCTTTTTGCAAGTATAACTCTAACAAGTGCCCCTACTGAGAAGCATTTAAATACAATAAATATTTAAGTGCTCACACTGTGAAGATAGGAAGGTTTTGCAAATATGCAGTTATTAGACTTAAATCAGATACTAATATAAAAGATAGATGGATGCTATCTTTTTATTGAGAGAAATGATGTGTTCCAATGTTGCCAAGACAGACAAGTGATTTCTTCTTTTGCTAGTACATAACTCAAATGTTGGTTTTCCCTTTCCTGTCCTCTCCTTCTGAAATCACAGATTAATGGCTTTTGAGAAGATGCTTCAATAAGAGTATCTTTATTACTTCCTGAAGAGTAGTTCACTATTCTTAGGGCACATTCCTTCCTCTTACTAATGAAAGTTTAATAAGGAAAAACATTAATAGACATATAGCTGTTACAGCATACTCCTTTTGCGCTATAATAGAGTGGTGCTTTGTCTTCCTTGAAAATGTAAGACTTTTCATGTCAGAAACCCCTCCTTCCAAGTAATTTCACAAGAGGCAATTATATACTCCAGTTTTTAAAAAGGATAATTATGCTTAATAATTAAACACTGCAAAAAAAGAACTGAAGTAAATTAAGGCCTAACATTTTTATACTGTCTGCCTATTTTTATAGTGAAAAAGACATTTGTACTCCAGATACAGCTGATGTGGAAGCTAACAAGACTGAGTAGTTCAAGGAAAAATAAAAAGCTGAAGTGAAATTAAAAGAGCTCTATTTGATATCCAGTGTCCTCTTATTGTTTTAAAGATACTTTAGGAGATTTTAAAAGATATTTGTATGCCAATGCTAGATTTGAAAATTATACAAGAGTATCTGCTGGATGAAGAAAGATGGCAGGTCCTCTACATTCAGCAATTGCTCAGAGAGTGGGTAGAATGTTTCTATGAGCTCATGGGGATCTGGCCTGATAAAAACTAAGCAGTAATGAGAAATATTTCAATATTCTTGTTTTCACACACTGTTAACTGACATGTTTGAAATACTTACCAGCAAATAAATAAATAAATAAATAAATAAACTAAATAAATAAAATGAAGAAAAGCCTTAGGAGAAGGATTTCTGGACACCTCCTGTAGACTCTCTTGTAGATAATTAAAAGACAACCACCTCCGGCAGATAATCAATTATATGCTTATGAAACCATCAGGAACCAATTTGTTTGTATTTGTATTAAATTCATTTACTTCTCCATAACCCAAAATGGGTCAACACTCCGTATATATTACAACACGGTTTTGGAAAGAACATATTTTGTTTTAGTGTATGATACTCCCAGAACATTCACTGTATGAAACACCAAAGTTTCTACTGTGCAAGAAAAAGAACAGAAGAGTAACCATTTATTTAATATTCTCACAATATTAGAAAAATGTTTAACATTGATTCAATCTTGTTATGAAAGCATTCAATCTTTATGAAATGGAGCATTTCATAAAACGGCAGAAACGTCATTTAAAATGTGTGCGTTTTTTTGCTTTCATAACTGCCATGATAGAGATGTGAACAACCTCTCCCTTCTTCTGAAGTCCAAACTTCTGTTTCAGAAATGTAATGGCTTATCTAGGTGGTGCTTTAGTCCACACCAGAGGGGTGTAAATTTTAGTCTGCATTAGTGTATCATCCACTAACTGGCCCCAACTGGGCATGCACTAAATGATCCTTTTGTGCATATGAAGGTAACCCTGTTTCAAACAGTAATATGTTAACTTTTACTAGGGAACTTACAATGCACGTCAACAGACTCCATGTGGTCCAGATGGTGTGCAACACACTAGTGCATACTAAAATTCACATGCCTCTGATAGGCTGTCTACACTTGCACTTTTAAGTCGACTTTAACTAAGTCGACTTAAAGTCGACAGTGTGTCTACACTTAAAATTAAAGTCGACTTAAAGGGGAACTTACAAAGTCGACCTAGAGCATCCACACTGGATGCTCTAGGTCGACTTTCTGAGGCTAGGGGACCTTGGGCAGGTCCATGGTGGCAAGGGGGGCACCCCTTGTATGCAATGGGGCAAAGGGGGACAGGGACCCTGGCAGGGCATGTGGGCAGGGTGTGACGCTGTCTGGATTTAGGGGAGCATTTATGATATTATTTTCAATGGATATCTCATAAATGCTATAATCCATAGGAACTATGTCATGTTTGGTATCAATAGAAAGGTAGTAATTTGCTGGGAATGATTATGTAGTTTGTCTAGGAATTCTATTTCGATTAGAAGTTAGGAATTTGATGTTGTATCTGTACTTTAACTTATGTTATTTTATTGAAATACCTGAGAGAGGCGGATGTGAACAACCACTGTCTCCTTAATGTTTAGGAATTTTCCAGGTAGAATGGTCCCAGGGAGTATCCTGATGAGCCATTAAGAACATAAAGAATACAACCATTGTATCCTTAATGGCTCATCAGTTTACTACCTGGGACCATATCACCTGGCAGATTCCTTAACATTAAGGAGTCAATGGTTTTACACACCCGCCTCTCTCAGATATTTCAATAAAATAACATAAGTTAAAGTACAGATACAACATCAAATTCCTAACTTCTAATCGAAATAGAATTCCTAGACAAACTACATAATCATTCCCAGCAAATTACTACCTTTCTATTGATACCAAACATGACATAGTTCCTATGGATTATAGCATTTATGAGATATCCATTGAAAATAATATCATAAATGCTTCCCTAAATCCAGACAGCATCACACACAGAGCTCTGCCCTGCCCTTTGGAGGGCATGCCAGGCTCCTCCTGTGCC
>ML685767.1:24771791-24825360 GCA_007922175.1 Pelusios castaneus | reverse complement strand
AGTGTCGAATAGAGGGGAATTATCACATCCCTCGATCTGCTGGCAATACTCCTACTGATGCAGCCTAATATGCCATTGGCCTTTTTGGCAACAAGGGCACACTGTTGGCTCATATTCGTCTTCACGTCCACCATAACCCCTAGGTCCTTTTCTATAGCGCTGCTACTTAGCCGATCGGCCCCCAGCCTGTAGCAGTGCATGGGATTTTTCCGTCCTAAGTGCAGGACTTTGCACTTGTCTTTGTTGAATCTCATGAGGTTTCTTTCGGCCCAGTGTTCCAATTTGTCCAAGTCTCCCTGGATCCTGTCCCTGCCCTCCAGAGCATCTACCATTCCCCCCAACTTGGTGTCATTCGCGAACTTACTAAGCACGCAGTCTATTCCATCATCAGGATCATTAATGAAGATGTTAAATAGATGCCTAAGAATGGGGTTAAGAATGGTGTCCCTAGCCTCTGTTTATCAGAGGATGGAGACGGATGGCAGGAGAGTGATCACTTGATCATTGCCTGTTAGGTTCACTCCCTCTGGGGCACCTGGCACTGGCCACTGTCGGTAGACAGATACTGGGGTGGATGGACCTCTGGTCTGACCCAGTACGGCCTTTCTTATGTTCTTATGCCTGTCCCATTCAGTAAGGGACCTACACCACCCCATATCCTTTTCTTGTTGCTGATATACTTATAGAACCCCTTTCTGTTACCCTTCACATCTTTTGCTAGCTGCAACTCCAATTGTCCTTTCTGATTTTATCCCTGCAGTTCCGAGCAATATCTTTATATGCCTCCCTTGTCATCTGTCCAAGCTTCCACTTCTTATAAGCTTCCCTTTTATGTTTCAGCTCCCCGCGGAGTTCCCTGCTAAGCCATGCTGGTTGCCATCCACATTTGCTGTTCTTTCTGCACATCAGAATGTTATCTTCCTGTGCCTTTAACAGGGTTTCTTTAAAATACAGCCAGCTGTCTTGGACACCTTTCCCCTTTAGATCAGCCTCCCAAGGGATCCTGCCCATCAGCTCCCTAAGGGAGCCAAAAATCTGCTTTTCTGAAGTCCAGGGTGTGTGTTCTGCTTCTTTCCTTCCTTCCATTGATCAGGATCCTGAACTCTACCATCTCATGGTCGCTGCTGCCCAGGTTGCCATTTACTTCTACTTCCCCGATCAATTCTTCTCTGTTTGTGAGCAATAGGTCTAGAGGTGCAAGGCCCCTAGTTGGTTCATCCAGCATTTGTACTAGGAAGTTGTCCTCAATATTCTCCAAAAACTTCCTGGATTGCCTGTGCACTGCTGTATTATCTTCCCAGCAGATGTCAGGATAATTGAAGTCCTCCATAAGAACCAGGGCCTGTGATGATCTGGAAACTTCTGTTAGTTGTCCATAGAACGCCTCATCCACCTCCTCTTTCTGGTCTGGCGGTCTGTAGCAGAAACCCACCACGACATCCCCTTTGGTGCATTTTCCCCTAAGCTTAACCCACAGACTTTCAACAATCTTGTTTCCACTTTTATAGTGGAGCTCCAAGGAGTCATACAGCTCTTTTACATATAGCCCTACTCCTCCCCCCCCCCCTTCTTCCCTGCCTGTCCTTCCTGAAGAATTTATATCCATCCATGGCTGTGCTCCAGTCATGCAAGTTATCCCACCACGTTTTTGTTATTCCAATTATATCATAGTTCCTTGTCTGTGCTAGTACTACCAATTCTTCCTGCTCATTTCCCAGGTTCCTTGCATTTGTGTACAGGCACCTAAGATACCGGGCCCATTGCCCTACTTTGCCCTGTCGATTCTCCCTCCTGTCACATCTTCCTCCTTGCAATTTCTCCCAGTGTCCTTCTTCCTCACTCGCCTGAGGTATTATGACTTCATTAGGAAATAAACAATTATTTGATTCCCACTCCCCCCCCCCCCCCCCAGTTGTACAACAATAGGTCAGTAAACTGTAGTCTCCAAATTGGAAGGATGTCCTGTGCGATTCCTCTCTCTGAAAACCCATTAACTCCTGTTTCAACCTTGTAAACTTAAGTCAGTGAGCTATCAGAAAGGAGGAACTGACAATTGTCCTCAGGGAGCCGTTGGGGATTGGGAAACTGAGGAAGGTTTTCTCTCAGGGAGCCCTCAGGGTTGGGGAAATGGGAAAACCATCTAAGGCTTTATTCAGTGAGCCTTCAGGGTTGAAGTATCTGATGAGTCCATTCGATGAGCTCCTAGGGAGGGGAATTTGAATTGCAGGTAGTGAGCCCTAAGGGTTGGGGAATCTGGCCTGCTGACCCAAGGCTCAGGGTAACAGGGAGTTCCAGTGTAGCTCCTGTGACCAAGGTGGCAGATGACTCCAGTCAGTCATGATGATGTTTGGTCTTCTCCTTTAGATTTTTTCCAGAGGTGGTACTGCTAGATCAGCATGCAACTTCTCACATGGCTTGTCAAGTAATGCTGTGTTTGGAGACATTTTTTCTTGGGTATCCACCTTTGCCCCCATAGCTGTTCTTTTTATGAGCATTATGGGGTTTTTTCCTGCTCCGGCAGCGCTGTTGATGCCACCCTAGTGGATTAAGTGCTCACCATCAGTGAGACCGAGCATTCTGATGGGTCCATCACATCCACCTCCAAGGCACACAAGGACATATGGCCTCCTCCATGGGGTGCTTACCAGTCTAAGTCCTCTGCCCTTATGCGTTCACAGTGGAAAAGATCAGCAGATGGAGCAACATGGGTCTCACTAAGACAGTAAAGACTGAATTGGTGCTCATTGTTTACCACGAAGGATCATGGGCATGAAGTTCAGCTCTTAAACATAGCTTGTTGGGGCACAGTATTTGACTAACTATACCAAGATGTAAAAACTATAACTTACTATTAAAGAACTATCAGCAACAACATGCATGTTTATTTTTTTTAAATACACAGATTGAAAATGAAGAGGAAAGGTGTTCTGGACTCTTTGCCAAGTGGCGAAGAGGGAACTGAGGAAGTGTCAACAGCACAGTCTCATAAGACTTCAGATGCACTATGTGGCCGTCACATGACATGTGTGTCGATGGAAAGTTTTTTTGCACAGTTCTGGTGCATGATGTACCCATATATGGAGTCCACCTAGGGACTTGCACTCACTTTTTTCATTTTTTTTTTTAAATGGGAAGGAAGGCAAAGAGCACTGAAGAACTCACATGCTATAAATAACTCTTAGCTTTGTAGAAATAAAGTTTAAAAAACTAAATAAAAAGTTTATAATCAATTTATTTGCTCCTACTGCGTTGAACCTAGCCAAGTAGGACACTCCAGTAGTCAGCTCCATGTTGCTAACTTTAACAATATTTGGTGTTTTTCCTCAATGACCCACCTTCTGGAGGCATCCACTTACAGGAAAATCTCAGCTTTTACAGATGTGGAGAAAAGCCTGAAGAAATGAAGAGAATGCACTGTAAAGGCTCCGAAACCCACAAGCACATTCAAAGGACCCATATGTTTGCTTTTGAAGTTATAAGATTATCTTAAAAATCAGAAAAAGGTTTTTTGGAGCTTAATTTGTGATTTTTTCAGTGATTGGAATTGGTAACACAGCAAAGCACACAGTGTGCATCTAGCAACTCTAATCAGGAGCTCATCTCCAAGGAAGAAATAAAGACATCACCAGAGCACACTCTTTGGGGGGCATTCTGACCCCTTTCCCTGCCTTTCACAATGCATTACACTGCCAGTATCCTCCCTATCCCAAATAGCCTTTGTCCAGAGGTGCACTACTTTCTGTTTCTTTCGACCACAGCAAACAACCAGAGATTAACAAGCATAATGCTTCACGGTCTCTTCCCTATATTAACTGCCTGATGGAAAAATCAGGCCACTTATTTAGATACCTAAATCTGATTAAAAACAAACAAAAAACAAAGACAACTTCAGGCACTCATTTTTAAAAATCTTGATCCAATCATTAAAGAAATACTTTATATTTAAACAAAGAGAAAGAACACAAATAGTAATGTAATGCAGAGCAGTAAACTGATGTATATGTTCCTTACAAGTGGCAGAAAAAGACCTAATGGTAGTTTGGGATGTGATCTTTGATATAGCCTAATGCCAAATGTTTGGAGCTGGGAGCAGTCCTTTGTATGGCTTAAGTGGTCACAGCTTTTTAGATGATGTTGGGACTTGCTGCAGCAAAGCACTCATTTCTTAAGAGTGTGACAATTCCCTCTGCAGAAGAATACTAGGAGAAGTTTGTCTTTAATATCCTGGCTAGATTCCTTCAATAATAAACTTAATTTTCTCTGCAGTGCCTACACCTGCCCTGAAATTCTGTAACAAAACAAATACTTCAAGTGAATTGTTCTCATAGGGATAATTATCTCATAATTCTACCTCCTGTTGTGGTTTATTACCTAATGGATTCACAACTCAAAGACATTCATTTCTCTCTTACATATTTACTTTTTTGGTAAAGTGTAATATACTGCGCTGTGATGATCTTGTGCTAATTTTTTTTCCTTTAAAACTGACGTCTTGATTGAAGCATTGCTACAAAGCTAATAAAGAAAATACAAAAAAGTAATACATGACACAAGTAGAGAGAGCTGCACATTGAATGGCTTTACAGAGTTCTACAAAGGTTAGCCGACCCACGAGCGCTCAGATAGCTTGCAGAGGCTACTTTGGGTCGGATAAGAAAAATGAGTTGCTTAGGGAACACGTTTTGTCATGGGATAAAAAGGAAATTGTTACTTCACTCTGCATGTTGCAATAGGTGAGACACTCACGGAGGGTTCAAATAAACCTCTTCTGCTCTGCCTGCAAAGAAGAAAATATTCCATTGTCTTTAGTTGCTTAGGTGAAGAACAGTTAAAAATGGCCTAGAATGATGGGTAAGGGATATTCTAGCGTAGAAAAGCAAAAGAGACAATAGTAAATTAGCAGCTTGGTGGAGAAGTCCCTTAGGCCCAGAAAGCGAGTCAGAGACCCTCTGGCACAAGTGTCAAATTCAGAATTATTTTCACTCTCTAAAGATGTATAACTTTTGAGTCTTTTCCTCAACTGATTGTTGAGCAAAAGACTCCTGCAAGTGGGATTTCTGTAATAAACTGCTGTGGGTTTGTGTTCTCTCACAAAAGATTATTAAGATGAAGAGATGCATCTGTAGTCCCTAGGAACAAGAAAAAAAGATGCTAAGAAAGAAAGTACAAGACCTAACAGCAGTGAAGAAAGCAACGTATTGAGTAGCTCTGAAGAGTATCGGACTCAGTATGTGTTGTGGATGAAGGGAAACTGAGACGGGGCAGAAGGCTGGGTGACTGGTTGCCATTATTTGTACAGTACCAGTGGCATGTGTGGATCTTAAAAAAAAAACCGCAGTGCAGGAAAGAGCCCCATCCTTTTAAGCTTATAACTGAATACAGAGCAGCTGAGGAAGAGGGGAATGATGGCGGTATTAGAGGTAACAAATAAGAGTATATGTAGTGAAATTAAGTATTTTGCTAATTCTACATTTCTCCTTTTTTTAAATATCTATTGTACTTTTCAGAGCATCACCAAGTGTTCTTCAAATAAGTCAAACTATTCATGCAAAGTACTTTAATTTAACAGATGCAGCAAAAGAGGTTAAATAATTTGCCTAAAGTCATAAAAAAAGAACTCTACTTCTGAATTCTTGTGCTTTAACCAATGATCAAATTTCCACTCTGGGATATTTTTGAGTTTCCATTTGTATATGCAATTACCCATTTCATTAACACTGTTGCAATAATTAAGCATGCAAGTACAATATTTCACAGTGATCTTTGCACAAGGATCTGAAGTTTTTTCCCAGAAGTGTTCAAAACAAATTTTCGTTTTATTTTTCCTTCTCAAGAATTGTTCTTTTCTGTAGAAAATCCTTTTACTCAGTGAAAACATTATTTCAGCCCGTTAGTCCTATCATGCAATAGCATTGGCTGGAATGAAAGCCAGAGGAATTTTAAAAAGAAAAAACAGGCCTCAATTAGTCCATAATTATTTTCACTGCAATAGCACCCAAGAGTGTAGTTAACACCTCTTATGACATTTCAATCTCTTCTTTACTAGACTTTTATAAATAAACTTGATTTGACACTTCAGATACAGCACACTGAACATGAGTAACTAAAATACTCCAAAAATATATGTAATCCAAACAGACATATGCATATAATATTTGTTACAATAGGCACTGTTTTGACGATTATGATCAGTTTCATTTTGTTAAATGTAAGGGCTTTTACTACTTTTTTCCCCTTTCACTACCATCATTGCAAATTTTCTTCTTTGCAAGAGATCAAAAAGGGGATCCACAGAGAAGCTGCCAACTATTCAAATGTCACAGCTCTGCATACACTTAGGAGTGGTAAATGGGCCAATGATGGCATTGTCCACCATTGTCCATCTTGGTTCAGAAGTCAATGCATGCTCAGCATTCCTGAAAGTCATCTTTATGCCCCTTTTCCCATCTCTCCCCCAAAAGAGACTCACGACTTAACTATTCTCGGAAACAGGACTTTTCTGTAATACTCCATATATTAAACAGAAATTGAGATTTAATACTCCATCATAATTGGTATATCTTTATTGTCACAACCACATTACCTGTATTTATTTCTTTTAAATTATTTTTTTCCATTCATCATTACTATTCAGAATGGGCACATGTCAAATTCTAATTGCTTGTATGCACCACTGCACTAATCAGATGGGAAAGCTTTGGAAGTTATACACTTTCGTTTGGAGCATCAGATCAATAAGGAATGTTTGCAAATAATCTTGGTTACATTACACAAAGCCTTTGTCCAAGTGTCTACTTAAGATGCTACTGCATCTTTTTTTTAATTAAATTAATTGTTCAAAAGTAAGTGGCCATTGCAATGTATTTTTAAAATTTGGAAAATTGGTTATAATTTTTCAGTGCACTTCTCAATGTATCAGTACATCACTTAATTATCATACAATCATTGTTTTTGCAGCTATATTTGAGAGACTTCACACACAGCTGTGTTTGCCAAGTTGGAAGTTAATAAAGGAAACTGAATACTTCAAAAGGAAATTATATGTTCTCACAAGATTTTCTAAGTTAAGGAGCATCTGTGGCTTTAAAGTCTATGCTGTCATATCAATCTAAACTTAACCAACAGCAACAAAAAAAGCTTCCAACAGCAAGAATGTTTATTAAAAATTAAAGCAATTCTTTCAGTAATGTCTAGTTTGCATATATTATAACCCATATGTTCAAGGATGGAACTTTTTTTTTTTTTTTTTTTTTTTTTTAAAACAGTTACTCCACTATAAAAGTTTAAATATGCAGTATATCATTCCTTCTCTTGGTAGCACCAAAAATACTTTTATTCCATACAAAAAGGACTTTAGTCCTAGTTGTGATTCTCATTCCTAAATTGACAAATAAATATATGCAAATAAACTGTTTATTTTCTGCAAGTATGTAAAACGAAGCATATAAAAGACAGGAACAGATAACTATTTCCTTCACTGTTTTGGACTTGTATTAAATTAGGACTTAAGAGGCTCTGGTCTAATGCCTCTTACGAAATGCTGACTACTGGAATCAAAGTGATAAAAATGCAACATACTGTAGATTTAATCATACATTTTACTTTTTAATTGAGGTAAATGATGTAATATATTAATGGGGGAAAATATCTCACTGATACAGCACACAATAAAACTTAAGCTTTTAAAATGGCAACCTGTACTAGTCCAAAGCTTCCAGGTCCAACATTGAATGTATAACTTTCCAAAATTAATAGGAAAAATGTAAATATATTTGTATGACTTTATTAGCAGTGAAACAAGTTATAGTTTCAATGAGTAATGCTATGACGACTCTGGACTCTACATTGCTCCAAAAACCTATCGACTCAGCCAATTTATTATCTCAGTGATGGGTTGATAGTTATTCTGGACATTACCTTCAATCCCGTCAGTAATATAATGTCCAAGATATCCCAAAGGGATACACACCTGTGATAAACCTGGCCTGCCATTGGATGTCATTGCTACTGCATAAATACAGATGCATCTGGCTGTAAACCTCAGTGAAAAGTTCAGAAAACAGTATGCTTCAAAAGGTCGGCTACATATTCAGCGCTATACATGAGAATCTTCCTGACATGCTCTCCTCCTCTAGGTTATTAGGTAGAGTGCCACTATCACAGTAGCAGAAGAGGTGCATAAAATGGCACCAATTATTTAAAAATAGTACATTTTAACATGTCCATTAAAAGAGAGTTCCTTTAAAATATATGTACCATTTTCTAACCAGGATCCTGGTGTTATGGACACCAGAAATGCTCCGACATAATTCCTTACCAAAGTATTCTGAAATTTAGAGCAGTTGAATATGGAGTTTTATACCACATAAACCCTCTGATTCATCAGAGGACCTGAGAAGTAACAGTTACGAGTCTTGAATTCAGGAGAGCATATATTAGCACTTACAAAAACAAGATACAGATTTAAATCAAATAGATGCTTTCGGTATCTTTATATAACAGCAGGGCTGTTGATGCCCCTGGCTGTGTTTGGGGTTGCGCACTGGGTAACTCGAGGGGGTGGAAGGCCACAGCCTGTCTTCAGGCCACTCCCTGCAACAGGGCCAAGACCAATGCCTGGAATTTCACACCAATTCAGCAGTTAGATGAACATTGGCCAGCTCAGTTTACCTCAACACAATATTAACTTAAGCACTTCATAGCAAAAAAGCCAAAAGCAGCCTGAATGTAGTAGTGATAGGATTAGACAGTTGCTGATTAGAGCACAGAGAAGTCTTTTGTTATGGTTTAGGTTATTTATTTAAAAGATAAATCACATTAAAGTTTTATTTGCATTAAAAGATTTGGAAGGAAGGATGCTGTAAATGCCAGTACAGCATAAATATAGGGTCAGGGCTTGAACTTGGTGTAAATCAGCATATCACCAGCAAGTCAGTGTAGTCACACAGAGTAATCATTTAGAAAGAATAGTAAAGAGAAAAAATAAGTCAAATCTCACAACATTTTTGACTAGGCTAGGGAAAAAGTTGTGAGCTAACACATTTTAATTAAGTATTTTAATGTTTGCACCTAATATAGGGAATTCTGAACAATTGTAAAATACTGATCAGCTAGCATGTTATAACAAATATTAAAATTGGTTTATGCTAAGTGATGCCATGTTTTTTCACATCTAGTTAGCTCATTTGTGTTAGCAACTCCAAGATAAAATGTACATATTAGTATCAGAGAAGAAAAGGCCCAAGTCAAGGCAGTCTGTAGTTATTAAACAAAATTAGTAGATTAAAATAATCACTATGCTCATTTACAGTCTTTTTAGCTTTCCCATGAATTAGCAGGCTGAGGTAAACTGCCTTGTCATTACTAGGATTTCCACCTTGTTTTAGCTGCCACAGATTAACTGACAATGAGTAACACACATTTTCTCCCTCCCCCCATTTTATTAAGGCCTTGCCACAGGAGAACAGTCCTTCCATCCATTTTCCCATTCTACCCCTTTCCTCCCCCCCCACTCATAACTTCAACTTCAAACTTTCAGGAACTAATTCCAAGAGAAACTGCATTGGGGGGAGGGAAAGGGGGAAGGAGGGAGAGGAGAGACTCCGAGCATAAGCCACCCATATAATTATTGATTTCATTAAAGTTACTCCCGATTTAAACCAAAATAAGCGACAGGACAATCAGACCCAAGAGACGTCAAAATGGTATCCAGGTGCACAAGTCCCTTGTTAATATGAAGCAAAAACATGTCTACAGATAGTTGCCACTTTCTATTATATTTCGCATCCATAGTCATCCTACTACCCAACTGAATAATCTTGCAAACCATGTGAGACTAAATATATTTCTTTAGGTCTTGCCTTTCAAACTGAAATCCAGATGGATTAGGTTGATAAAGCAAGTTTTATTTAATCTTTCATGGCAGAGAACTAGTTTCTCTGGATTCTAAAATAAATTTAGCATTCGTTATATTAGACGTTTGAGTAGCTATAGATTTAACAGTTATTCCGAGTAGAGGAGAGAGATATTTTGATCCTTGTACTGTGTAGAAAAGTTTATATGAATAGAAGACTGAAGAGACAGTCTAGCAAGTAAAACTTCAGCATGTTATTCAAATATATTTCACCTTTTTTTTCAAATAGACATGGAAGTCTGAAGCCATGTAAGCAGTCAATGTCTACTCCCACCTGTTTTTACTCCTGCTCGTTCTGAACATCAGTAGAGCCCTGCCTGGATACAAAAATGTGGATCCAGAACCACACCCCACCCACCCAGTGTTAGACTTTATCTGATCCGCATGCCATGTTTTATGTGGATCTGGAACCACATGGGCTCACAGTCAGCATTTTAGCATTTGATTGGCTCATTCGCCACATGGGTCCCACCCATTTTTTCTTTTTCTTTGCGATTTGCATGCTGTGTTGTCAATCAGATTTCCTTGGCCACCAATGACATTTCTGACTGACAGCATGGCATACGAACCGCAAACAAGAAAATGAAGAAGTGGGCGGGGAAGGCATGGGGAATGAGCCAATCAAAGGCCAGCATGCTAACTGACTGAGTGGTCTCTCTCCAAGCCCCAGCCTGTGTTATGACTGAGACTCCGATTGGTTGGCAGACCACCAATCAGAGTTCAACTGGGATTGGCTGGAGCGCTTCCTTATTCCCCTGAGTGCTGCCGACAAGGCAGATCATAGCAGCAGCTGCAGGGATTGATCATAAAAATAGAATCTGCAGCCACGGCCAATCTGCAAAAATAGGGCTGCGGATATCCATACCCGCACCCACGGGTATGGTTGCCCATGGATTTGAAGTGGATACCCACAGATCTGTAGGGCTCTAAACATCAAATCCACTCGTGTGCCAGTGTGGAAATTAACATGCCTTAGAAATCAATCAGCACCTGCAACAGCTGAATATCATAGCCTTATTTTGAGTAGAACACTGATTTTAGTCCCACTCTACTTTTGGTCAACACATTTTCTGATGTAAGGAAACTTTCTACCTTTCCTGAATAAGCTAACTGAAACAAGTCAAGTATTGAACCTTTGCTATAAGTTACCAATGGTATTGTTGAGGCAAAATATCTTTGTTAAAAGTGGTAGGACTATAGTAGGTCATTGCATAGTATTATAACCTATGAAAACCACCCATTTTGGAAGAAAGTTTTGCGTTTACTAGAGATACATTTTTGTTGAAAGAGACCCCCTCCGAACATTAATTTCACCCATTAGCTAACATAAACCAAACCACAGAGGTCCTCTCTGACAGAGAGGTCAACTGAATTATTGTCTGTGCTCTAACATTTGAATCTCTGGCTTGTTTGAAGTAACACACACTGAAAGCCAACAAAGTTGAGCAAGCTGAATAAATATAAGCATGAAATATAGGGATATTCTCTGTCATTAGTTGATTTCAGGAAGGAGCTCTATAATCTATTCTTGACTTCAACCCTTACTTCAACATTTTTTTTCTAGCTCATTAGAGATGACTCGTCACAATGCATTGGCTGCTGAACTCTGCTATGGTAACATCTGTTTCATCATCCTGTCAGGAAAAATGTAAAAAAATAACCAAAATTTGTACAGATAATGACACCTCAAGTAATGCCTGAAGGTACTCCAAGTGAAATAAGCATCTAAAATGATTGAGTCCTTTCCCCTCCCGCCCGGTGGAATTAAAAAGATGCTCTATTTAATTTTTCCTTCCTACTCACTAGTTTGACATCTTCAAACCGGAATTGAATGTTAACCCTAAACAGAGGGATCAAGTTTAGTATTTCATAAAAGTTCCATTATCTAGTACCTATTCTCTAGGAAAGCCTGCTTTCTGGAGAAATACATTTTGTGCATTTGTTTGGATATACTTCATATTTAAACACAGAGTATGAAACCATTTGTTGAAATTAAAACTTTGGGATGTGTCATAGCAAACTGCAACTCAAGTAATCTGAATGAGGATTTAGAGAGCACCTGGAAGTCTTGCAACAGTAAGCTGTCATAATCAGCAGTAATGACAGGACATCCCTTTGTCGTCATGAATTCTAAATGTATTTTTAATTAAGGTCTAATTATAAAAGAAGTTATTCTAATCAAAGGGTAAGACAGAAATAGCTCATCTGATTTAATGGAGCAGTATTTATGCTATGTATTATATTACACTGATCATTATCAAGTTAAATGGAGATCCACAGTCTTCAGGGCTCTCTATGAATTTAAGCTAAATTACCTACCAGATTTCCTCTATGATACTGTCTTACCTAGACCGTTAAAAGCCTCAGAAACTACCACAGTGTGAACCTCAAGCATAAAACCTATAGAAGCTAGACAAGGAGATCTGATGGCAGCTGGCCTGAGACATGGAACCCTTCTCTGAAAATGGTGAGACTTGTAGTCAACATTTGTGCAACTAAGCTTTCTTACAGCCACATCATTGAAATAATCAGCATAATCTGGCAGGCGATAAAAACTATGCAACTATATCTAATCATGGCTGCCTCAGAGGGATGAGAAAAAAAAACCTGTACAAAATGTAAACCTTTATGCTGTGATCATGATTTTTTAGGAACATAGCTGCTATCATGAGGAGAACATTATAAATGCATAAACACAGATTAAATGTGCAAGCACAAAATGTAGAGTATTACCTAGGGCTTGTCTACAAAGGGAAAAGGTAGAATAATTAGGAGACATAACTATTGCTCAGTAGTTATTCTGCAGTAGCTCCATAGGTGGAAACTTTATTCCACACTAAGAGCACCTTTGTGTAGGTTTAGGTTAATTCACTTTCAATGTTAGGAGTTAGTGTGAAATAGTTATTGCACTACAAATTCACACCATAGCTGTTATGCACTGACTTTCCTATGTAGACAAGTCCTTAGAACAGGGATCAGCGATCTCCAGCATGCAAGCCCATTTGGAGTGGCATGTAATGTCCTCCACCGAAATTGATGCTCCTGCCACCGAAAAATGATCCAGGTGGCTTCTTTCGGCATCAGTCGGGGGGGAAAGGGGGGATCCCTCCTCACACCACAGAAAGCCACTCCAGTTGGCTTCTTTTGGCAGTGGTTGGGGCAGGGTGGGGTGTCCTCAGACACGCTACCAAAAGTAACTCCAGGTGTGGCTCCTTTTGGTGGTGTGCCTGGGGATAGGTCTGCCAGATATACCACAGAAAGAAGCCACCAGAGTGACTCCTTTCCAAAGTGGCTGGGGGTCGCCAGGCACACTGCTGAAAATAACTGCTCCAGGCGGCTTCTTTCTGTAGTGTGCCTGCGGACCCCTTCCCCAGCTGCTGCTGAAAGAAGCCACCCAGAGCAGCTTTTTGGCAGCAGGGAGTAAATCAACTGTGGTTTTTGTCAAATTTTCAGGCAGGAGCCACTTTCTTTTCAGCGGAGGAGGCCGCCAGAACGAGCTGAGTGCCGGGGAGGCAGGGCGGCACGGGGGACAGCAAGGGTTGCCAAACCCTGCCTTAGAAGGAAGATGCATTAAGATCTGTGAATCCAAACGGTTGCATTTGTTATATTTATAGTATAGAACAACTTTTCAAATTTGGCAAACATTCAATTTTTAGTATAACTGAAAAAGAATAATTACCATTAAAAACTATTAAATGGTTTTGTACATACTTTGAATAGTCAAAAAGTCTGCTGTCCCAAAGATTATGAGTTCCTCTAGGACCAGAATGGAAAAAGCAGGAATCTGTGCCATCAAATTTGTTCAGACCATCCTCAGAGTTATTTGACGCATGACTGTGTACAACATCCAATAGAACAATAATTCCCATTGAGTGGGCAATGTCAATCAATTCCTTCAGATCATCTGGAGTTCCATAACGGCTGCAAGCATTAAAATAGAATTCATTAGGCATAGGTAACCCCAATTTTAAAAGAACACCTGAATACAATTTCTGCAGAAAACTATACATTCATACAGTTGATAAAAATGTATAAGTAATTTACTGGGGAACTCTCTTGTAATGTGAATTAATGGTTTTTTAGATAGTTACATAGTCACAATTCCCACCTGTTGGAGTACAATTGTGCAATACACCCTGATAATATAGACATTTAAACAGTAGATGCCAAAAGTTATAAGTCATCATTTAGGCATGTTCAAGATTTCAAATAATGGTTGCCCCACAATTTGAGCTTTTCCTTCATTCACTTTAGGGGGAAAAAAAATCCCACAACCAAAAATCAAGCCTTACATACAACTGATGTATGAAAAGCATTCAGACTTTTACAGTCTTAGTTTTAAGCAGCATAACACACTTTGCACTTGTACTTTTCATATTTCCTTTGCAAACTACACAAATTTCTACACAATTAGAATTAAATAATCCAGGATGTGGCAATTACTATGGAATCAAATGTGTAAGTAAAAATGAAAATAATCCTCCCCCATCCAAAACTGCTACCTGTTATAAGGTTGTTATCCAGCATTTACTTACTTGGTGCCATTAGCACAGTGCATTTAATTTCTTTAAAATCATGAATGTCTGTCTCACTAAACAATGTGCAGTTTGTTCAGCTAATTAAACCAATTAAAGCTTCCCAACTAAGTTTTGCAGTTTGTCACTTTTCTTCTTGATGAAGTTTAAAGATAAGATTCAAATTTACCATCACTTTCTTGAACACTTTATCCATCACCTATTTCCACAAATTGACGGACCATAAAAGCCATCTACATGCAATCTGCTATGAATATGAAATAAATACAATTCTTATAGAGTAGGCAGCTAGTCATTCTGTTACTTGATTCCTCTTTAAAAAAAAATGATTAGATAATACTTATTATGTATAAGCACCTTTTATTTACCATAACAAAACATGCTGGACATCATTTGCGCTACCTCTCTATTTTGCACAACAGTCTATGGATAAAAACATACAGTGCTGGAGTGCAGAAAGCTGGGATGAAAGTGCTTTGCCATTTAAAATTTCTCATGACCTTTCAACTGCATTGTACACTATATTAAGCCTTTCCATAGAAGAGCTTTTAATTATAGACAGCTGCTCTGATTTGTTATGATAAAAAAATCCCTTCCTCTCCAACCCCCCCAAAATAAAAGAAAACTGTATACGATACCAGAATTCTTAACATGCAATTGCCTAAATTTAAACACTGCTTCAACAGCCACAGAAAGAAGTAAAATGGGTGAATAAGTCTTTAGCAAAACCTACCTTGATGCTGCAAAGAAACTTGTGATTTGATAACCAAAACTGGCATAGTAGACATGTTCCATAATAGCCATCAGCTGAACACAATTGTATCCTGTTTTTTTATTTTTTTTAAAAAAAGGAAAGTTACATTCCTATATAACTGTTTGATAGACTAGAAAAGTTAATTAATTGTATCAAATATTTCTAAACTGCTCTCCTTACTTTAGCGGGATCTAAGTGTCTAATGTCCAATTATTAGTCAAAGACTCAGTCTTTCCTTAAATAAATGCCACCTTAACCATTTTATACTTGTATGACCTTCCCATTCTCAAGTGATCTACACATGAATAGATTTATTGAATCTCTCAGTTTGAAGAAAGAAATGATATGCAAATATAATCTTAATTTGACTTCAGAATATTAACGAGACCAATCTGCATGTCCTGAACTTCAGCTGCACTTTTGATATTTACAGTACTGTAACAAAAGCCAAGTAAGAGTAACTGATTAATAGTGCTGTCTCTTGTACTTTGAATTATTAGGAAAAATCTTAAACACATTTGATTTTTCCCTTTAATCATTACATATTCTCTTTCCTAATTCATTTCCCTCAAGGAATCTTTCAAAAAGAACAAAATATTAAAGCAATATAATTTTGCTTTAAGCTTACTGAAGTAGCTGAGAACCAAGGAAAAACTTTTTTATCCAACCCAAAACTGCTTTACTATGATATTCAGTGAAGGACATCTAAATGGAGAAAATAATATTTTAATAATGAAACTGAAGTACTGAAGAAAAATCTTTACTAAGCTAAGTCTAATGTCAGCAAATAAATGCCCCATCAATCCGCAAGCGATAATATTGAGGTCTATCTGAAAAGTCTGTGGAGACCACAGATTCTCCTTATTATTCATTTTAATTTATATATTCAACGTATCACTTGGCTTATGCGTCACCTTAACTTTATGCTGTATATTTTATTTACCTGTGATGTCACTGTTACCTTTACCCTGGAAGTCAAATAATTACTATAAAAAAAGAAGCTGGCATCAGCTTAGCAATTTGTCTGAGATTTATAGCCATTTTATAAATAAGGATTGTTGCATTTATTGTTATCTGTAGCATTTTTGTAAATAAACAGTACAAACTGTGTCAAGTGAACATCATTATAGTTACTATTAATCTGGTTGCTTGCCCATGTATGTATTTCTGCACACCTTTATTATTTCAGCATTCTGACAAAAAAAGTGTGCCCCTTAAAAGATTAAAAATAACAAATCCTGAAGTAGGTCTGTCTACAAACAGCTTTAACTCATGCATACCAGGAAATGATGGGTATTGAGCATACATTTATGTTATTGTTATTCTGAAGTCTGTCACGATTTTATATTGTATCCATGACATTGCTCCTCCCGCCTAAGGAAAAATCCATAGGCCGAAGTGCATGCTTTCAGGCTCCCACTGAAAATATTAGCCTCCTGGAAAGCAGGAGAGTCGTTTATAAGAGAAAACAGAAATCACAGGATCAAGTAGCAGATCTGTATTTTCAGTTGTTTTTGGCTGAGGGTCTCCCAATGGAGAGACAAATTCACCGACTCTAGCTGTCATCTCAATTTCAGTGAATGGCAAAAGTCATTTTTGTCAAACACTGACGTGACTATAAATCATTATAGATTATTTATGGCTAGTTTGGCTAATACCTTGATGAAGGGTACGTGTATACACTGTTTGACTTCATAGCAGGTTTTACTCTAGGTGATATTAATAAGTCAACATTTGACATAAATACCACATTAGGTTGGCGGTTATTTACAATTCCAAATACATTAAGGCATATTCACACTGTAGAGTAAATAGCTAACAAGTATTTATGTAATCTTGTGTCAAAGTACACCACCACTTACTGCACAAAAATATATTTTTTTTTAAATATCTACCTAGTTAGTCATATTTTTTGAGATAATTTCAACAATTTCATCTACACCCTCTACAGCTAAATAATATACAGAACAAACAAGGAGTCTTGTGGCACTTTTAAAGACTTAGTTAAAAGTGCCACAAGATTTTGATAAATAAATAAATGTGTTAGTCTTTAAAAGTGCCACAAGACTCCTTGTCTGTTTTGCTGAACTAGATTGACATGGCTACCCCACTGGAACTTGTCAATAATATACAACAATTCTTTCCTGAATGGAACTGCTCGTGTTAATTTTTGTGTAATACTCAAACATTCAAATTACCATGTAGAAATTGTCACACTTCATAGAATTACACACACACACACACACACACACACACACACACACACACACACACGATAGGTAACTGAAAACAAATTATTTCTAATGAGTGTCTGGTATTAATCCAGGTTTGTTTTTATATTGAAAGTAAATTACACTGAATTATTTATCTAGTTCTTTGGAAAGTCATTTTACTTAAACTGTAAAATAGAGTATCTTGAATACATATACCCATTCTAGTCCTTTCTTCCTTTTTTTTCCTTTTTCCCCTAAAAGGGATTTTATTGAAGGAATTTTTACAACCCTAAAAAAAATGCACTTAGTACATTTAAGCTTCACACACAATACTCCCCTCCCACAGACACCCAATTATCTTTTCTAATAAGAGCACAGACTCATTAAGAATTAATCTCTGCCACTATCTCACCAAGAAGCATCTTACTTACCAAGATCCTTTATTTTAGGTAGTATGTTGTATGTAAAGTTTTTATAAGAAGCAACTTTTCCTTCATGAGAAGCAATTCCCACATGAGATTCGTAAATTCTTAAGCTTTTTGGTTTTTTCGGTTGAGGATGTCTGCACTATTGAATGGAAAATGGTTATGATTAAGCACAGGATTTGAGAATGTCATCTTTGCTATATAAACACACAGTTCACACAACTGAGAAAAAAGAACCAGCATATTAATTTTAAGGTCAGATAATACAATTGCTATGCAATATATTCCCTCTAGATTGATGAAATTAAAAACTGTACATGTAAAAAAAATACTCCAATACTGAAACTGATTTCCCCCCAACCCCCACCACAGAAATTAATCACTCTGGATTTGACACCCTTATGGCCAGCATCTCAATTTTTTTTACATAGGACGCTTGTCCAATGTCCTGAAATGCTGATTTTGTCTGAAAGTGACTTTTAAATGGCAAATTTATCACTCCACAAACCTGTCCTGTGTGTGTGTGTGTATTCTGAATCATAATTGCTCAATTCAATGAAAAAGGATTTTATTTATTTTAATTAAAGTAAACTCTTCTGCTTAGTGCAGGACATAAAAATCCCTTTGTCAGTGTCAGGTAAAAAGGTTCCCCAGGTGAGTGGAATTAACTTTAGCAGAATAAGCATTTGTTAAGTACAATTCTAAAGACAACCGTTCTAATGTGACATCTAGAATCAAACAAACAGCCTCTGCAAAAATTTCAAATTAAAAATTGAAATCCAAGTTGATTCTTTTGCAGGACATTTGTTGTGATAAGTTTTTTTTTCCAAGTTTTAAATGTATTCTCTCCCTATCCTGCCAACCCTTCCTTTTATTTCATTGCATTCAGTTTCCAACCACCCTAGCTCATAGGCATGGCAGGCCTACCAGGCATACAGGAAAGCAGAACATCTAATCATTTGTGGGATTTTTCTTGCAGGATTCGCCAAAGTGTCCACCATGCATAGTAAGAGTTCTTGGAAGATCCTAAAATCATCCAGTTGGCTAAAAGTGGAAGGGATGACTGCCTCCAATTGAACACAAAGATATTGCTGCTGGAAATAAATCAATATTCCCTTTCCTGCATGCGTTGTTCTTACTAAGTTTACAGTCTACTGTAGCAAAGTAAAAACTGGCCCGTCATTTTAGTTTTCTCTACAGCTATTCAGAACCCTGGAGACAGCAGAGGTACTGAAAAGAATAAGATTAATGTCCCTCTGCTGCTTGGTTGGGGAAGCTGAAGAGAGGTGGAAAACAGAGGCTTGGAGAGAAATATTAGATCCAACACTTCTCAGCACTTAGGGAGATCCGGGAAAAGACAAAGCGAAGACAACACTGAGAAAAAAGACACCGATCAATTATAGGAAGAACTGAGTGAAATCAAAATGATAAAACACAAAAGCAAAGATTCAAATAGTATATTACCCTTCAACAATGCTAAAGAGTACATAGATTTCCCAAACAGTATTAAATGAGCAGTACACAACTACATATTCCTTTAAACGGCCGGGGACAGATCCATGCCAGCACATTTCACTATAGCTTTAGGGCTTAGTCTGAAGACCAGTAGGCATTAAGTACATTTCTTCAGAAAATGGTAAGTGCACAAAAATAGGAGCTTATAGTGGAAATGTGTTCTTTGACTTAACTATAACAATGATACACCATATGCAAAGTAACTCATGTTATAATAAGGACACAAAGAGAAAAGGACTGTGACATAATAGAAATCACATAAAGCATGCCTTCTGTGTACTTTTAATAAGTTTTCGATATATAAAATAAAATAAATCTTACTAGGTACGGTAGAGGTGGGTCCCAGTGTAACCAGTCATAATTCACATTGCTACCTTCCCGCGCTACATATTTTGCCCAAGGTGAAATACGGTAAAGGATTTCTCCATTTTTACTACGGATCACCACCTAGAAATAAAGATAAGAGATTACTAACTTTATATAAACAAAAGCTCCCCATGCAGAAACATTAAGTCTTCTCAATAACAGACTTCAGAGGAGATTCTCACATTACTCATACAGGTAACAGCATTAACAAAATTATCAAGATCTCCTATAAATTAAAAGGCAACTGTGGCAATCCACAGTATTTGATTGTTTTAACATAAAACACAGCTTTTTTTTTTTTTTTTTTTTTTTAAAAAAATATAAACAAAAACAGGGCTTCCTGTGCTTGCAAAGTTCCATTAAGCACACCAGATGGAATGTAAATAGACATGTGTACAATGAGAAGCCCAGTATTAGAGGATTAACTTTATAAGAAATTAAACTAAGGGGTCACACAGTTCATAGTTTCTGTAGGCAGAGCACACTGCCACACTGTAGAGACTCCTTGCATTCCTCCATTCCCTTCACAAATTCCTACTGTGCCACCTTTGATCTCCCTGTGTTTCTGGGACTCCCTGGAATCCTCCTCTTTACCCTCTTTCATGCCAGGAGCCATTCCCTCTCACCCACCCACCCAGACATACCTAAAGAAGGGCCTGCATGTAAGGCACTCCATTCCTCCATTTGCAGACAAACAGAAAAACAGAGAAATGCCACTGAGTTGTGTTAGGCCTTGTTTAATATGGCCAATTAAAAACCCATTAGCTACTCTTTTAGATATTAACACCATAAATTCCTTTTTTTAAATGATTCCTAGCTCCTCCATAGTTTAGAACAAAGCTGGAGTGACATTTTATAGCTCAAAGTAGCTTATGAATAGCACCAACCCAGGGCAATGTCCCTACCACAGAAAGGGTAAAAAGAAAAGAAAACCTGCTGTTTGGGGACTAAATCTGTCACAGGAAAAAGGTAGAGGAACCCTGTTGTTCTTCATTCCACATCTTGCATAGAGGGGACTTCATGGCTTTCCCATTCATCTGGAGATGAGGAAAGGCAGAGGGGAAGCAAGGACAGTGCCCACCCAGCACCATCATTCCCATGAAAGCACAGAAGTTAAGGCCATCAAGAGTAATTCGTGTAAACTGCTCTGCATTCCAGATCTTTAAAACCTTCCCTTAAAGAGGCAGAGATATAGGATTTAAGCAAGACATAAGGAGGAAAGTCATGGAAACTTCTCAAACAGTAATGCTCCAATAAGGTGGTTACACAAACGGTTCTGTGGAGGTTCCAAGCTGCTCTTCAGAACCTCAGAGTATGTGATTTTCCAACAAAGTGATACACATCTATGAAGCAGGAAAACTACTCCCTTGCCTCTAATACATAAAATTGTAGCTCAATGGCCTCAACACTTTCCATCTGATTTTGTGTTTTACAAATGCATTTACTTACCCGGGCATTTTGCTTGCAATTAAGTAATTTGTCCCCACTCCTTTCTAAACAGGATTCTGACTAAGTCCCATCTTGACAACGATGGTGGGGGTGGGGTGGGGGGTATTAAGACTTTTCAACAGAGTGGAAAAGTGATAACTCCTATTTTGAACTTTTTCAAGGCTAGCCAGATTCACATCCAGTCCAAGACTATAATGTGGTTAGGTTCTTATGTACAGTGGTGTTCTTAGGCTCCCAGCCATAGCCCTGTTCCTGCACAGAGATAAGAGTTTGTTAACCAGGTTCCACTTCATCACCATATTAACATACGGGGTGATAGAGACACCAACTGGGCTCAGCTTGTCTCCGGGGGAGAATTATCTAGCAACAGGGCTTGGTTTGAGTTTCTTAAGATTAAACGGTACCGCAGCTCTGAGATTCTTTCCATCCCTGGCTACTCCTGCTGCTCTTATGGGCGAGCCATAGTGCTTCAAAACCATTAGTGCTTGAAAGAGTAGCCAAGTGAGTGAATGTAAATGGTTTAATATTAGCTGAAGCTAGCAAAGGATCAGTGATCAGGCATGGTAGGATCATCCTAAAGCTAGTGTCCACATTTGTTCTGACACAAACGCAATTCCATGGTATGAGACAGATAATTTGAAAGCAGACATCGGATGAACAGACTACGGTGAGACAGGAATTTCCAGACTGGATTAGAACCGGTAACACATGCAAAGACAAAAGAAGCAAGAAGTCCTATAGCCCTAGAAGTCCTGTGATGGAGTAGCCTGGCCAAGAGAAAATGCCCTCAGTGTTCCTGCCGTTGATGGGCTGAATTGCATAATTTGAAGCAGGCCCTTTTAAAAAAATAGATATATTTCAATTCCAATCAATGCAATTCTCGATGTTCTCATTATCCATAAAAATATCGTTTTTAATCCTAATAAATTTGCCTTCGGTAATATATGACAATACAATACGCATTGCACACATTAACTAAGCTCATTGTGGCGGGGGGGGGGGGGGAAGAAAGCATTCCAGTTTCAAAAGCATTGCCTTCTTGTTTAACTGGGTGTCTTCACTGTTGTTTTATGATAAGAAAAGGCAAATGTAAGCACTTCATTTCCTTCCTCCATACGATTCATTTTTAATAGCCTCTCTAGTTTAGAGAGATGAAAGTCAGCCAATATTTTCAGTCTTGTCACACAAGTTTTTATAGGCACCTAATAATTTGTGACCAGTTTCTACACACCCTGTGTCTTTTTTCAAGACAGTCTTACCAAAAATGTCCTTACCATGAATACTATTATTTTATAATAGTATGTAATATATTGTATGGGATACAATATAATCTAATCATTAAAAAATTATAATCAGCTTAATCTAGTTGGCTCTTTTTTTGGAAACAGTTGTATACTGAGCAAAAGTTTCAATGAGCTATCCACAATAATGTCCAATCTGAGCAACTATATTTAAGAACCCAGTAATGTAAGAGTAATTCAAATTATCTTTTCCATAGTTCTTTACTTTGCATTTGTCAATAAAGAGTTTCTTCTCTACTATAATGTACTGCAGCTTTCAAAAGACTCAACTGGGAAAATTTTCCTTTATCACAGCCATACTGGTTTGTTCTTAACCCCCTCACATTGCATAAACAGTAAAAAATAATTAATAATAATCTGGAGGAAAAGGAAATAGTTAACTAATTGCTAGATATTCCACATATTTTGATTCCAACTTATTTTAAAGAACCAAATAATTATTTAACAGCACAAATTTTCATCTTACAAAAAAAGCTAATTGAGAATACAAAATTACAAAAATCAACTTTGAAGTGATAACATGGGTTTAGTACATCTAATAGTCAAACTTATTATAAATTTAGTGAAATGGCTAATCAAATTATGTAGTAAAAGATGCTCACAAAACTTAAACTACACCATACTTAAAATTCCAATTACCTCAGCTTCTCTGGTACTTACCAACAGTTCTACTGTATGACACATTTAGGTAAATAACATAGCTGAACTACCAAACCATATTCCATGCATTTGGAATCATCACAACCTTTTGTATTTCAATACCATGTAGATTCCAAAAAATCATTGCATGTTTGCCAAATTTTATATTATATATATTATAAATAAAATAGACTGAATGAATTCAGCTGGTTAATTGGATTATAGAATTTTTTCTGAAGAGGTCATTTCATTTCAGTCTCCAACTGTGCTACTTTCATCTGAAATAGCTATTGCATAATATTTATTTAAAAGGAATGGATAGACTTCTTGGTTAATAATTACAAGCCTTTACATCTAAAATCCTAAACTGTAAATAATTTTCAAAATATTTTGTGTGTAGAATAAACTTGTTTCTCACATACTAAATAAAAAAGCCTGTTTACAACTGCACATTAACTGTACAACAGTGGTCTTCAACCTTTTTTGGATCAGTGCCCAGTTTTTCAATATTTTCACATTTGCAGTACATTTACCGCTCACCTACATAAATTGTTACTTTTTCTAAATTGCCACTGTCTTTAAGTTAATTGTTACATTGTCGTACTGTTAATCGTTAATTATAATTTTCAATTTATTTAAATTTTAAACTCATATTTTAAATAGGATATCAAACAAACAAAATGTATTCATTATTCATACAAACTTTTTATAAATTACAGCTGGATGAGCATGGCCATTATCTCCTTCCTTCATTCTTGTAGCGCCCACCAAAAATCACAAAACGCCCACTAGTGGGCGGTATTGCCCAGATTAAAGACCACTGCTGAACAAGAACGTAAGTTTCTGATCTTTATACCGTTTTATCAATCTTAAAACAATTTATATTTGAAAAAGGTAAGAGAGCAGACTATTAATCTAATTCATTTTTGGTGTAAGCTTTTATTCCAGGACAATTTAACTTTTAACATTATTATGCAGAGATATAAAAGACCTCTTAGCTTTAGACAAAAGGGCACATTTATCGAAGAGAAGACACGTAATTTAGTTTGCAGATGCCAGAAGAGTCACCTAGAAGGAGCAATTATCTTAACAAGTAATCAGAAAGTGTAACTTTGGCCTCTCTCACTAAATGATTTTCTTCAGAAGGGCTCTTTCTCATCTGGGAACATTTTATAATATTTTCCTAACATTGCTCTATCTGGTTTAACCATACCATTGTTAACAGAACCGCAAACCTTACCGTTGCCTGAATCAGCTGCTGCTCTCATTTTTAAACAATACAATGGAACTATGCACTGAGCTGGAGTTGAAGCTTGCTTGATTGGACAAGCAAATATAGCCAGCAGGGTCAAAAATGACCAGCAGCCATAATTTACACCACAACTCATGATGCTCCTAATGCTGGTGGAGCTGAACCCATGTTAATAAATGTTGTGACCTCTTAGATCTCCCTGGGTACACAGACCCACATGTCCCAATCTATGTTTCCTGTTTCTCCTGGTTCTGGCTGTTGAAACTCCTTTTTTAACTTTACCAGGATACTATTTTCTGAACCCTTCCTGAACAGTTGTGTAGCATCTGATCTACAGAATTCCATCCTACTGATGGCTTCATTTCAGTAGAAAGTAGATCCATTCCCAGTAGGGTTCGTATAACCTACTGTGGAATCCATTGGGATAACAGGAACTTTAGCATTAGTCATTATGGAAACAAATACACAATCTTTCACCATATTTCCACAACAGAATTCCTCCCTTGTTTGCCAAATCACACAATCCTAACTGAAGAAAGCATAGCTACCCCATTTTAAAATGAAAATCTGAGTACATATGGCTGACTAATTTTGAGCATGAAAGGTATTTTGCTAAAAGAATAGTTCAATATTCCAGGAAAATAAAGGGTAAAGCCAAATATGCCTCCTAATGCAAAAGTAGAGTATTCATTGTCAAATAAAGTATTGCTGTTGTTCCATTAGACTTTCAGTTAATGTTATAGGTAGCATCATTAATACCCTTTGTGTGGCATTTCTACTTTAGCCACAGTAGTTTGATCTGGGATGAAAATTGTTGTGTTAAACAAAATGTACTACAATGCAGAATGAGATTAGGATGAGACAGTTGCTTTAATTATTTTGTAATAGACAGAATGAAAAAAATTACCAACACAGATGAAGACAATCTCTATCCCAAAGAGTACAACATGAAGTGAATAACAGATATATTAGAGCAATTGAGGAATGCAATTTGTTTTTAAAAAGGCAATTTAGTGTGAAATTATTTTAAAATGAACTAAGTTTTTCAGACCCACAAAATACACATTATGTACACTTTATTGTAAAAGATGTAAAATAATGTAATTTTAATGGAATTATAATCCCGTGTTTGAGTAGTTCCAAAGGAACTAATATTTAATATTCTCAGCATTCCTTCTATCCCAGCCTTTTTTTTATTATTAATTTGACCAAGCAGTACATAAAAAGGAACATTATGAGTTATCACTCTAAGTTTTCCGCTGTGGCTTTATTCAAAAACACAGTTAAACATCACAAAAACAATCAGGCTTGTGTACTAACCACAGTAGAAAGAAAAGAAGGGAGCAGCAGTATCAGAATGAATACCTATTTAAATAATATTGAACCAATGTCCAATTTAAAGTCTAAAAGTAAGTCCATGGAGTCTTTACCAATAAAGGAACTATCTACAAATAATTTTGCATTACCCAATCCTCAATGCAGCTCATGCATCTATCACAACTCACCGCTGGATAAAGCGATAGGATTGATCAAAGGAACTGCTAAAAAGCTACTATGAGTATACAGCACAGAAAATCCCTAGAGAATCATTTTTAAATCTCTAGTGATTCACTGGTGATAAAAATAGTTCCAAGGAGGTTTACTGTATAAAAGCTGGAGGCTCTGGAAGACCCGAACGGTAATTTCTAGTCGCTAGAGTAAATTAAAGATTGGCTTCTAACCTTACAGATCTTCTCAAAATACCTTTCCAGGGACTGTCAAGATTGAAAAGGCAAAAATGCAATTCTCCTCTGTCATTAGACAGCAACAAAAACCACCACAGAATGTTATAGTGGACTACAGTATTTACCCTCTAACAATCTGTATTGTAACGGAACCCAAAATAAATTTGGGCACTCTACTAATCCAGCATTTTCTTCTGTTCTTATTACCATTCAGATGCTTGCCATTCTGTTCCATCTTTGGGAGCAGAACTAAATAAATGGACCAGATTTCTGTTCAAATACTTTGAAATTATAAAAGATCTAGGTTTAAAACCATTATGTTAACTTTTAAATTATGTTAAACCATCTTTTAACCCTAAAATTAGTAATTTAAATCAGAAATACATTCAATAAAATATTGCATCATTTCCAAGATTACTACAAGACTCCTAAAGACACAGTTTACCACAATTCAAACTTTCTAAACCTTTGACAAGGTACTATTTATGGGAACAAAGGAAAGAGATCTTTACTTACAACCAACAGGGAAAATTTTTCTGGGCTTGGGTAGCTACTAAGACTTCTACCTTTTCCAAGAGCACTCAAAAGTTAGCTGAAACACTAGTTAGATAAGATGCCAGAGCAGGAGTGGGCAAACATTTTTGGCCTGAGGACCATATCTGCTTCTAAGCAGGCTGAAGAGTGGCAAGGGAAAGGGCCGGACTGGGAGGGAGAAGCAGCAGTGGGCACCAGGGGGCTGCTGTTGCACAAAAAGTGGGAGGGGGTAGACGAAGGGGCTGAAAGGGGAAGCAGCCACCTCGCTCCAGCCAGGACGCTGCTGCTGGGCCCGCGCAGCGGGACAGTGGCACCTGCCACACTCCAGCCAGGTCATCGCTGCTGCACGTGGGGTGGGAGGAAGGAGGAGGAGGAGGGAAGAAAGCAGAAGTGGCCATTGTGATCCAGCCAGGGTGCTGCTGTACCCACATGGTGGGAGAGGGACAGGAGGGAGGAATGTCTGCCATGGTCCAACCAGGCCTAGCTGAAGAGCCTGCTAAAAGATTCCTGAGAGCTGCGTCTGGCCTGTGGGCCATACTTTGCCCACCTCTGTGCAAGAGCATAACTGGACAGAGGAATGTCAAGAGTATATGAAGGAATGAGGAAGTAAGAGCCAGACTTTCAAACTGCATGGCAGCTAAACAATGAAATTAAATACTAGATTAAAAAGAAATCTCAAGTCACAAAGACTCCAAAACAAGAGACCCAGATTTTAAAATGCACCATGAGGACATGTAGTTCAATAAATGTAGACCAAGACATGAAGCAAACTTAGTACTACCTCCTGTGCTTCTAAATTTTGGGTTGGTTTCAGGCCAGCACAGTCCAGCAACATAAGTTAGAAGCATCCCAGATTGCTTCCTACAGTCACATGCCAGCTCTGAAACACAGAATACCTGGAAATTAAAACATCTTGGCCACATCTTGCCCATCCTATCCTCTCTGTGAATGGCTATAAACACAGTAACCAATTCATGCACATTTATTTCAAGGAAAATGATTATGACCCAAGCAATAGACATTCTTGCAGTGGCATGAAAAGTTTCAACCTTCATGGGATGTCTGCAAGTTACACTAAGATAAATAAGAGACTACCCCCACTTCCCAACAGCCCAGTAAAATTGCATTAGACTGCATGAATTCTAGTCTCAGTACTTCTCCCTTATTGCTGTTAATGTGACTCTTTCATAACTTTCATGAACAAGGGTCTCATATCTTGGGAGGCAGTTGCCATTAGATTTTATTTCATAGCTAAAATAAGCAAGGATGTTCAAAAGGTCACTTCAGGCAAAGATGGCAATAGAATGCAGGCCTCAAATATACATAAGACCAAATTTCATCCACTCTGCCACAGAATCTTTCAAAAACCATAAAATGTGGTGTTTGCATAACCCACAGTAACTGTGTTGCTAGCAGCAAGACCAGAGAGAGAGTTATGATGCTGCTATTGCTTCTAGGCTAAGATTGATTCAGTTCTTTTGAGATGACCCACAAAGGAGTGCTGCCTCATTTTGCTATGCTACCTGTAAAAACTAGTCCACAATCTATTCCCACATCAAGGAAAAGAAACCAAGAATTTTGAGGCACACTGGTCTATTGGTGTCTCAAATACTTGCATACTCACTGTGAACATATGCATTGATTCAGCAGGTAACAGCAAGTTTCCCATTTCTTCCATATAGTGGAAGAGGTCTGTGTAGTGGGGCAAAAAGACTGTGGGGTGAAACCCTGCATATGATTTGGATGAGTGTTAAAAATACACACACACACACACACACACACACACACACACACACACACACACACACACACACACACACACACACACACACAGCTTCAAGAAACTTTGAGACATAATCAAGACCAAGCCCTCTGTACTGAAACAGGACTGACTGAGTACTATCTATGATACGTTTGTCTAACCTGGTCTTAAATATCTCCCATGGGATTCCATGGCATCACCTGGAAGTCTGCTCTACTGTTTATCTACATTTAGACCAACAAGCTTTTCCTAATAGCTAATGTAAGTCTCCATTGATGCAGATTAAGTTGACTGATTCTTTTCCTACCTTTGGTGGACATGAAGAAAAATTGTCTCTAAAAAAAGGCCTTAACATGTTTGATGACTTATGTTCCTCCTTAGTCTTTTCTCAAGACTAAACATGCCCAAACTATAGATGTACAGAAGCTAGTGTAAGTAGTTGGAATATGGCCACAAGTTGGGCTCAAAAGTATTAGAAAGCTTTTTCTTGGAGAATGTGAAAACTGATATTGTAGATTAACAAAAGCCAATGATAAAGTAGGTCAGAAGATAAAGCGCCCACACGTCAGAATACAACAAAAAAAGTATATAGTTAAATCAGGTTGTGAACATCTTTTGGATACTAATGCAGAGATAACAGCAACGATGTACTATATTCATCAAATCCCAATCCAGTTGAAGCTGGAAACAAGAGGACTAATTTTTCAAGGTTCTCTCTACCACCCTCTGTGCTAAGTCTTACAATATTTGGTGGGTTTTTTCCTCCCTTCAGGTAATAGCTGGCATGACTGGGACCCTAAAAATAGAGTCGTTATCACCAGAGAGGAAATCTGCAATGTATAATTGGAACATGGTGACTTCTATTCTCCAGAATTCACAAGACAGAGCAGCTGGTAGCTACTGCCAAAAGGCATCTCTTATACTAGAAGGCTTCTCAGTATTGGTCTTTCTAATTCTCCACCTCATGACATTGCTCCCTTTTAAAAAGTTGTCTGGTTGTCATTTATTATTATTATTGTTATTATTTTGGTAAAACAGTTTTGATATCCTACACGGCACACTAAACCTTAGTCCTGACTCATATTTGAGCCAGGCTCCCCACTCATCCACACACAAATTAGTCCAACTCTCAGGTCAATAAGCACTCAGGACCCAAGTCCCAAGACCCTGATGGGGTTGGGGGAATAAACCAGAATCCAAATTGCTATCAAGGTTGGGTAATGGGCAGCCAGCCTAGTAGCTAGAACTAAGGCCAGCTATTAAGAATCAGAATAGTGTGTTAATCCAGTGTCAGAAACCTGAAGTAGACAACAAGAGCAAGTCAGAAACTGAGTATCAGAACCAGAAGGTAAAGCCAAGGTCAGAAACCATGGATCAGGAGAAGGACACAGGATCCATAGAAGCAGCTAGATGCAGGTCCCACCTAACTGCACAAACATTCTGTAGCCTCCCCTAGCTTTAAGCAGGCTATCTGGAGCAATCAGGAATGTACTGTCAATTGTGCCCTCCTTTGGAGTCACATTCTGTGATGTGTGAGGGACCCTCAGACTCATGACATGAGCTGCATGGTGGTGATGTGGAGGTGGTTGCTGCCCAGGGAATCTACAAACCCTGAATCTAGACCTGCTGTACCTTACAGCCCCACTGCAACTTGCATCCAAGCCCTGTCATTTTGCCATGTGAATGCAAGTCAAGACCAGACTCGAATCAGAAGGTCCACATAGGATAGTGTGGACATGTTAGCACAATAAGATGGCCTGGGTCCAGCAATTGTGAACCTCAGTTTACAACAGTGGACGCTCAAGCACTGGCTAGGAAATATCGAGTCCACAAGCCCAGGTCCCACAAACACTGTACCAATGTGCTGTTTAGACAAAGCCTTTGCTGATGAATTTATCACTGCAGAAATTGTGTATCCTGAAAAACACAGTATAGCCTGTATTGACAAAATACATGCACCGGGACAGATACTGTTGCATACCTGCTGGCATTATCAACGTTAATAATGAAGGACAAGACATAATACCTAATGTTTGTTAGCAGTACAGTGGGAAGAATTTCTTCAGACCATTACCTTAGTCACTGAAAACATTTTGTACTTCAATTAATAGCCTTGCCAAAACAGACTACTGAACTAACCTTACTAAATAATACTGAGAAATTGCTCTTCCACATCATATATTCAACACGAATAAATATAGTAAACAATTTTGCTGTAATGTAGGTTGTTAGATCACTTTGCTATATCTATTTAGTGAATTCTGTATAAACATTGAAATATTGAAGGTGTTGTTAATCCATAGAATTTGTGATTGAACTGAAACAAGAATAATTTTGTATGAACACCTGTACCAGTATCAGATGACAGTTGCACTATTACTGCTGTTATGATAAAGACTAAATTTGCAGCAATAAGAAAATAAAAGGAGTACAGCAAAAGATGTTTCAGTGCCTAACAATAATTTAAGACACTGTCAACATCCTTTTCTTTTTAAAATTTATAGAGCACCCCTTTAAATAATATGCTTTGATTCTCTGCCCTCCTCTCTGCCCCCAAGATTGTGAGAATTCTTCTGCTCTCCTCTGATTTATAGGCATCCTTCTGTCCAATCCAACATGCTCAGGCCCAATTCATCTCTGTGTGTTTGCATCTGCATGCCACCTTTTCAATTTCAATTTTGCTGCCACTGCATTTCCTAAGGAAAAATGTGCGTGTGATGAGGTTCTCCCAGAGCAGCACAAGTGTAATGCAAGTCAAACAGATTATGCACAAGACATCCACCCCACCCCACCCCACCCCGTTTAATCTTTCTATTCCAGTAACTTTTACTTTTAACAGCAGGTGCCAACTTTTCATTTGGAAATGTAATTTTCAAATGAATCATGTCCTTTTAAATCCTAGGAGGGAATATATTCATCTGCTTCTCCCACAGACTAGAGGATATGGGGTTGAATGTAAGGACAGGGAAAAAGATTTGAAAATAGAAAGCTGCTGTCAACTGAGGCCTTGGGGAATATTTGTATTTGAAAGCCAGCATGTACAAGCTATCCTCTACAAATTTTTAGGAATTAACGAAGATTTCTAAGTTTCCAGTTCAGTAAATTTGTTACAATTACTATTCTTTGTAACACAGAGAGTGAATAAATAAATAAATAAAAAGCAATTCAGAAAAAATAGTGGAGACAATTGACTTGGAGTTTTCCAAAAACAAGCTAATAAATTAGCTGCTCTGAAACACTGTGTATTATTTCATTACTTTTATAGCTTGAGACCACTTGAAATGATTGTTAGTAAATGTGGCTTTTTAGCCAGTGACTAAAATAAATTGGCCATCACAGACTAACAATGTTTAGCATAATGATAGAGTGGACCCAGCTTCAATATAAATATGCAAATGTCAATGAGTTATTTACAAGGGCAGTAAATAAGAAGCTATTATCTCTATATTCTAGAATTTATAGCATTCCATTAACTTCACATTTGTGTATCTATGAGACAAGAGTATCTGAATACAGAAACCACAATAGCTTGGGCTTTGCATTTAGAAGGCACACACCTCAAAACAGATAACAAACCTGATCTAAATTAAGCACAATGAGTCTACTAAAACATAGTATCGGTTTTTGAAGGGCAGGAACAGACCCATAAAACCGTCTTTGGGAAAGGTTAACTTAGGCTTTGTGACAAACCAACCAGCTTTTTTATATTACAAAACACCATGTTTTTGCAGAACAAAGTATTCCCTCTCCCACTTCTTTGAGTCAGTGATAAGAAGAAGAGAGCAATCAGTGAGCTGACAATTTTTATTGTACATGAGATATTGCTGTATTCTAGGATATAGCAAGGCTGACCATTTCTATATTCATGACAAATAATCATTTACTTAGAATAAAAACAACTTGTCGAGAGTTGGAGACCAAGTTTATTAGAATTTGGTCTCTACCAACTTAAGCATTTAAAACATATAAATACTAAGTCAGTCAGAGGTCAAGAGCAGTAAAATCCTGGCTGTATTTTTATAAAATGCAACTCCAACTCAAATATATCCTTTTAGTAATATAAATTGCTACTACTCTAACTCAGTCAGCATAGTAATCTTTTGAGTCCCTCTTCCCCATTTCCCTTTATTGCTCATCCTTCTCCATCTGGCAACTTCAAATCACCATAGAAATAAAAGCAACAAGTTCTGTAGCCTGTGGAGACTCCTCTTCATGCCTACCTCTTTAGTTCCTTCATAACCCAAAAGATCACGTATAAAGCTTGGCTTTCCTTCTTAAGCAATACTGGCCTTCTCCTGTTTCCAGTAGATAGATGAACAACGATCAAGCTTTTAAATGCACAGGAAAATTGATATCTGACCATCAACATCCTCCACGCACAGAACATACATAAAAATGGATTCAGGATCCTGCCTGTAGCGTGAGCATCTGCTGTACAAGGACTATCAGTTGTTGAATAAGTTGAGACTGAAAGTTTCAGCAAAGAACCAACCTATGAACACACTTCAATCATACTGAAAAGTGTGGTGGAGGGCAGTGGAAAAGAGAAAAATAAACTTTAATAGTCAATATTATTATTATTTTTTTTTTTTTAAGAGTATAAGAGGTAAACTTCTGACTTGTTTTTTTAAATGTATAAATTCCATGTGGAAATTTAAATTGTCTAAAAGTCAAAATGGTCTCCTGATATTGTTTAATCTAATTACTGACATCCATTTGAGAATTGTGTTTTATAAACGTTGTTAGCCATTAGCATTTGTCCTAGTTATGAATACATTAGTATCTGCTCAAGAGGACTTATCTGCTCTTATACAACAAATGTTTGAAAGGAGTAAAACCTAATCTTAAAGAGGTCATGCCTTCATTTTCCAAAAGAGGGAGATATAACTCCATTTGCAAATTAAATAGATGCTTTTATTGCAATGAGGTACCTAAAATATATTTCAGTAATTTACTAAACTAAGGTAACTTCTCTCTATTTATTTTACTTTTTAGGATTAGTTTCACTAGTATGGCTTCATTTGCCTAGTCTAAAAATAAAAATAAAACCAATGAGGTTCATAAAAAAAATTTTACATCCCATCTATGCTATATTAACTGGAAAGATGGAGAAACTAATTTGCTATAGTAAAAATCATTTATGCAGATCTGAAGTACAGTACATAAACACTACAGGCATCTCAGATACTATGTCTGGATCTTGAGAGCTACAGCACAAATTGTACTATTGAAAACAGCAGCAATCTCTTGCAATAGGATCTCAGCCCCATTGTCTTCAACACAGAGCCACCCAAGTCTACAAGATAAATTCAGAGGATTACATAAACTATTTAGGAAACGCCTGCCAGATAACATCATATGCTTTATAAATAATGGCACCACGAGATGCCCCTTGTTAACACTTAGTGAAAGTAAAGGTCTTGTTACAAATAGATCTATATTGCAAAGCAAGCATCTTTGTTCACAGCCTTTAAAAATTCTGAATCCTGAACTCTATCATAACCCTGACTTCAATATCAAGCAAGTAGAAACCTGGGGGAACTAGTAGTCTTTGGAATAGTTGTGCCAAAAAAAAAATAATAAAATTTAAAAAATAGATCAATTAATTTTAGCAAAACTAAATCACCAACACAATAGTTGATTTAGGGTCAGAAATTTGCCCGTGGCATGTTACAGATAAACAGATTCTTGCATAAATAATGGAAAGATATTTAAGAAAAACAGCCTTTGAAATGAAATACAGAATGACAAGTTAGATTTACAATAATTGTTTTAAAGTGCTTAGCCACTTTAAGAGGAACAGGAACTTCTAAATATAATTAAGACATACTTTGTGTATTACCACAGCTTATCTTCTATATGCCTCAAATAAATATGCCACACAAACACAATCTTAACCTCAGCGCCATTAGAATTATCATCAAGTAACTATGATCTACATTCCTACCCCCATATACCTGAAATCTGGAGGATGAGCTAGGTTTGAAAAAAATAAACATGAATCCAGATCCTGGAATATCAGGAGTGAGGAAGGACCGTTCAGAACATTACAGGTACTTTCCTTCCCTACAGAAAAGCTCAGTGCTCATTTTCGCCCATCATTCTCCAACTTGCCAACTTTAAACTACTGAACTACTGCCTCTCCTAAAAATGGGGTGTGTTGGCACATGTGGATTCCCTAACTAATTAACCGAACCCCTTCACTAACACAAACTAACTTAAAACTAAAAAAAAATTAAGCTGCTTAAGGGCCCACTGGTTTCTCCATAAAAGACCATTTGCTCCAAACCTCAATCTCCAACACTGAATACACAGTACTATATACTCAAAGAACAGTAAGGTAAATCATTTAGGGGGGTTTTGTACTTTCAGTTAAAACTGCAGCTACAGATTCAGAAATGAGCTTCATAAGTCACAATAACTCTAGATTCCCTCATTATTATTATGTTGTTAAACTTGTCCTTAACATAATAATAATTTGCATACAGGGTGAGCACATAGTGACTCCTATGTTTAGGTTGCCCAAATTATTAGACATTCCTTTATCAAAGACTGAATATTTTTAGGGACACTCAAAACATCTCGTTTGCAGAAGACCTTTGAACTTCAGTAGAGACAAAGTTCTGGGGCCAAAGACATATTTGATTTGTCTGTTAATGGTCAAACTTGTATGGACTACATTTGAATAGACAACTTCTTAAAATCATCGTCTCCCTTCAGTCAGCATCAAGAAAATATTGACCGCTTGCCAAAATAATACCTGAGCAGGTATAATCTAAAATACTTGGCTCATGCGGTCACTAAAGCATCAGGTGTACGCACTGAACGGATAACTGCTAAAGCATAGCTGACAGGGTGAACACAAGTGAGACCATCACCCCATCCCCTCCCGGCTATCAGACACGGCCCCGGTGGTCTATCCCCGGCCAACTTACTAGTCACGTGTGATCAGGACTTCGTTTTTATTTCATGCAAAAGACAGCATCTCCAATAGTATAGCATCCTGACATGATGCTAGTGGATCAGTTTAGTACCAACCTACTACATGATGTCTTTCAGCATCAATATGGAAATTCTTCCAAGAGCACCTAAGGTCTGAGTTGGTATAGTCTTACTGATCTTGAGAGCACTGATCACTACACCCTGGGGATTTAGAGTCAGCAGCGGTCAGCCAAACACCACATAGTACAGTATCAAAAGTTAAGTCTGGTTAATTTGCTGTAGGTGGCTTACCCTGTATAGTTTGAATGAAATACGTGACGGTCCAAAATGGAGCATGCTGTTCTACTACTAATGGAGCCAATGTGCTGCTAAAAATTACAAATAGTAATGAGGTTCTTTGAAGTTAGCTTTCCTTTTCCTATATATGCCTGCTTTTATTAAGTTGTGATAAGCTGCTCCCGGAATCTGGTCCCGTGTGCCACTGTGACCCCCAATCACCACTCCTGAACCCCAACTTACCCCACTTTGCCAGGTGACTACTCATTCCTGAGTCAGTCCAAACCAGCTTCCTGCATGTCATCAGTCCCAGGCAGTAGGTGTGCGCCCACTGGGGACGTATGGAACAGTCCCCAAGCAAGCACCCTCAATCCCCAGACACCACACCGGGAACTCCTGTCCTACAGAAATTGGGACCCTCCCCCAATCACTAAAGACTCATATCTGGCTGTTTATCAAAGAAATGGATCGGTCCAGCCACATTTATGCACATCCTCTGAAGTCCACACAGCTTTAGATAAAACAAATACTAGTTTATTGATTAGAATATGATTTTAAGTGAGTATTAGCAAATTGATGCACAATCGTTTAATAAAGAAGGTACAAAATGTATGCCAAACCAATAACACTACTACAACTATGCTCATCTCACCACTCAAGTCTGTGATGGTTTGCAGCCGTCTCTGCCTATTTCCAAGCAGGCACAGTCCTTCTTGTAGCTGTTTCATGATGGATAGCCTCTAGCAAAAAGCCACAGCTTCTCTGTGACTGCATTCCTTTTGTCAATCCCCTTTAGCCCCTCCTTCTCTGTGCTGCTGTGTGATTCTCTTTACTTCTACCTGAGCCAGGGATGCATTGGCATTGCATTTGTCATACAATTCTCCAGCCTCTGTGCTTGAGATAGCCCTGAGGGTCTGTGCTATGTAACATGTCTCACGTCTGTACACATACATGTTGCTGCAGGAAACATGATATAATATGGTAGAGCATTCAAAAGGGAACTTTGCATGGCACATTCTCCATCATACTATACATTTACATTGTAAAAATGAACAGAAATATTTACATAGATCATAGTCCATTGTGCATCACTTGAAATAAGTAAACAGGGTATATGGGTATTTCTTAGAAATTTCCAATAATGGTTACTAAGGGCATTCAGCACAAGCTGTTTAAACAGACCCCACTTTCTGCAGGTAGCCCGTAACATTACTAAGGGTTATGTATTTGGACCTATGGAACCCTTAAACTATTCAATTACATTTAAGATCTGAAATTGGCTTTGTGAAAAAATAAATCATACCAAGTATCTTAAACAAATACCAAATATAGATACTAAGTAGCCAGCAATCGTTCCAAGATTAAGTATTCAAGCTGCATACTGTGAAGAGCCAATATTTTGTGTGTGTTAGGTAAGAAAGAGGGAAAGAAGCATAAGGAAAAAAGTGTATTGCTAGCAATTCTTTCTGAAGGTGACCTTTCCAGAGAAAACTTATTTGTTCCCTGAGCTGTATACGATTAGTTCCTTCATCATACACGGACAAATTAGGAAGGCTGCTGTGGCACCCAGAAATCTGTTAAACAAAGTCAAAATTAATGATGAAAACCGAGTTCCCTTTGTGTTTGATTTTCATCTATCTGCACTCAATTATAAAATGAGCTATCAAAGAAAGCTACCCATTAGTAGTTAGTTCATGACGACTTTAAAAAAACCAAAAAAAAAAAAAAAAAAAAAAAAACCCACCAATCCCTAAACCACCACTGATATCTTACTGACAGCCTCCTAATCTCTGTACATTATACAGAGACTTGTCATCAATTCTTGCCATTGTAACTCAAAAGAAAACACTACCCAGGATCACTTACATTAAGCTAGATTTAAAACATACATTCGTAGGATTTAAAACACTGTCTATAACCATTTCATGCACAGATCTAGCACCATCATTTACAACACATCAGATAATGTATTATAAATACATAAAACTCTTCCTTTGACTCATTTCAGCAATCAAAAGCATACTGTCAGTAATAGAAAGCTGAACAACTGATTTTTTTTCCCCTGCTTCCTTTCCGACCCATAGGTATAAACTCAGTGGTTCAGTTGTTCAGGATCTGGAGAGATTTTATATTTTCCATTCAGTGTTCCAGAACAGCAAACAGCTTAGAATCTCTAAGCCTCTAATATATTAAGAGTGCTGATCCCAATACCTTCTTTGATTAAGTTCTATCAAAAGTTATCAAAACTCCCAATCAGTCTCATTATTGGAAGCTATCTTATCTAGTGTTTCTCTAATTTCTATTTTCCATATGGATATAAATAAATGCTTATTTCTTTTCCCATCATAGACAGCACATAAAAGGTAACAAATATCCTCTCCATATAGGAGGATTTCCATTTTTATTTATTTATTTTTTTAAATAAACTAATATCCTCTTGCAACAGAACTTAAACAGTCCAGCATTTAAACCTACAGGAATATTGTAGTTGGACCTTAGGGAGTACAATATAAAAACATTTGTCAAAATTTATGATTTCTCAACTGATTTATGTATTTACTAAAAAGCTGTAAGAAGCAGGAAGCTAAGCAGTGATTAATAAACCAAATGTACCTGCACGACAGAGCATGGGATGAGTATTGCTAAAAAAAAAATCCATTCCCAATCTCATCATATAGTAAGAAAAATTGCACATTTAGAGTTATTAAAAATACCTTCACAAGCTTTAAAAGGAACTTCAATCATTTCATACTATGGAAGAGCATAAGCACTGATTAAAATTCTTCTAGTTGTTTCCTGCTCATACAGCAGCACACTGAGTCAGTGATCAGAGATGCCTTTCAAACAATCTCTCACCAGGTTAAAGAGGGGGAAGGAATTCTCAGTACTTGAACATGCAGTTTATCATGATGTGAAGAGACTTTCCCTCCTATTTAATTCTTTTGTTTTAATTATTCCCAAGATATAAACAAGATGAGGATAGGGAGGTCCCACTGTTCTGGGACACATGGCTAATCATCTGGTACCCTAGCATAAATGAAGCCATACACAAGCCACTTGGATGGAAGGAAGGGACATTTTAGCTATGGTTTCAGTAGTTATAGAATGGCAGTCAAGTGTGCATTTGACCATTCTACTTCCAAACAGCACTTCTTATGGAACAGGCTGGAAGCATCAGCATTAAAAAAAAAAAGTGTTCCAACCATAACTGAATGCTGTGTTTTTCACAATATTTGTGAGATCAAAGGGAAAGCTTTACAGATCACTGGAAGGCTCAAGTATGGAGATTCGCTTGAAGGTTCAAGCAATCAGCTGTGTTACAGAGAACAGCCAACTGCAAAAGGGAATGCTGCAAGGAATGCCCATTGTTTGTGTTTTGTGCCTCATGGTTTAACATGTTAGGCCTTCGGGGTTGTGCTGGAATTCAGAAGAGCACTGGGGTTTTGTGGGTGGGTGGCTGAAGTTCCATGTTCTTTATGTTGTTCTACAAACTCAATGCATTATTTCATCTTTGTTTAAATGCAGTGATGACTCACAAGAGAGGTACTGTAAATTGCTTTTATTATAAAACAAAAAAAATAAAAGGCTTTAATGAAATCAACGGAAAAATGTTGAAATACATTTAACAAATCAATCTGCAAAATTACCAACTATACACAAAGCTTTAATGAATGCAACTGTGGAAACTGAACTAAAAGGTGCAAAAGTAAGAACATTTCAACTACAACAACAATTTGGGAATGGGAGAGTAAAAAGTTACAGGCAAAAAAACCCAGTTACTAGCCTTCTGTAACCGTTCTTTGAGAAGTGTTGCTCGTGTCCATTCCGAGTAGGTGTATGCATAACACATGCACAGTCACTGGAAGGTTTTTCCCCTTAGTGGTATCCTTAAGGTTGGCTTTGGTGACCAGCGAAGTCATACCCTCCTGGTAGATAGGGCACTGCTGACCCATCCACAGCTGACCCATCCACCTGTCTGTTTATATAACAGCATTGTTGTAATACTGTCTGTCATGTCTGATACACACTTGCCTTCCAGATGGACTTGGAAGGCCTGACAAGGCATGCATAATATACTCAGCTCTCTCACACTGATGTGGAGTAAGAATTCTGCCTGAGACCAAAGACCTTGGGTCCTGAGCAACTCTGGTGATGGGGTGGGGAACTCATCTTGAGTATCTGTCACTAGGCAAAGTAAGAGGTGAGGTATGGAGAAAGGTACTCTGGTAGCTCAAGCCACAGAAAGCATGCACAAATTTAGGGTATCGATCGCTGAGAGGAGAAGTGAAATTACTCTATGTGGTTCCAAGACGGATGGTGTACTGAGGCCAGCTATGCCTGAAGTGTAAATCTCGCATGCTGTCACATGCCCCAACAGGCAATTTCAAGTCATGGTAGTGGGTGGAGGTGGGGTAGCGTTTCCTATGATGCAATATAGGCATAGGAAAGAGGAATGCCCTGACTTGACCTGAGTCTAAGAGTGCCCCAATGAACTCCATCCTCTGAGTGGGCATGAGAGCTGACTTCAGCTCATTGACCAAAAGCCTCAGACTGTTGAATGTTGACATTATCAGGTTCACACCTACTTCCACCTATACACTGGTGCATCCTTTGAATAACCAGTTGTTGAGGTAAGTGTAGTCTTGTACCTTCGAGTTCTTCAGGAATATGATGACTACTGTCAGATACTTGGTGAATATATATGGGGCTACAAATGGAAGAAGGTAGGACAGTGAAGTGGTTGTGATTCTGAATGGATTAAGAATCAGAGAAACCTCCTGTGACTTGGGAAGATGGAAATATACATCTTTCAAGTCAAGGATGGCATACCAATTCCCTGGATCCACAGAAGGAAAAATGGAGGCCAAAAGACAATGTGGAATCTCAGCTTCTTCATAAATGTGTTGAGGTTTTGCAGGTCGAGGATGGATCTGAGCCCACTTTTGGGATTAGGAAATAGAGTAAAATTGCCCCTTAGCCCTCCACCCTCGTATTCTTAGGAAAGCTTGTACTTCTTGTCACAGAAGCTTCTCATGAAAGGGATCCTTGAAGAGGGGTGAGGAGAATGGGAGGTGAAGTGGCGGGGAGGGGGGAAATTGGAGTGGATAACCCAGTTCTACTGTCAGTACCATCAAGTAGTCTTAAGTGATGTGGGCCTATCCATGGTAGAAATGAGACAGGTGGTCCAAAAATAAAAGTAGTTATGGATCCAGGTCTCTGACTGGTGCACCATACTAAGGCATACCTTCAAAAGTTTTCTTTGGGACCAGATGATTGTCTTGGGGTCTGGGCCCTTCACTGGACAAAGGCTGGAAACAGCCGCCTCCTGTGATTCCTGTCCCTATTTTGATTATAGTCCTGCCTGATTTTGATAGGCTGATTTTGATAGAACTGAGGTAGAAACCGAGGGCTGAAGTGCATCATTTGAGGCACTGAGGTTGAAGGCCCATGGACTTCAAGGCCACCCGAGAGTCTGTAAGACTACAGAATCATAGAAACTGGAAAGGGACCATGAGAGGTCATTGAATCCAGTCCCCTGCACTCATAGCAAGATCAAGTCAGGTGCTTGTCTAACCTGCTCTTAAGATTGAGATTCTACAACCTGCCTGGCAACTTATTCCCATGGTTAATCACCCTGACAGTTAGGAACTTTTTTTCTAACGTCCACCCTTAACCTCCTTGCCATACTCTAAGCCCATTACTTCTTGTCCTATGACATTTGGTAACCCTCTGTTCAGAGAGCATACATGGTTTCTCAAAAGGGAGAATTTGAATCATTTGTTGGACCTCACGAGGAAGTCCTGAAGTTGCAGCCAGGAACTTGGTCCAATGGCTGCCCTGGCTGACATGGTATGAGTTGCCATGTCACCTGCTGCCTGGAGTGAGGCCAGTGCCTTACTCATCTACAAGGGCTGTGAATTTCATCTTAGAGTCTGGTTGTATAGACTCTGCAAACTTGGACATGGACTTCCAAGCGTTAAAAGCATATCTGCTTAGGATCATTTGCAGTGCAGATCTGGAGTCCCTTGGCAGAATAGCTCTTGCTAATGAAGGAATATAACTTTGTGACTTCGGCCTCTGGCATGGGGCCTTGATGGTCCTACCTCATGCTCATTGGCCATCACCACCACAAGTGATCCTGGGGGAGGGTGATTGTGGCAATACTTATGGTCTTTGGAGAGCACAAAGTACTTCTTCTCTACTCTCTTTGCTATAGGAGGCAAAGAGGCTGGAGTTTGCTATAGTGACTTTCTGGTGTTGCACATGATCTTTAAACAGCAGCAAAATTACCCTGGAGGAACCTGTCAGGGCTAAAAGGTCAGCCATGGGGCCTGAGTTCCATGAGACCGCCTCGATTTGGAGTGCCACATGCTGTGCCACCCTGCAGAACAGCTCCTGGTAGGCACCTGCTGTTACCCACAGTAGGCACAGCTGGCTGCTCCTGCTACTGCTTCATCTGGGGTGAAGAAGTAGCTCTGACAGACTCTGCCCTGCTTTTACCCTTCTGCACCCCAGGGATATCACAGCACTGGCTCCTCATCTTCTGCAGCATGGTCGAGTTCTGGCTTGGTGCTGGGGTCAACATCAGGTTCAGATCATGGTTTGGTGATGGACACACAACTTGGAGGATGTGGCCAGGCCTGGCTTAAGGCTCCCGGGGCCGTCAACTTGTGTCCCATTTCCCTCCCTCCCCCAACAGCACCCAGTCTGTGGGGGAAAGGGGGGTGGAGCAGTGCTCGAGTGCATTGGTGCTGGGGACCGGCAGACCCACAAGGCAGGCCAATGCTTGGTGGGCCTAGGTAGGGCCTGCTTAGACAGCCAGAACGGGGGCTAATACAGGCCGGTGCTCAGCACTGGGGCTCAAAGACCGACCAAACATCTCCAGGTGTTAGGTGGACAAGACCAGCAGTGCTTGAGCTGACTGCTGTAGGTGCTCTGGGCATGCTGGCTGGTGCCAAATTTATTTCTGCAGGGCTCCCATGGTGGGACCTCCCCCTTAGACCACAGACTTGGGCTGCAGCCTCTAAAGACCCTTTGTTAACTCAGTCCTGGATGTGACAGTTCAAGGTTGCTGCTTGTCCCAGCAGCCAGCATTGGCCAGGAACTGGAGAACATGAGTGGGACTCCAAGTCATGGGGCTTCAGGGCCTGTTGGCAGAGCAGAAGCCTGTTTTACAGAATGACTTCCTGGCTGTAGGTAGCATCCTGGAGCTCCCTCTCCATCTGTCTTTTTTCCATGCTCTCCTTAGCTAAGGTGATATTGTCCTTAGCCACATGGTCTTCCTGATCACTACGAGACTGCCCTTGGCAACTGTAACTCTTCTCCTGGGAGAGGTGCATTTCTTTCCCCTTCTAGGTCCTTATATACAAGCTCCACCTGTCATCCAGCCTACTCTTCCTCAGTAACTCAGCCATGAGTTCTGAAAACATGTCATCCTAGGTCTTCCTTTTTTCTGGTTTGCAGCAGGAGGCAGCCCTTCTCTTTACATTCCAGCTGTAGCAGGTGCTGTGGCTGTAGAAGTTGGAGCTGTAGTGGGGAGTGAAGGTTACTTGTTCATATCCCGGACAAGTCACAATAGTTTTTTTTTCTAAATATGTATGTGTGACCTTATCTCCCTAAGGAAGACCTTTCATTCTTTGAGGGTAGCTCAGATATGGTAAAGTGGTTAGCTTGCACAGAGTGATGGGTGCATTTGGATTTCAGTCTACTGTATCTGCTTTCACCTGTTGGGGTGGTGGCTGAAGCTATGTCTTTTTCCAGTTTTGCTTGGGCACTGGAGATCCTCCGATGGCACAGAAGGTGAAAAGGGGTTGGGGGTGGCACTGGGAGAAAGTTAAGATAGTGACCCCCTCCACATTCCCTTTAGGCCATCATGACTCTCCCTGATATTACACAGAGAAAGGCGACTAGGAGGTTGGGAATGATGTTCTTCAAAAACCCAAAAAGGGCAGACCACCAAGATGCACTGTGAAATTATTCCCCAGATGTACTGCAGTACTGAAAGAGTCTTGCAAGCTTTATCTGGGGCTATAGGCCTGCCTGTGTTTGAAACAATATCAATCAATTTCTCAGTTTTAACTTCTGTTATAGCTTCCCGGCAGGCAATTTCCTCTGGAAAAAGTGCTGAGAAATATACGTAGGGTTTTGCAGTGTTTGTCAGCTGGAATGCATGGTACAGATCGTTTGTACAGTTTGTGCCATGACCAGGCATGAAATGTGTCCTTCATCCTGATGCAAACCATGAAAACTAACTACATTTCCTTTCCTGTTAGCATTGCCTCAGAGGCATTTGCCACAGACTGAAGCTTTTTTTATTCAAATCTGCCTCAGGAGCAGGACACAGAACAGCAGAGTACAGAGTGCAACTGCCCCAGGTTTGGGGGCACCACTTTGTAACAGCAGAGAGCTGGCGGAGGAGGAAAACAGCGTGTTCTAATACCTCATAACCACCATCACCAATTATAATAAACACATAAATTGGGAAAATAAGCACGTAACTGCTGATATTCCCTGCTGGGGAATCTGACTCTCTAATCCAAGCTTGGGTTTCTGGTTGAGAATCTAGTTTAGCCAACACTGGACAGGAATGAGACCACTGTGGTAGAAGAGAACGAGGGCTGACTTTCAAGCTCTCTTATCAAAGTCCCAAGTACAAAATAGGACTCAGGTGGTACCTCCTCTCCCACATATTTGTGCTTATCCACTGATAGGGCAAGTCAATCATCCTCAATTTGGGGTGGGGGGGAAGAGTGTGGGCAACTGGCTCCAAAGAGTCCCTGGAAAAGGTTGCACCTGTTCAATATTCTTTTTCCTGAGCAGTTTGCTGTTTATCAGGCACTGGTTGATGTCCCAATCACCATCCTTCATGTGCATCCGCTTGCCAGTGCCCACAAAAAAGTCTATTTTTGTGTATGGCCACAAGAGCCTCCTGAACCATGTTTCTTCCCAGATATCAATGAGACCCAGGGTCTCAGAATGACTCCAAACAACTCTGAGAAATGGGTTGTTGTCCTTCTGGATTGCAACTGTGGTTGTATTGCCAGAATAATGATATATTGGGATCCAGGAACAAATAGAAAAATGCTCACTCTGCACCGGCTTTGTAGAAGGAGAAGCACCATCTTGGAAACCTAATAAAGGTTAGTAACGGTTGGCCTGGAAAGCACAGTAGGACAGACATTCGAAGCATGCAAGATGTGGTGCATAGCAATTGTGTACATAAAAAAAATGAACAGACTAATTCAAAGCAAAAGGATTCTAGAGTTCCTTATATATGTGGAGTAAGTGCACAGATGAGTTCTCATCTTTGTGCAAGTATTTTCAAAGCTGATTAATTTGTTTTGAGCTGGTTTAAAAACCAAACTCACTCTGTAAACAAACCTTCAATATACTTTTCCCCAGTAAGTAACATCCTTTTTTGGATGACATCACCTAATTCATGAGGGGAATCAGCTTCAACTGTGTCATGAAGTCCCTTTGAGACAGAAGAGTATCAAATTCTATCATGCTGATCATCATCATCATGATACGCGTTCTGCAGGTTAATAATGAAAGATTGCCTAAAGAACTTAGAAGTAGGCAAATTACTAAAACTAGAAACAGCCACATCTGTGGCCTTTGTTTCTCATTTTTATATGAAAATATTCTGACCTGTTCTAAATGAGTGTCACTACTTGCCACTCCATCCCCTTCTGGTTTGGAAATCACTAAACAATAACAGCTGATTGACCTTGTCAGAGTTTCAGAACTCAGCATTTCCTTGAAAAGCACTGAAGGTGGCAAAAGATACTGAATTCCTGAGCAAACGCCAGTGCACATCCAGAACTCAGGTTTTTAAAAATGCCATAATATGCTAGTCATTGGCCTACGTTATATGTGAACTTTAGCACAAATATTTAAGATGTATACTGCCAAAAAATTCAAGTTGCTTACATTTCCTCATGATACTGCAAACAAAATAAGAAAAATCTCAGCTTCAGAAGTCACAATCCATCAAAAATACCAACCTTCTCATGCTACATATAAACATGTATAGATACCACAACCTTAAAGCCTTCCTTAAATTTGCATACATGTAGTTTTACAGACCTGCACAAAAGACAGTGGAAGTCTGACCCATTTATAGTAAGATTTAGCAGAGGAAACTATGGAAAAACAAGCATCCCTATTGGAGCAGAGGGAAAGCTAACACTGTAGTATATGGTAATTGTGATAACAGTGAAGTGTGTGTCTGTACAGAGTTAGATACGTACTATCAATAGCCTTTGTGCTTCCTTGCTTTACTTTGTTAGGTCTATCATGTATAGAACAATCTGAAGCACAATTTAGGGGTTTTGTGTATTAGTTATGTTAAAGTGAAGGTTGTGTATTTTGTATACATTGAAGACAACAGTATAGTTTTAAGTTAAAATGAATGTGAGTATTTGTGTGGTTGCACCTTTGTAGAGATAAAATGGCCAATTAAAGTGACAGGAATAGAAACTTTTTCAAAGTTAGCTCCAAATGTTTGAAAGCAACATAGAAAGGAATAGAAACACCTTGGAAGTAATTTCTCTCATCAAGGGGCAGGAGACTTTCAGTTGTCCCACTTGATAGCCTTGTTTGGCAAGTTGTTACATTGAGTCCCAGAGATAAAATATATATTTTATCTTTATTGTTAGCGTGGACAAACAAAACACAACAAAGGGTTAAAGGAGTGGAAAAGGATTAAGTTGGACTCTGTTATAGAAGAATGAACTCCATGATCATTCAAAAGGCATGTCTACAATGTAATTAGACATCCATCTCCAGCCCATGTCAGCTGACTCGGGCTTGCTGGGCTCAGGATAAAGGGCTGTTTAACTGGAGTGTTGACTTTCAAGGTTTGGATTGGAGCCTGGGATACCATGAAAGGGGATGGTCTCAGTCTACACCTGTATTAAACGGCCTGTTGGTGCTACCCCACAAACCTGAGTCAGTTGGCACAGGCCAGCTATGGGCATTTATTTTTTTTCATATAGTTATCTCAAACGTAGCCAGGGCAACCATAAAAAACAAAACCCTTTTATAATCTGGGAAGATGAAAACAGTGTAGCACGTCATTCTTCCCTTAAACTCTTTCAAGCAAAGATTAAACAAAATGCATTTTACAATCAAGTTAGGGTAGCTGAAACATAAGGGACAAGGATAAGAGGAGTAAGATGACACTGATTAGAGACATACAAGTACATTAATAGTTCCAAATCAAGCTTTTACTTATTTTTAATGATGAATTCATATCAGCATTCCTCACCAATCCCCCACTTGCCCTCAATCTACCTACTACCGGTATCTATAAAACATACTAGATGTAGAATAAGGTGTTAAGGGCAAAGATAAGCATGCTCAGTAGTTTTGAAGATAACGTGAAAAAGTTAAACTGGATAAAACTTCATAAGCAGTAATTACAAGCAGAAAATACATTTCAGATTTTTATACTATAAAAGTTATTCAGCTGCCTTATTTAAATTAATATATTAAGCAAATGCTGCATCTTTGATTTGTATTCAGTTACTTTTCTCCCCTTCCTCCAACGCCCCATAAAAAAGTTTCTTCATTTCTGAATATTCCTAAATGAACCTGAAGTTATTTTTGCCATGTGTTTTAATTTGCAACAATTGTATTTGTTAGTGGGGATAAGCTTTATTTTAGATACCATGAAGACAAAAAGATGAAAATGTAAATTCTGAATATGCATTCTTCCTGGATTTTAATCCATTAGCTAATATATCTGAGGTTTTTAAAGTTCAGATCTCCATGTGAAAATGTGAGCATTTTTTTTTAAATGAGTTGTCTTTTCAGATATCATGACAAAACTAGTTTTCGAGAGACCTTATTAAAAGTTACCTCCTTATTAAACTGGGATTTTTAAAAAGAATATCTAGAGAAGCTGAGATATCATATAAAGAGTAAACAAAGCAAAAATTGCATTTCTGATTGGATAATCCAATACTTTTAAGGTTGCTTGCTACATGTTCCTAAATGAGAATAAGCAATGTAGGAAAGAAAAACTTAAGACAAATCAAGATTAAAAAGGAGATTTCCAAATAAAAAAATAGCATTCATTCTTTGACTTTGGAAGTTGGTTAGTGTCTTCATTTTTCTAATTTGTACTTTAAAAAAAAAAAAAAAAAAAAAAAAAAAAAAAAGAAGAAGAAAACTGGCATTGCCCCTCAATTCATCTGTTCATTTAACTTATACTGTATTGATTTGATACCGCTGATGTCCCAGACTCTACCTACCATATGTTCTCAGAGTATCTCAAATGACTCAAATCTTAATTTCATCTGGGAACCCCGAACAAATTTCTGTTGGCCGATAGGTGTATTTTTAAATAAGAAACAGTATGAACTTCTTGTGAGATGAGTTAAATGCAGCTTCCCAGTTTTTTTCTAGTAGAAAAAAGTTGCTTTATAATTAATTAATGCTGACTGGATATTCTGAGTTGAACACTTATGACTAAGGCAAATTTTCCCTATTTCTGTATTTATTTATTTTTAAATGGCGAACCAGGATCTGGAGGCCATTAATAGGCTTTGGAAACAAAGAAAAAACCAGGCCTCCCAGTACTATACATTCCCCTCTCCATCCCCAATTTAGTGGAACAATGGTTTATTTCTGTTGCAGCTGAAAAATATCAAATGAAACAGGATGCTGATAAAGTTAAATAGTTGTATACAAAAGTAAAGAACATTCACAGCACACTTGGCATTGGTCCAGGTTGAAAGTAGTACTACAATGGACCCACTGAAAAAAGCTTAATTAGAAAGCAATGTTACTAGTTCCAACAATATTCCCCATTTAAATTATAGGGCATATCATTCAATTGGTTGAATCTTGATATACACAAAATTACTTATGACCATCAAATTTTGTCCATAGAGATGCTGAACACATGCATCTTCTATTGACGTCAAGAAGATGACTTGTTGACCAAAAAAAAAAAAAGTAGCAAAAAAGAGAAGGTTGTACAACATTGTGTCATTTATGTGACTACTTATCCATTCATAGGTACCATAAATCAGCTGACAGAGCAAAGGGTCAATAGGGTTAAAATCACTAATTATACACACACACACACACACACACACACAAAATTCACCAATCTACAAATTAGCTAAATAGAACAACTATGCATATTGCTAACTTTAAGATACAACAGTGTCTAATCATTTCTTTTTACTGAAATAGTTTTAGTTTTATGTGTATTTATTTAAACCCTAATTTTAATAGTACATTAAATGCATATCCAATAGTAATAAAATCCTGTGCAATGACATATGCTGATGTGTTCTACAGATATATTCTTCTCTTCAATTAATTCTTCAGTACCCATGGAAAACTTTTTGAATTAAGTGAAAGTATCTTTCAGTACATTATATTATATACAAAGGTATTATTATTACTGTAGGCCTGCCTGATCAAAAGACTATTTAACAATGCAGTAGACAAGAATAATCCTGGGAAACAATTAAAAGGAGGTGACTTCCCTCCACTGGTGATTCAAAATCCTGTGTGAGTGACAGACTTTGTGGTAATTTGTAACTAAAGTCAATCACCTGATCATAGCCATTGGTGAGAAAGTAAAGCACAGCTGCTGACTTTTTAGGGAGTCTTGTTTGTTGCAGGTATCACAGGGGAGGTAGGGAACTCTGCAGACTAGAAAAACTACACATCAGGAGAAGAAAAATGTAGGTCTCTGGTCAGGAGATGAGAGCTAAGGAGCCAGGATCCAAGAGTGGCTGCTTTTGGTAGACCATGAAGTAGTACAGGTGCTGTTACCCTGAACAGTGACAATTTCTGTGACCACTGTGATATCCACAGCTCTCGAACAGAACCACATCCTCTCCCCCCTCCCTTGTCTCTTGATATGCCTTAAGAGTTCTGTTCTTTGTCTGCAATCTCACACCGCCGTCTTCAGACAGCTTGAACTAGGAGCATTTACCTCAGATTCCCAGATCTACCTCTATATTCTAGTTTGACAACTGTCAGACCTCCATTAGAAATGCTTGCTGCCCTCTAAAACACTGTTCTCACTAATATCTCTCCTTCAATTCTCTTCTACACTTCCATTGAAACTCCACTATCTGATCCTGTATGCCTGAATTCCTGTGGTAGTCTGATTTTCTCTGACCCTCCTCCCCACTTTCCCGTCCCCCACCCAATCTCGGCTGTCAGTGTTGTGTTGTTTGTTCTTTAATATCTCCACATTCCATCCCGTTACCATGCTTTTGGCTGCTAAACCCTTTGCTTTGTCCTTGCTTGCATCATTTACTGTAAATTTGTTCTGCCTTATTCTTCACAATCCTCGTTCTCTAATGAATTGGTCCTCAACCAGTAGATCACGATCTACTCATGAAAGACAGTTGCCATTGAATCCTATGAGCATTGCACCAGCTGCTGGTGAAAGGTTGAAGACCACTGCTCTAATGAAGGGTTACTTGTCAGTTTTTGCTTTCTTTTCCCACTCCTCCCTTTTGTCTTGTCTAATTTAGTTTCCTTTATAAGCACAAAGGAAAACGCGTTTGAAAACCCTGTTACATCAGAAATATTGTAGCTATTATTAATCCTTAAGATAATATACCAGTATTTTTCTCAGCAAAAATCAATTTTTCTTTCCCTAAAATGATATCAGTCAGGGATGTAAAACCCTTCGCTGAAGAACCAATAGAAGTAAAATCTTGGATATAATTTGACAAGTTTCAAAATTCCATAACTGTAAAGCATTTCAAGTACTAGTGTTTCATAATATGGTTGTATGCCCCGCCCCGAGACCAGATCTAGCATTACTGCAGTCCCACAAATAGCTCCCTGAAACAAAATAGCATAAGAAATAAATTCAGGTTCCAGTGGTGCCCTAATATTAAGGAAATTGTATCAAATAGAGCCCAGAAAAGCTTTTTACATAACTCGTATATCATTCTTATTTTAATTTCTAGTAAGTTCCGAGTATATATTCCATTCTATTTCCAGCTTATAATACCAGACAATACATTATATAGCCACTTTTCAGCATGTCTAGTCCCACACATCTCTAACCTAACCTAGATATAACTGGATTCAAAAATCCAAAAGAAAAAATAAAAGCATTACATTACTTATTCAGGAAAATTTGTACAGGTAAACACCATTGAATGTGCTTGCATTCAGTTTTCTAAAACAAATAAAATAAAATAAAATGCTTTACTTTACAAGAATACAAAAAACAAGATGACTCTACACTCTGAATTCAAAGTGATGAGAAAATTCTACACATAATTATAGAACCAGCACCTTTAGTTTTGATCCATGGGACACAGGAGAGAATCCATCCTGTCCAGGTGGAATGAACAGTTCCCATTTCCCATAATCCATTTTCTTATATGGATGAGAAAATGGATTCCAACCATCTGCAATAGAACAAGAATATTAGTGAGATTTATTCTGTTCAGAAGTTCCAAAAGTACAATATATTTTATTTTACCTTTATTTTCTGAAAGCAATCCTACTTAAAGTGGGTACTGAAAAACAGTTTTCTTTTACATTTGACACTAGTGCCTAACAGGTAACAGTATTATCTCTTCTTTACATATCAGATTCTAATATTAAACTCAAGAATATATTTAACAAATAAGGAGTTTTATTCCTCATTTAGCCTAATTCACACAAGGGAACTTTACCATTATAGCTTTTTGTTTGTTTTTGTTGGCTGTCATTAGCTATTCTACTCTTTTAAAACCACAATTAAATCTGTTAAGGAGAATCACCGCTCAAAATTTCCACTATAAAGCATAATCTTGACCACAACCCAAAGCTTTGTTTACAAAATATCTGAGCTTTAACATGTCCTTAACTGCTTAACTACTGTACATGAAAGTAAGACCTGTCCCTTCATATTCCTCTCTTGTTTGTGGTTATGATGTATTTTTGTACAAAGTATGACTTGTGAAGTATCACTGGAAAAGAATCTATTGAACACGACTGTTCTATTAAATTGTATATAAAGTTATGCAATTTTGCTATACGTCATCAAAACATGTTTTGAGACTGGGAAACACTAGCAGACCAGCTCTCTAGAAATAACAAAGGAACTATAAACACAAGCGCTACAGGTCAAAACTCATGTATATAGAAAATGCAAGCAAGAATTTGCAATTCATATGAAGGAGAATACTCTACAATGTCTGTAATTGGGGCCGCCTAACCCCATGACACAGCAAGTATTGTTCCAGCACCTGAAGGAGAATAAAATAAGGGACAGTGATATCAACAGACCACTTCTCCTCCCTCTTGGAAACTGCCCGGGGGGGGGGGGGGTGCTCCTATATAGAAAAAATTCCAGTTAGAGACTGCTGTAAGCTTTGGGGAAAGAGAAACCCTATTGCTTCAAATTTGACTTAGCCTGGTAAAGTTTAGGGAATAGATTGCTGTTTTTATCTTTTCTTTCTTTTTTTAAACAAATTCTGATCTTCTATTACCATTTATAGCCACTTGAAATCTTTCTGTAGTTAAACTTATTTTAATGTTTTTTTTCTAACACAATGTATTTTATTACATATTCATACCCTTTGAGGGAATGAAAAACTAATTAATGAGCTTATTCTAATGAATGGGTTCTTGTACAGGTAAATAGTATATAGATAATACTGCCATTTCAGCAGACTGGACTAAAATATCTCCCAAGGTCCCATCTAATCTACACTTCCACGATTCTATAAGAGGGACATTTCTGGGGTGCAAAGCTGGGACAAGGAATATGTGGGTATTGCCCTCTATGTAATTAAAAAGACTAGGCATAGCACTTTGATATTTGTCTGGGAGTGACTTGCATGCTAGAGGCTTAGGTGAGTGGGCAGAGTGGCAGCTCACACAGCAAAGCAGAGCATAGTGCATACCAATCTGTAGGGTTAGGAGAGCATGATCATCCAATAGTCTAGAGCATGTCACACTTACAAAAAAATAATCAGGAAAAGTGGAGGAAAAAAATCAGGCAAGGATTTCTAGTTTAAGAACTCAGTTATTTCTCATTAAGGATTTTCATCACTTATAAAACTAAAGAAAAAACCTCAAGCAGGAAACTGTGTTGTAAACCCCCAAAGAAAGTAGTCACATGTGACGAGACATTTGGAAGATTTTTTTGGAAGACATTTGGAAGATTATTTAAGATAACCCATACTTTCATATTAGAGACCTGTGGTTTCTTAGTACTCCATTGCCAAAAGTAGAGACCTCCAAAGACCATCTAGTTTGATCGATTGAACAGAAACCATGAAAGCAGGAACTCCTGAATTCCAATGGCCCAGACGGTAACGTTGCATTTATAGAACACCTTCCACCTAAAGATTCAGTTCTGACCCAGTCAGGAATAATTGTTGTAGCACTCTAAAGCTTCTGTTCGGATAAGGACTCCACTGGGCTAAGCAGTGTATAAATACACAAGACAAGCCAGAGTGAGTGAGTCAGCCAGCCAGCCCCACACACCCTCAGTCACTCACCCCCACATCCCCTTTAAAAGCAATTTCATCTACAACTTTGTACTGTTTATTGCCACTTTAAACAAGTGTTTGCAAATAAACATGCATTAAATTTGTTCATACTTATAGGCAAGTGCTTAAAAAAATTCTAACAATTATTCCCAAAAATATTATTTGACAATGCAGATGCCATTTAAGAAATTCAGTGACCTTTAGAAACCCATGAAACTTCACCATTCCAATGAAGAATTTTTCTTCTAACCCACTGCACATCACTGGTCCCTTCTCTACTTCTTTCACGTTCCCTCCATTATACAAGTTCTTTCCAAAAGAGGAGGTCCTTGTGAAGCCAGTTAGTTCACTTTTTTGGAAGTAGCCAGGAAGAGGAACATAGAAACGTTTATATTCTTAGATAAAAAAACCAAACAAAAACACAAACAAAAAAACAAACACTTTTTTTGCAAGACAAAAGAGTCTTGTGGCACTTTTAAAGACTAA
>ML685767.1:24717266-24771391 GCA_007922175.1 Pelusios castaneus | reverse complement strand
GCCCACAGTGTGGGATTAAGCCATGCTGAACCAGTGCAGGGTTAGTACACCCAATCACTGGAGGGGAATACAAATTATTGTTGGTCTTGAGTACAAGTTGAGTTCACCTATTGCAGTTTCCCAAATTTATGGCAGCATTGGGTTCTACTGCATTCAGAGTTACGAGACACACAAGAATGTCATCATGAGTCAGCAGTTTAAGAAGTTTTAATTTTATCAGTTTTATTTCCTTCAAAGCAACTAGATGGAGTTCTCTTGGGCCAGATGCCGTGACTGTAAAGAAGATACTTGAAACAAAAGTACAAATCATGAATTAATTATTCATTTAGTGCCATGATCAAAAGGATTCTCTAACCAATATAGTCACAGAATGTCCATTTTAAATACCACTAGTACTTAAAAATGCTTGAATGGAGCTGTCTTTGGCTCCAATGCATACATATGGTGCCAGTTATTTTTGCTAGAATCTCTATCCAGGAAAAACAAAAAAACAAAAAACAAAACAAAAAAAAAACCTATATAAAAATAGTACACTCCTCAAATGAAACATCCACTGCAAACACAAGTAATGGAATGAGTTGCAGTAACCTCATTATTTCAGCATTTGTGTTAGCCATTAATATGGGAGGGAGTAGGTGCTTTCTTTAAATAAGCTTTTATTTCTTCTTTTTCTTTAAAAAAAACAAAAAAACAAACAAAAAAAAAACTGGAGCAATAGCAAGCATTTTGCTAGTTGACAGTTTATATCTAAATCCAGGTAATTGGATTGCTGTCTTATGATTAGAACTGTGCCCTTATAAAAATATTGGATAGTTTTTAACTAGAAAAAACTGGCTTGCGGCTATGGCACATGTTCCAAAGTTTAAAGACAGGTACATGAAATAATGAACCAGTTCAGGTGCCTACAACTATACTTCCTTTCATTACACTGGGTGATTTGGAAACTCCTACAAAGACAGTCTTATCTCCATTTGCTGTAATATAGTATATAATCATTTAAAAATATAATTTTACAATGGAAATACAGCAGCATGCGACATTCACTTGCATCACCACTGAATGAGCATTTTTGGCCTTTACCCTCCTTTAAAAAAAAAAATGAGAAAGTAAACAGGTTTTCAGCAAATGTGCACTGTAAGTTTTGCATGTCTGATTTCACAGGCAAGTAATTTTTAAGTCAAGTGAACCTTGGGGTAAGACAAGACAAGACAAACCAGCCTCCTACAAGAGTTACAGTAAGTTTGGAAAGGTTGAGAGCCGGTGGTTTAAAGAATACAAAAGCATTACAGAGAGAACCTAAACAAATATTTCACTTTATGAAGGCTGGTTATCTATTAATCCTGTTTTAGTGCCTGTGGGAGAGCAGGATGATTGGTGTTGAACTGAACTCAGACTTGCTATAATGATCACAGCGAAATGCAGCCTAAATCTCAGGCCTGCACAGAGATTGCAGTTGCATGCCTAGAGGTCTGAGATCCAAATATGGTCCCCTCATGGAGACTACAGAAGATTCAGAGGTGCAATTACCTCAAACAGAGGTATGGTAGGGTGCTGCGATGACTTAGTAAAATATCTATATCAAACTACAAACTCCATTTTGTTTTGTAAACATGTCCTGTGTCTTCCCTGTTGTCTCTTTGCCTTCACTTTGGATGAAATTCAAACAAAAAAAGGTACTAAAAGAGGACAAACAGTGCAGGACAATTAAAAGGTCATTATTCTTAAATAACTTTGCCCTGGCCATAATTTTTGGTATTCTAAAAAAGGTGTGGCCAGACTTGTAAGAAATCAGCTTTTCCAATCTTGAGTTCAGGTGGGAGATCTGAAAGGAGATCTTGATCACCAAGAGGTTGCGGTTTGACCAAGAGACTCACATGACAAAGACATTATAAAGGATAAGTCTACCCTTATTCCTTCTGTTACCAATAAGGCAAGACTGAGCAGCCAGAAGTGAGAAGAAGCATCTTGGGACCTGAAAGGACTGACCAAAATCCAAAGAGGTCTCAGTGGTATGTGAATGTAGATGTTTATTTTTTGATAGCTCTGTCAGTATCATGTTTTTGTTGGAAGTAAAAGGTGAATTTAGCAATCCTTTTGCAGAGGACATGTGTTACTTGCCTACATTGTCACATGGTCCCTGAAGAGAGAAACAGTGAACCCTAAAACATCCACACTTCAGTGGGATTCAGACCACGCAGCAATTAGTGGGAAGACTCAGGAGAGCCAGCATTAGTTTCAGGGCATAGGCTATTGGACCCTAGGGTTAACTCCCAAGACACGTTTGAGAGATGAAGTCTGTGTCTAACATGTGCCTATTGGCATAGAGCTAGAGAGACCACGCTTAAAATCTGTGCAGCTCCAGAAAGCCATAAGCACATGGGATCAGGTTTTCAAATTGGGTGCCCAAAAGTAATTATTTCTAAGTCTACAGTTAGGCTCTGAACACAAGCAGTCTTATTTTATCAGATGTGCAAAGTCACATAACCCAGTTATCCATTTGTGAACCTAAATTAACACATTGTTGAGGTCTATCCTGTGCATTAGATGTTTGAACATCTGACTGTTCTCAAAAAACCAGATACTTGCATATCTATACACTAGGATTTGTGCTACAATTAATTGCAGCTAAACGAAGGCGAAGCAGCTGAAAAAAAAGAAGCCTAAAAAATGTTCCGTATGCAAGATGTCTTCTGTGTGGATATCAGATGCCCCCAAAGGTACCACAGTACTAAAGATGAACAGGCTGTCCAAGTACTTCACTTTCAACCACTCGCATATTAGCAACTGGAATACAACAAAAGGAACCATCATTTCTGATGACACCACTACCATTTCTCATAGACTTTAAGGTCAGAAGGGACCAGTATGATCATCTAGTCTGACCTCCTGCAAAATGCAGGCCTCAAGACCTCACCCACCCACACTCCTGCAATAGGCCACCAACCAACTTGCTTCCCTTTCCCACCCTAAGCAGTACCTTTACCATGTCCAAAAAGTCAGAGCCACTCCTAGTTTTAATCTGGTAACTAAACACATTAACAGAATGAATGTTCAAGCCATTAATAGCTGTCATTAAAATACTCATTTAAAGGATGCTTTATTTAAAAAGCAATTCATACACAGCATTTTCAGCTTAAGAAGTAGAGTCAAGTACTTTCTGGTTTCTACTGGTGTCTTCAGTAGCTTGCCACTGGCTTCAAATGTCATTCTAAAAACTTGTATCATATCAAAGACATAAGCATTATCCTTTCTTTACACAAAGCAGAGTACACTTTGGGTATTGCCATGAATCAGGAATTATTTAATTTAAGAATGGCATCCATGCAATGTTATGGCTATGAAATAACTCCATGATACCAGGTATTTCACAAGTTACTGCTGAAATCTCAAATCTAGTTCCCTTAAAACATGGTTTCTCTGTTCTTCTCAAAACTGTACTTTTAAAAAAATACTATGCATTTAAACAGATTGAAGATGATAAATGCATCTACTTTCTACTACAAGAAAAACTAAACATTACTTAAACTTGAGACATTTCTCCCATAGCTACATTCTTGTGCCTCTGAATTTGGGGTCCCTCCCCCCATTTTTTTCTGAAATATCTGGTATTGGATAACAGACAGAATACTGAACAAATTGTAGCATTATCCTTATCTGACATTACAATTCTTATTTCTTTACCCCACCCTCCCCCATCCTGTCTCCAGTGGTAAATACCCCTACCATTCCTTCACTGTTAGCCCCATAGACTAACATCACCCTGATGCATCAAATCCCACCAGAAGCCCTGCACACTACTTATTCATTACCAAACAGCTGTACAGGCAAAATGTGGACAGAGGGACTACATATTTCATAATTATGTGGCTCTAGAGATGCCAACACTCAGAAATTAGTACTGAATATCAGTGGTTGCTATTTCAGTACAAAGGCTGGAGTGGTGACACTGTGGATCCTCCATTCCTGAATATTTGGTAGAGGAAAAAGAATCTCCATTTCAACTCCTTGTGCACTAAATTCACAAAAAGCCAAAATTACTCCAATGTTGTGTTGATAAAATAACATTTTATCCTTAGATTTTTGATGTGTGGTAACTACGTAAAATATGACAGGAAAGTGAAAGGCTATGGTGGGGGGAGGAAATCAAAAGGCGATTCCAATTTGTGAGGTTTATTAGTCCATGGTATATAATCACAGAGAAAGTGGAAATCCAAGATCATGGGATATTAAACGACACTAGAGAATATAGTGTAGCCCCATAGTGACTCCCTTGGATGGAGAAAGTAACAAGATACAGTTATTTTCCTTCCCTCTAAATTCTGCAATTTACAATGACTCAGAAGAGGCAGATTATTTGAAGGTACCTGCTAAACTTTCAAAGAGTGAAAGATTTAACACGGTAATATAAAATTTCATGCTGCTTCAGCGCTGACACCACATTGACGGGAACAGTTGCAGTTCTCACCTCCTAGAGCTCCTTCGAGATATCTGCAAATGCAAGGCTATTGCATCATCATTTCTTTTCATACATCTTAAGTCCAGACAGTTTAGGAAAAAGAGCAAAGCTTTAAAGAAACTAACGTAATACCCTAACATTTCACATCCCTAGATCTCACTGAAGTACAAATTTAAGCCAAGTTTCAGAAGACTCATTTGAATAATTTTAAATACCTGAAACGGGTCAACTATTGTAAACAAAACCATGACAGACACAAAACTCAAACAGAAGACATATGCCGACCATATACAAAATTCAGGATGTTGATTTTAAGCACAAAATTCTGAGTTTTGATTCAAACTTGGTTTATACTTTCATTCTCAATTAGATCCATAACAAAAGACAACTTTTAAATTACTAGCGTCAGCTATCCAAGCTATGAAAACAAATTGGAGAAATCTTCCTTCCTTTTCACTGCTTTGATGAATTAAAGCATTGTAAAAATTATTTTGATCTGATTAAAAACGAAATGTTATCTTGAGGTCAAAATCAACAAAAAGAAATCTTGAAATGGAAATCTTTGCCATGTGTCATTTGCTAAATATGTGAATAACTAAATAAAGCATTAGAATTAAGCTGGAATGCAACATTGACTATTACAGTGGAAAAGCAAGTTGTTTGGCCATTCAGTTAGCATGCATATTTCTAGTGTTTTAAAGTATCACATTTAGAACATAGCAAATTTTTTTTGGGAAAAAAAAAAAAAAAATTGAAATACTATCAGCATGAAGCCGACTAAATAGTATGCGAATTCAAAACACTTTCCTCAATGAAAATTCTGTAGATTACACTCAAAAACTACATTTACACTACACTGTAATAAAGCAAGCCTTTATTCCGAAACAGTGAATTCTAAAGTAATGATATACTGCCAGTAATCACTTCGTTGCTTTGCAATAAAATATGCAAATATAATATTCAGTGTTATTGCATAGATTTTAAAGGAAGCTATAATATCAATACTGCTGCTAAAATCAGAATTTTAGCTAACAAATTACCTCATACACTTGATTTACTAAACTGCTAAGCCCACTAATTGATAAATCTTAATTTTTTGGATGTACATTTAATATTTTAAGCATCTTTTCAGATGAACAATTGAACACCAAAAGAGAATACCAACAGGTCTAATATCTAGATCTCAAAAAACTGAGGGAATAAAATAAATTCATAATGACAGGCTTATATTATGGGCAGTTTTTTTTATTGTTTATTTAATCAGAAAGTATTCCACATAATATTGCCGCTTGATTTTAGCATTTTTAGAGGGAGATAATGATGTCTTGGGCCAAAATGACTAAACATAGTATCACAAAAGTTCTTTATTGTTTAAAAATTACATGGGCACAAAATAATATCCCTAGAAGATTTCAATATAGCAGTGATGGGTTAGACATTCACACCTGTGCAGGGCTGTATGAATCTATTAAGCATGCACATTCTTAACATGTTTTGTCAGTTAAAGACCTTTCATTCAGAATCTCCAGCCTCACGCTTTATACTGAAATTCTTCAGGTTGCATTTATCCTTTCCAAGATGATTTAAAAAAAAAAAAAAAAAAAAAAAAGTTGGATCAAAAACCACTCCGCCTTTTTAAATGAAAGGGAAGAAGAAAATACATACTTGTTTGTATAATAAAAAAAGTTTAAGTGTCTTTACCTGAAGAATTGATTTAGAGACAAAATAGCTATGGCTAAAAGATTGGAAAGGAAATACCACTTAAAAACAAACAGTATCTAGCCGTATTCCAGGAGAAATTCGTTTTGTTTTGACAGCTATTCACTTTTGAAAAGTTACTTAATAAATATGTGCACTAGGGTGCCCCTAGTTTTTAAAAGCTGCCCCTTCTGTTTTTAAAAGCACACACCTACATACCACTCTTGGTATGAATTACTACCAACAAATCAAGAATTCTTTCTAAATGGTGGAAAGAAACATATGAACAAGTTTAAGGGATCTTTTCAGACTGCTCTCGAGTTAACCTCTTGACTTAGAAGAATTTATATAGGATTGCAAGCCAAGCAGTCCTTTGCTCTGTTCCTACTTTTTTCACTTACTGGTCTCATTTCTCTGTCCTTCAAAATCGGTTTTGTGAATCCTCACATCACCCTTCCATGAACCAAGGAAGGGCCGCTAGCCCCATGTTACAGATCAGGTACTGTAACAGATCCCTTGATAAAAACACTAGTATTTCAGTCATCAACTAGAAGAAAGTGCTTCTTTGAAAGTTGGTTTATTAATCTTGTCAGTAAAAGGTGCCATACAAGCATACCAATCTTTTAAGCTATATAATTGTAATTATTGCATTACTGCAATTGCACAGGCTCATTTTACCAATGGGAACATACATCAGTTATTAATTTGCCAGAGCAACACCATGGGGTAGGGCATAAGATCTTGGGCTATGACCTAAAAGATGCACAAGTTAAATATTGTGACATGGGTTTATATGCTAATTTGGAAATTTGCAACCTCCCCCTTTCCACCTCCATGAAAAAAAATATTAAATATGTACCTATATACTTACCCATCCACCCATCAGTGGGATAGAAGGATTAGTTATAAATGGACAGCTCTTTGAAGACATACAGCTGTACATGATTTGATGACGACTTGTTTCAGTCTGAAGGATTACCACTAAACACATTTTTAATTCTGCTAAGAAGTTATACAAGCAAAAACAGAGGTGGGCTTGGTTTAAAAGAAATAGCTTATATTCTAAAAGGAGGAGATAACACTAAGGAAAGACATCGAAAAAAAAGGGAAGTTAGTCTTGGGGAATTACCTGAGAATTAATGTGTTTACTTCAAAATGAATTTTTTGCTCTTGTCAGGGCAGTTTTGAAGATACAGTTACATACTGTAACTTAAAAAGTTATCCACCTACTTACACAAAAAGGTTTGCTTTTGCTATTTTATTTGGATTATTGTTAACAAGTGTGGATCCAAATAACTTAGAACTGTTAAATGGCTGAGTAAATTACTATTGGATGGTCTTGGAGGGAGAGCAGGGGAGAAAATAAATAAGGATAAAAGGAATAGAACATGTCTACACACCCACAGAGCAGGAAGAAGAGACTCACTTTGTTAAAGTAACTATGCTTCATGAAGAACAGTAGACTATAATGTCCTTAAATCAAACATTACTACAGAAGAATCCATCCCAGGATAACATTTCAATTTAATATTCTGCAAGACAAATTGAAAGACAGTCTACTGTACTTAAATAGTTGAAAACATTAACCTGTAATGTGTTCTTTTCATTTAAAAGTGAAAGATATGGTCACTTAAGTTCCATCTTTCTTTGAATTTTTTTTTCTAGTAGTTCAGTTAAAGCTCTTTTTATGGAAAAAAGTTTTTATGAAGAATTCCTATTAAAAACAAGTCCTGAATTCAAGAAAAATACAGCATATGCATGAATTTAGTGTGAGATTTAACCTGTTTGAAACTTAAAGGTTAAAGCTATCCAATTTTAATTAAAGGTAGCTACAGCAACTTAAATTCTAAATCTTAAGGTTTTGCAACCCAATTTCACATAAGAATATTACTAAATCTCATCTGCATTGAATGACAATCCGTCATTCCTCTAGGCTTCCTGACTGCATTTTTTTCTCTTTGGAATGAACACTTTACTAAGTCTGATGATGAATAAGGAATATAGGACAAATGATGCACTTTTTCATTTAAAGGAGTACAAGGAAATTCACTTTGGACTCACTGCTGTGTTTCATTAAAATCTATATACAAATATTCTAAGATGTTAGTTCTAAAGTGCAGCTTCATTTGATAAAAAGTGATACATGAAACACTTTACAGTAAATGAAAGTTTCTGGAAAAAAACACTACACTTTTTAAGCTGCTATATTATTTCATTATGCATGAGCATTTTTCTTCTTTTAAAAAAATTTCCATTCTTAAATTATCACTCCTCCCACACACAAAAATAAGGATGTTAATTAACTTTTCAAAAACTCATTTAACTCAGTCCTATGTTTAAATTAATACTTTTCTTCCATTCCTATCCTCCTATTTAAAAAAAAGTCACCATTCACTATCATTCTTTGCAAAAATGGACAGAAGGTACAAAGTGAGGGGATGATCTCACTTTACAACTGCTCTTATTGTGAGACAAAAAGGTTACACAGTGGAGCAGGCAGTCAGATGCTAGATAGAATTTGGCCATAACATTCTGACACAAAGAAAGCTGACCTTGAAGGTCCATGAAAGTTAGTTCAGCTCACATGGTATAGATACAAGGAATGCTGCACGCACTTGAATTGACCATTGCTTTTGGTGCAGAAGCAACAGTGTGGTGGAACTACACCATTTAAGAAATCTGGAATGACAACAAAGGCTTCAGAACATCTGAATGAGAAACCATCATGGATCTGTGTGAGGAGACTGCACCAAACCTCCAGTACTAGAACATTTGATTCAGGCAAGTCATACCAATTCAGAAAAGTACAGCTATTTCTCTGTGGAAACTAGCTACAGGTCTGTTGCAAACTACTTTGGGGCTAGAAAGTTCACTATTCAGGTTGTTATTGTACAGTTTGAGGCAATTAAACACTGATTTACCCACAGACGGCTGCCCTCAGAAGAGTTCCAGAAATAACAGATGGATTTCAGAGAATGTGGTTTCCTGAACTGTGCATAGGCCGTTGATGACACTCATACCCAATACTTCTCCCACCTAAAGGTGGAGTATGGGAACTGAAAAGGTTCTATCGCTCATTCTACAAGGCTTAGTGGATCTCAGAGGCAGATTCATAAATATAAAAACAGGAGCTTGAAATAGAGTGAGTATCACTGTTCTACTTTGCTTAGTGACCACTGATCCAAAGTGGATCTGGACCCACGCATAATAAAAGTGGGATAAATTATTTAAGAAGAAATGTGGTGGAGAATCTGAAATCTGGGTTGGTATACTGTCCTCAGGAATACCCTCAAAAACTAGTTGGTATACTGTCCTCAGGAATACCCTCAAAAACTATCTTTAGGGCCAGAAGGTTGTCTCACTGGACCCGACATGTGGTTGGTGAAGTACTGAGTGGGCTTCCTCCTATAATTTTCGCTTTTCCTGTGGCTGAAATTCTGCTTCGGTTGAGGTTGGTAGAACTAAAGCAGGGCCTGGGGTTTCAAATTTCTCCTCTGCAGTACCAAAATGTGGAGGCCTACGGACCTGAGGGTGGCTCAAGAGTCCTTGAGGCTATGCAATTATAGGTCCGTTTCTTCTGAGAAGGTTAGGACTTCAAAGGGGAGGTCCTGAATTGTTTGCTGGACCTTTTGGGGAAGCCCCGAGGCTTGTAGCCAGGAGCTCTAGCATATTAGCTCCCCTGAGGCTATTGTGAGGGTCGTGGCATCTATCACATGCTGAAGAGAGGCTCTTGTGACTACCTTACTCCCTTCAATCAGGACTGTAAACTTCACCTCGAAGTCTGGTGGAATGGACTCAGCAAATTTCAGCATGGAACCCTAGGAATTACAATGGAACCTACTGAACACCACTTCTTGGTTTGATGAGCCCCCTCCCCCAGAAGAGTACACTTTCCTATTAAAGAGGTCCAGCTTTTTAGTGTCCTTTGCCCTTTGCCGGGCTCTTGTTGATGCAACTACCAGTGACCCAGGAAGGGGATGGGTGTAGAGCAAGGATTCCCAACCTTTTTGACTTGAGGGCCTATCCCTTTGGCTGCAGCAAGGAGCCTGCACTGACTTAACCCGGCAGAAACACACTTCACCTGGGTCCTTGGGCAGTCACTCCATTCCGCAGCCTGCAGGAGGGGAGCCAAGGGCCACTTTGAAAGCCCTAGAGGGCCACTTTTGGCCCCTGGAACACAGGTTGGGAACCTCTGATGTAGATATACTCATGGTCCTTAGAGTGGACAGTGTACTTTTTATCCATCCTCTTTGCAGTTGATGTCAAGGAGTCCAGAGTCTGCCATAGCAACTTCATGTTGCATCTAGTTTTAACCAAAGGCAAGGCTAACCTGGCTGGTCCTGCTGGGGCTAAAATGTCCATCATCGGGTTTGTGTTATCAAAGGCCTTCTTCAATTGGAGGCCAAGATTCTATGCCCTTCCTGATGGCCTCTACTGTCCTCTGCAGTTGATGCTGGTGTTTGGGAGGCAATCATTTGATGGGATTTTGAGACTCTTGCAGCCTCACTGTTCCCAGAGGCTATGTCTATGCTTGTTAATTTAAGTCGACTTAGCATGTCTCCACTCAAAAATTAAGTCGACTTAGAGGGGACCCTGCCAAATCGACCTAGAGCATCCACACTGGATGCCTAGGTGGACTTGTAGGGGCGAGGTGGACAGGTCCACAGTGGCAGGGGGCACCCCTTGCCAAGTGCCAGGGGGCTCAGTCTTTGCCCCATTGTATCTTGATACAATGGGGGCTGAGGGGGACAGGGACCTTGGCAGGGCATAGGAGCAGGGTGGACAGGGCTCTCCACTGCCCTGTGGGGGGCACACCAGTCCGTGGCTGTGCCAGCCACCCTGGCAGGGAGGGCAGTGGGGAAGCCCTGAAGCCGCCTAAGTCGATTTACGGCTACTCTGCGTCCACACTGACGAAGTCGACTTTCTAAAGTCGACTTAGCCGGAGAAGTCAACTTAAAACTAGGTTTACTAAAGTCCACTTTAATTTTCCTTAAGTCGACTTAAATAGCTGCTTAAGTCGACTTAAGGAAAATGTAGTGTGGATGCAGATTAAATTAAGTCAATTTAAGCAAGCTGAAGTCGACTTAATTTGTAAGTGTAGACACACCCTAACTGATCACTCAGAGGAGTTCCCTGCAAAGGGTTTCAAGTACTAGTGGAGGGTGCGATCCCAGTAGTCCCGCAGGTTCCATAGTTTTTCCAGTTAGTTACTTGCAGGAAAGTAGGTGTCCTTGAAACAAAAATCTTCTGGGTAAGAAGCAACTTGGGCATCAAATCAAAGGTGGAATGCTGGGGGGTCACATTTGTTCATCAACTGGTTCTGTGGCCTTGGCAGCAAATAAACCTGAACTTTTTCAGCCCCCAGGCCAGTCAGCATTTCCATTAGGGAATGTTCCCATTCCTTGTAGTGTGCGTCTTGCTCCATGAAATTGTTCAGAAGCATCCTCTCCTGCCAAAAAGCTTGCTTCCTTCATTCTCTGCCAGCTGCTTCCGATTCCTCCTGTCATTCCCATGAGCCGCTCTTCCAAGGTCCTATCTGTGCATCCCTGGGTGCTACTTGTGCCCTCCTGGCAGCACGGCTTTCTTCTTGGGAGTCAAACATCCTACCAATTCAAAGTCAAGGGAGGGTAGTGTTATATTTGCCTTTCTCCCTTTTGAAGAAGCCAAGAATTCCCAGCACATAACATAATTTGGCTGTAGATGGCCACAGCTTTGACAATTTTCAGCATCCCAAGCATGACCTTGTTTTTCAGACAGTTTTTGCAGCTGAGTTGTCATCCGTGGTAGGAAAACTTGTAAAAGTAATTTTTAAACATTTACATGTTCATAGTGTTTCAGAGTTAAGAGGATAGCTGAGGAGGGAGAGAAGACAGATAGTTCCTTCCAGGAGCTAGGTTACTAGTTTACAATTTCTTCTTTGAAGGATTGCCAACAACTGGAAAACATGGTGGTTTTCAAGGTACCGGAATGGAAAAAAGAAGAGCCTTTCTAGCGCTGTGCAGGAGATCTCTATAGCATAGATAGCAAGATGTTTCTGCTAATAGTTACTCCTGTATATATTAGTGAGGGACAGAGTATGATCAGCTATGAAGTTGGAGAAGCAGATTTGCACTGTCATTGAACTTTAAGGCCCAGCTGAAGCTGCCTGGAAACGGACTGTTCTCAGCTTGCATACAGAGTTTCCATACAAAGAAAAACATGAAGCCTTTAACTCATACTTTCCTATCCCAGAATCACTGGAAAAGCATGTCCCTGTGCCAGCCTAACAATGGTGAAATGGACAGGGAATGAAAAAATATCCCATAATTTAATTTTATTCCCTAAAGTTTCAGATCTGCACTCACCACCCTCTCTCACCTCTCCACTGCAAAAGGCGACAGTCTGTTATTTCATCATCACTGAAGTTCATTACCAGTTATTTTTAAAGGGACTTTAAATTTTAGACAAACTGCTCAGATGTGTTATTTTTAAGTTTTTATATTTTAAAACAAAGATAAAGTGTCTTTTCTCTTAGCTCAGGCCTGAGTTCATGTTTCTTCTGAAACAGCCAATGATACCTGTGATATCAATGATGGTCTGGACATGTAGAAAACCATTAATACTGAAATTTCTTTGGAGTCTAGGTAAAGGTGGATTGGTTTTAGAGACAGAAGGACTATCGAGACAAGCCAATATTTTGACAGTAATGAAAATCCTTTGGCAGGCCTAATCAAATAGACAAAATCCTAAAGTCTCAGATTTTACACATGAAATACTGGTCCAACTGAAGACAATGTCAAAACTCGGACTTGCTGGGGGGGAGGGGAAATCAGGCCCCAGTTAATGCTAAGAAAGAGGAGAAAAATATATTGGGATTGGTATTATGGAGGATCATGAGTCAACATGCATGTACCTGACTCCAAAACAAGACTGCAAAAGAAGCAGTTCTATTATATACATACGTTTAAAAAGTAAAAGCCAAATAAATCTTTACAAAAATCAAAACACCTTAGAGGCTGGTCAAAGAGGAGCAGCAAGCTTCTCTCTCTCTCCTCTTCAGAGTAAGCATCTCACATTCTCCCTTTCTTAAAGGCAGTCATACAGTTTCTCTGCATTGCCCTGCATCCCTCCCTCTTCTCTAGTTACTAACCCTGAAACAGAATGACATGGCTAATATCTGTAAGTACTCAGGTTTACAAAGCTCCTTTCTCAATTTTATCTTTGATCCTCTCTAAACCGGCTTCTGCCCTCCACACTGCAGTGAAGTTTCTCTTATAGAGATCTTGCGATAATTCAGTGGTCATAACTCGGAGCACATTTCATTTTTCTCCTTTGACTTCTTCACTACTTTAATACAGTCAGCTCTTCGTTCTCTACAGCTCAGCCTCCTTTGGTTTTTCCAAAACATTTGCTTTTCCTCCTCCAGCCAGTTATTCAGTGGTAGACCATCCTCTTTCCCATTCCAAGTGAGAACTGCTCAGGGCTTTAGTCTTGACAACCTTGTCATTTATACTCATCATGTTCACAGGTCTGTATTAGTCAATTATCTCTTAATAGTGTCTGGCCTCCGAGCATCTCTTCGATCAACTTAAATTAACTTTGCCAAAAACAAAATCTTGTTCACTCTCTACTACTCTACTATAACGCCCTGGCACACAACCTTTCCATCTGCAAGTATGGAATTAGCCACCAGCCTGCCCCATCAGCTCTTAAATAGATCTTTAGACTCTTCCCTATATTTTTTTCTACACATTCAGATCATGCCTAAATCTGGTCACCACCTCTCAACATTGTTTTTGCCTTTACAGCTAAAGCTTTAATCTACTCTGTTCCTTTAATATGAATATGATTCCTAATCCAGTTGGAAGAAAGGAGTTATTTAAAATAATATTTCTGGATAGCTGATCCAACCTATCACCCCATCTTCAAATTGCTCTATTGTCTCCTCACCGACTTCACCAATTAAAGCCAAAGTTTCTTGCCTTGGTTTCAAGGTTCTACATTATATGCCCTTCCAACCTTAACCTTCCATGTCTTAAGTTCCGAGGGGGTAGCCGTGATAGTCTTTAAAAGTGCCACAGGACTCCTTGTTTGTTTTACTGAACTAGACTAACATTTATTTATCACATGAGCTTTCAAGGGAGAAAATCCCACTGCAGACACGTTGAAGATGGGGAATTTATAGAATGGGAGGAAATTAAATGCAGAAAAAGTCTAAGTCATGTCTTACTAAGTCACTCTCTTCCCGCTATTACACCCGAGAGGCAAGCAGCAACAAAACATCCTCACACTATCACCACATCTAGTAGCTAGTTTTTTAGGAAAAAGCACCTTCTGTGTTGATTGTTCTATTTTGTATTTCCTATATTATACTGATTTTGCCAAGTAATGTAAAGAAACATTAACAATTGAAAAACTGTAAAGGCCATTCAAAAGATTCAGGTGGATGACCTTCATTATGGACAGCTGTTCTTATCTCAGTGACTAATTAGATGTGTATATGCAAAAGCTAAACTCCCCCCCTCCCCCCGTCAAAAAAAAGTAAGCCTTTCCACACACTAAAACAAATCAGAAGTAATAAAAAAAATTCCACAGTCCTATATAGAGTCAGACTGTCATAAGGATGAATGCTGGATGGCATTGCAGCAAGCATCTGGTTAAGACAACAGAGTCCTGTGGCACTTTTAAAGACTAACAGATTTATTTATCGCATGAGCTTTCGTGGGAGAAGATCCCACTTCGTCAGACGCTTTGAAGATAGGAAAGTTACAGAGTGGGAGGAAATTAAATGCAGGGGAGTGTATGACATAGCATCAGGTCAGGCTGTAACATATGCTATGTAACATATATGCTATGTCATACACATACAGAATGGAAGATTTCCTCCCATCACCATCTCCCTAACCAAACTACCAACTGTTTAAAAATTTCCAAATCTGTTGGTGAAAAATCAGATCTGGAATGCAGAATAATTACACAATGCAACAACTTGTGAGGATTCATGTCCTACCTCTTCAGAACTGAAATGATCCTAAATGATTAACCCTTACACTCGAAGCACGAACTGTGTGCAAGCATATTTGAAGATTAGTTTCTGAAATTCAATGGGCAGTAAGAGTTCATTTTCTATAAAAAAAATTCAGATAGCATTTTAACAATACCCTGCTAACTTACATCATGAGATTTATAAACTTAGATTTTGATAACCTTTGAATTTAAAAAAAATGGACTCTATAATCTCCTTTTGAAATGCATTATAGGATGGAAGAAATATCAAATGACAATCTTAAAAATACTTACTGAAGTCGCCAGTGAGAAACACTGCTTCTGCCCCTGGAGCCCATTCTTTGCAATATAGTCCACCATCCACAAGTCGGTTGATTCCAAAGGTTTCGTAACTTTTTGAAAATTTATCAAGGCCACCTTCATTTTCTTCAATGTTCTTCAGTCGCTCATGAAACAGGGTATACCTACATTAAATACATATTAGAAGTTTTAGGGATTTTCTCCCACGAAAGCTCATGGGATAAATAAATCTGTTAGTCTTTAAAAGTGCCACAGGACTGTTTGTTTATCTTATTTATAGTAGGCATTTAGACCTACAGATGGCAAGTACTTATTTTAATGCATGCATAGTGTATTTTCAGTTAGGCAAAATACAGTTGCATTTCATCAGACTACAGTAATACCCTTTCCTTTATGTATTACTAAAGACATCCAATATATGTACTTTATGTCCTTGAACTTGTATATTGAGACAGCACAAGGTTTAAAGTACAAAAAAACCTGCCTCATTTCCCCCTACAATTTCTTCACTTTACAGGAACAGTCTGTGGTTTAAAGTCTATACACCAGAAATAGTGATTGACAGCCCAGAAGCCATCAAGGTTATTAAACAATAAGAACTCACACACACACACACACAAATTAATTTACCTCATATAGCCTATAACCAATAAACAACAACAAGAGGGTATAGGAAGATATCCTATAGGTTTGAAAATTTCTATTGCAAATACAGTAAGATCTTAATTAATCTTAGCATCCAGGGGCCCTGGTCGGAGGTAGTGCAAGACATAAGCAAGAGCCTTTTAATAGTAGAAATGCTTGAAAGTTACTGGAGAAAGAAATAGCACCAAGTTGTTGTAAGTTATATGAACTTTATTCAAATTGCTCCAAGTAGTCGCAGTGACAACTAGAAAAGTATCATCTTCCAAGCCGTGCAAGGATTATTCTGATCTTGGTGGCAGAATCTGCCACCCTTATTCTGAGTAGTTCCACTTTTTCAGGAAGTAAGATGTTAAGTGTGAATAGGAGAAAGAATCAAGCTCTTAAAATTTGAGAGGTCTCACATGGGTTGCAACAATATAGCCTTCTCCCACACACAGTAATATTCAGATAGGTAGCAGTATGACAACCAATTCAGAAGAGTCAGAGAACTCAGTTGTATTTTAAAGTTTTGCATCTTTTTAGGAGATTTCTTGGCTACCCCACCACAGAATTGTCTACTTGCCTCCCACACAGCAATTTATTGTATTTCAATTACTATCTACAAAACTAAAATACAAGAAATATATTTTCTCCAAAGATTGCTTATGCTAATACACTCCCCCACCCAACTTTACTCCCTAAAATTACATTTTTAAGGTACTACCTTTTTTTTCTTTGCTAGCAAGGAAAAATAGAATGGTAGCACTATGGTATAATACTCAGTTTTATTAGAGAGATGCACTTTAGAAGGGCCATTCATTCAAACGGAACCATCAGTCAAAGTGACAACTAAGATATTGCACATCTAGAAGAAATGTCAACATCTGGACTCTGATTTATTTAAAGTTTTGGTTCACGAATTAGTCCCTTCAGTGGTTTGTAACAGGTTCAAGATGCCCCATCATGCCACTGCATTCCAAAGCAACAAGCTGACAATTCCATGTTCATCATTTCTACATGGTTTTAATAGTTCCCATATTAGGCATGTCATGCAAGATACTTAATCACGGGTCATAACCTGCAAAAATCCATTCTTCTCTTGAAATGCATGTATCACTAGTAGGTAGCAAGGTATAAGACTTTGCTGTTTTATAATATTTTATAGGCTTGCTAGCAAGAGCAGAGAGGTCACTCCTTCGCAGGAAGGGTTCAGCAGCCAACAGCTACCAAAGGAATTGTAAACTAACGATTTACAATACCATGACAGTAGCACAAGACTATCCAACAAACTTTGAGTCACTCTCAGTGGAGGAATTGAGCAACATTGACTCAGCAAAGCCCACCTAGACATGTCTGAACTAATGTCTGCTAACTATATGGTCAAAAGATACGAGGGAACAGAGGCTGCATGCCCTGTCCTTCCTCTTCTCCCATCCATGTTGTAAGCAACAGAAATGCTGGCACACTCAGAGCCTGGGCCCAGGTTTGGGAAAAGATGGTTCTCTGTACACAGGAACATTCAAGTGGGGTGAGAAACCTGCCTAATCTAGATAATGCCTAATACTAAAAGGTTTTAGATTGAGATTGCATGTTTATCTTTATTTTCTTTACTACCTACCTCTGATTTCTTATGCCTATCCCTTATAGGCACTTAAAATATAAAACAGAAAGGTGGACTTGAATTTTTTGGAAAAAAAATTCCCACTCAGTTAACAAAAGTTGATGAACATTTCCTCCCATGCTGAAGGAAGGAGGAACCGGGCGATAAACTTACTGGTCAGACTTCCGACCAAGGCAAGACAGGGCAACTTTGGGGACAGGGCAGGGCACGGAACCCGGGTGGATGGGCTGCAGCCTCTCTCTCGGATTCCTGAGTGACTCAGAGCATTCATGCAATCTAGCTGGGTGTAAGGCTCCACCTACTGTTGGGCTAAGTAGTAACATCTTCAGGAGTTTGCCGTTTGATACCAGTAAAGCAATGTGAGAAACAGCCCAGTACAGAGAGTTAAAAGGGCACAACAGTACCCCAGTTCCGGGTGGCACCCATCATACCCATTTACTGGTGATTTCAGTTGAAAGATGCTTACTTCTATTAATGTTTACAGAGAGCTTTATTACTTTAAAATTAATCCGATAGCTTTTATTATGCAGACAGATATTCACAGTGAAACCACTGTGACCCAAAAGAGGGAAGCCCCAAGATATAAACAGTATACTCATACCTCACTAATGTCCATTCCCTAATATCGCTTCTGTGAAGTTTGCTCATGGGTGTCAAGCCATGACAAAAATCAGGTCATGATTCCTGCAGCCCCTGTGATCAATTTCATTTATTGCGCCATAATTCTGCACTGTGTCTTACAGGCCTCTGAACATAGACGTTATCGTTCCCAAGAAAAATGTACACCCACTGATTTTAACTTTTTTTTTTACTATTTTATTTGCATGCATTAAAAATGCCAAAAACCAAGAATGGAAAGATTTATTTAAAAAAATTCAAGAGAAAGGTTAAAATACACCAATAAAAAGGAACTCACTGAAACTTACCTCCAAAGTTCAACATCTGACATTTGGCAAGATGATTTCATTACCAGGGGATCTCCTTGAAAGTGGAAGGAGCATTTCTTTGCATATTTATATTTTTATATATACATATACATATACATACACACACACACACATAAATTTCTTGTTTGCGATAACAGCATACTGCATGTCCCATATTGCAGCCTTGAGCCATACAGAAGCCACGACAAGAGAGCTGTAGGCAACATTTATTATTTTTGAATAGTTCTACCACAGTGGAACCTAGTGGCACTGGGGCCCACCGTAACATATGCTGAACACAGTGATACAGTCTCCTACCTCAAGGAGGCCTCACTGAAGTCAGTGATAAAACTACAGCTGACTAAACAGAGCCAGGATTTCATTTCAAGGGTCTATTTATGCAACAGAAATGTTGTTTAAAAGTTATTTCTAGTCAAAACATTTAAATTTAATATTTTGTGCAGGCAGCTCAACAACTTTTAGTAATCATGTTAGCTGATTGAGTTAGTTCCTGTAGGTAGAGACTCATGTAAATATTACAGAGGCTGGAGAGAACAGGATTACAGTAATCAATATAAATGAGAAAGGCCTGGACATAAGATTATTTTTAAAATAGTGTTATGGAAGAATTATAGGTAAAGAACCATCACTGGGGGGAAAAATAAAATCATCAAGAACCCTAAGTTAACACGTTATGCATGATGCACATTTGAACACAATATGGAAGTACCAAAAGTTAAGGCTGAACATTCACCTGTAAACATCACACCAAGAATGCATGTATTACAAAAGGCTAAATTTTTCATATACAAACTAAAATTTGTCCCTCTGCACTGTAGGATACACATACTGAATTTTGTAGTATGGTTTTAATGCCAAGTTTGTTGCAAGTGATACAAAATGTAGCTCAGCAATAGATTAGATCAGTGGTTCCCAACCTGTGGTCCATGGACCACTGGTGGTCTATGAGGGTACTGCACATGATCTGTGGGGGAGAAAGAAGATAATTACTGCAGGTAAATGTACTGTGATGAGTGCATGATGTTTGTGAGAAAGCATAATTATTAGAAATAGCTGCATTTAAAATACACCTTGATATACAAATTTGACTCCAATCAGTCACAGATTATGTTAAAAAAAAGCTTAAAACAGCTTGTTTACAAATGACAATGCTTTTGATGATGTAGTGGTCCACATAAAGGAAAAGATTGGGAACTGCTGGATTAGATGCGCTGTTTTCACTCAAGGATCAAAATCTCAACATATGAAGCAAGCCACATTTTCCCCATTCAGGCACATGCCTATGTTTTTAGTACGAAAACTGACTCCTGCAATACTCTGCTTCTCTTAAATAGATCCTCCGAGGGTTGCATTAATACTTGGAATTTTCTACTGCATAATTGTTCTGTAGGAACTTAGAAGTTGAGCTTATTAGCCACACCTATGAATCTTACTCAAACACCACACTAAATTCACATAGATGTGATTGTGTCTTAAGCTTATTGTCTACAGATATTTTAACAAGCAAATGTTAAAAAAGACGGGAAGTGTTCACAGTAACATCAAATTCAGACATTATTATTTACAAAAATTCACTTTTGACCTAGTAAACAAAAGTTGCCAGCCAAAATTCAATTCTAGGATTACGATCATCAAGAAAAGGAATAGAATCATTGCATTTCCTGTGCCCATTCAAAATTCCTCCAGTTTTCAGTATCAAATATCTACTACCTGCCATGAACCATAAAAAAAAAAAAAAAATCTTCATGTTATCTTTTAAGTCATGAAAGATTAGCATTTGCCAATAATTAAAATATAGAAGAACATTAAATTGGAATTATAAGACAACAAGCTTCTTTCAGGAAAGGATATCCTCATTCATTAATCATGGCTGAAAAATTTTGTTCTATGCCTCTAAAGGCAGAGAGGGAGCTGTATACAGGCTTTTTCTGCTCCTTCACCTTTACATGTCATCCAAGTTTGCTGAAGAGAACATGCAGCAATTTTATATCCCTCTAGAAACAACTGTTTGCAGCACAGATGTACTTATGTCCGCCTTTTTGTTTAATGTTGGTGGCTCCAGCACTTCCTTCTAGCAATAGGTCAGAAAACTGCTCCCCCTTGATTTGTCTTCCCCCTTCTAGGGTGACTGAGGTTAGTACTGCCTCCCTAAGATGGCTGCTCTCTGCTTGCTCACAGTATTCTTGGTTCTCATAAGCCCTTGCCTCTTAGTTGGGCCTCATCCCTCCAATGGATGGTCAGTGGGATAAGGAGGGGCCTGGTCCCACCCTCAATTCCATGCCCCAACCCAGAGACTCTACAAATCAAAGCCTCTCTCTGCTGCTTTAAGAAGCCAGCTAGGTTCCCTGGATTACTTCCTTGTGTCCCCTTAACATAGTGTCCAGACTCTCTGCAAACAGGGCCCTTCCTGGCCTCCTTGCCAGAGGAAGTCCTTGAACTGTGACAGTCCAACTAGGTAGTAGCCAGTTAAATCTTCCACTTTTGGCACACAGGACTCCAGACCTGGGAAAGGCCCGTCACCCATTTCCACCAGGGTATTTTCCTCCCCTCAGGCTTTGTACCTGCAGAGTTCTTCCTGACCCACATTCTGCTCCTTCTTCTAGGTCCTCCCGACTTCTATAGCATCTTGCTCCTCTCACATTCTGGTAGCTCTCCTCACTTTCACATTCCAGCCACAGCCTTTCTCTGGGGGAGAGGCTTTTAACAAGTCTTGGACAGGGCCTTGATTAGCTCCAGGTGTATTAACCTGAAGGAACTCCCTGCTCAGCTACCAGGGGAAAAGAAATTACTGAGGCTTGGGCTGATATATTAACCACCTAGTACTCTCTCTGGAAGCCATCCAGTCTGACCCTGTCACAATGTAGACTTTGAAAAATTAGTTGGGCCTTTAAAAAAAAAAATAAATGAATGCCATGAGACTGGTTTTAAAATGCATTGTGATTTTTTTATTATTATTATTTGCCTGTTGATTCAGGCTTTCCACCATGATGATTTTTTTTTTTTTTTTTTTTTTTTTTTAAAAATAAAAAATTTTTTTTTTCCTATTTATATAATTCTAGGAATTAGGGCTTCAAGAAAGACCCCAAATGTCATTAGGCTTGCAATTTAAAAAAAAAAAGTCACATAAGCTCACAAAGTAGCATTTTAGGGAGAAAAACCTGAGACTTATCTGTTCAGCAATTTTCACTTGCATCCACACTATGAATTGTACCTTTAATGATATATTGATTAAAGAAAGGTGCATCCCCAATAGTCATTTATACCTCAAAAACTGCTTACATCAGACCTAAGACTCAAAACATGCCCTGAGGCAAGAAGAAACAATGAATAAATTCAAGTGTGTCCAGACATGAGTTCTCAGCCACAAATGTGATTAGTTATTGTAGATACCAGTAAGGCAGGATGCTTTTAGAAAGAGCAATAGAGAGAATCTATGAGGTCCTCTCTCTCTCTCTCAGAGAAGAAAGAGCATGGCAAATAATGACATTAGGTATGAAGGGGGAAAAGGTATGGGAAGAAAAAGCAAGAGAACAAAGGATGATGGTATGGTATCAGATACCAAATCTGCCCTTCATAATTAAGATGTTTGTTCCAATTTATCAAGGCTCTGAAGAATCTTTGACTGGAGGAGGGCAGTGTATGCTTTTTTTAAATTTCCTGATTGATATATTTGTATATACAACTGTAATCTATATTTGAAGTGCTAACTATATCAGTTAACTACAAGCTCTAAGCGCTGTTAGAGATGAGTGGGAGGAAAGCACAGGTGAGGTTTAACAATGATGATGGGTACCTGTAAAATTAAGAAACGAACAAGAGAGCTGAATTTAAGAGGCACCAGCAAAAGCTTCTCAAGTAAAGATACAACTTTTTAAAGTCTAGTAAGCATAATATGTTGTAGATAATTGTTGGCTTTGCATTAAACTAACTATCTAAAAAATCCATACACATTACACCTTACTCAGATGTACCATGTCTCATTAGTAAGTTCACAAAGATCACAAAGACAATGCCCTGCAAAAAAGTGGGGAGTAAAAAATGTATATTTCTGGGGGAAGTCTGGGACTGGAAGTTTGATTGCATTGCCCTGTAATGCAATTAGCTATAGTACTCATCCAGTATAGCTGAGGTATATGCTGGAGGCTGTATCTGAGCAGGTCAGGAGTGGTTGCTCTCCCAATGAAACAGGGTAAAAGGCATCCCAGAATACAGAACTGTCTCTCAGTTCAGATTGTACCCTTGTACTTGTTCACTAGCAAGACCTCTCCACTTTCCCTTTTCAAAAAAAATGCAATAGTAATTTTCCAACACGCCCCATTAGCCAAAATACAAAACAAAACTAAAAAGTGTTAGCACAACGTTCAAATTCACTTCTAAAGACAGCATTTTTGTAATATAAAATAATTCCAATGACTAATTTACTCCAGAGTTCTCACTCAAAAAATATCATCCTTTCATCACCACCCTTCATGGTTTTAGAGCACAGTTTGAACTCAACCTTCAGCTCCCCACACAGCTTTCTTCCACTTCAACCATAGTAGTAACAGGTTAAGGGGGCGGAGGGGAGGTATGCAGCCTTTTTCTGATGACCAGATCATGGAAGAAGGCAACACTTGACTGAGTTAGAAAACTATTTGTTACCCAAGAGGTCTAGTATATCAAGACTTCTGCTCCTGGCTCTAGAAGCAGAGTGTGCTCTATTGGTTACAGGCGGCACAGAAATCATAGCAACAACATCACTTGAGTTGTACACAGGAACTGAATCCAGGACTTCTTGATCCCCAGCTTTGGCCTTTATCACTTGAGTTAAAAGATTGCGCCCATGGAGGTTCCAGTAGATTCATAAGCCTCCATACATGGCCTAGTCACTAGAAAGGAACAAAGTTAGTCCTTAGAAAAACAAATTTATACTGCTTCTGAAAGCCAGCATGGCAGAATAGAAGAGACAGTGATTGTATTCCCATCTCTGCCTGGACTGATGAACCTTTCAATTACCATCTGCAAAAATGGATTAAAGGTAATTGCCTGCCCCTAAGGAAGGCGTATGTGGCTTGGGCTAATCAAGGTCATGAAGTGCAGAGAAGTACTGAAAGCTGTCATTAAAACTTCTGGGATTAGAACCAATGGACCTCTTGGCTTGTAGCTCAGTGTGTGGTCAAGAAAGGGTCACTCAAGCTCCCACCATTATCAGCTCTGTAAGAAAGTGAGATGCACAAGAGAGGTGCAACACATTTCGGGTCTGTTCCTGCTCCTGTTGCAACCCCTATTATATCAAGTCAAAACTGAATCGATATTGAAAACAAAGCCAACCACAAGGTAAACTGAACAAGGAAGAAACAGACATGATGCCTGTTCTGAAGCATGGAAAAAAGCGGGTTGGGGGGGGTGGGGAGACAGGGTACATCTGTGACACTTTGTTCATCAAGCACCACCCTAGGTCCCCTGTATTCACCACTGTTATATAAATTATATGTTTTCTGCAAAGTAAAATTTCTGACATCTCATTTTAAAGTCCTGATTTGTTGAACATTAATATCCTCTTGGATTGTCCGTTCTATTATTGTATGTGAAATTATGAAGTATTGCTATATGTGTGATTGAAATATGTTGTGAGGTTGGAGAACATCCACAACCAGCCTTTCACAATGAAGGAGTAGCCATCAATAGCCAGACAGCATTAATGGCTCATCACCACACAATCCCATAGAGTCTAGAGCAGTGGTCTTCAACCTTTTTTGGATCAACGCCCAGTTTTTCAATAAGTTTACCACCCACCTATATAAATTGTTACTTTTTATAAATTGCCAGTCATTAAATTATTGCTACATTGTTGTACCGTTAATCGTTAATTATAATTTTCAATTTAAATTTTAAACTCAGATATTTTAAACATTTCATTCAAACAAAATTTCTTCATTATTCATACAAACTTATTAATTTTTATAAATTAGTCAGATGAGCATGGCCATTATTTCCTTCCTTCATTTTTGTAGCACCCACCAAAAGTCACAAGAACACCCACTAGTGGATGGTATCACCCAGGTTAAAGACCACTGATCTAGAGAGTTCTCAGAGAAGGCAATCCCCATTGCACACATACTTGACCAATGGGGACTGCCTGACCCTATGTCTCAGCAATGATCTTTCTAGCAAGCTGGAAGGAAGAATAGAAGAGGGAAAGTGACATCATCTGGCCTCTTCCTCCCATTCCCAACCCATCTCACATGGAAGAAAAATAACTGAACTTAGGGACTTTTGTCTCAGACTGGACCACTTTTCCAGGCTATGTACTGAGGAACTGTAACCTGTCTGCACCATGTGTCAGGGTGAGACACTGCTTGATTCAAATCCTGCTCAGTTTGTAAAGCAGACTGCATGTTTTTTTTTTTTTATTTTAAGGAAATAAAAAGTAAAAGTCTTTTATGCATACCACTTTTAATCACTTAAAAAACCCCTAATCTTTCAGTAGTGAATAAACTTAGTTTTAAGTTTTACTTAAAACAGGGTGTTTTGGTTGAAGAAACCGTAGCTGAGTTTATAAAGGCTGGTGAGTGTCCACTCAGGGAGTGGCAAATTAATGAATTTGCACTGACCCTGGCAGCATTCAGCAGCCTAAAATGATTCAGTCTTGGGAAGTAGGGCTCGGGGGGGTAATGGGTGAAGTCTCTGTACTGGTAGTTCATGAGTGACTTGGAAATCATGCATATAAACGCAGGTTGGTTGGGGCAGCCTACAATAGTGCCGTGGCTGCCAGAGGTTTGTAATTTGACATCAGTCTCACTGTTTATGAGAAGCAATCCAGGTTGGTGGGCTGGGAAGTCCCACAGTCCAAGTTGCACCCGAGGGCCTCCATCACAATACCCTCCAGTTCATTGCAAGTGGATTTACAACAGCAACAAAAAGGCTGTGGACCACTCCACCGAGCCACTGACATTAAATATATTGCTGCCACATCTTTAGTTACCATCACTTCACATATTTTGCTCGCTTGCCTCTAGCCTTTACCTACACTTTGCCATATCCATTGAAAGGTTTGCATTTGCATTAAGCTGTCACTTTATTGCTTTTAGAGTTTACTTGTTCTTTCCCATTTTACTCACCCTCCAAGTCCTAGTGAATTCAGTTTCTATATTTCAGAATAGGTGAGCCAACATTTGTACAGGATTATGAGGTGTAAAGAAAAGATTAATGTCCAAATAACTTCCTTTAGAAGCACCAAAAGGTCAATGGATGACTTTAGACACATCTGTCTACTGGAGGAGCCCGTCACTTCACTTTTTCCGATCACTTAAAATGGACATTCCATTCACTTATGCAGTGGTCCAAGGATTACTATGCGTGGCTGAATGTATCTTTTCCCTAGAGCAGGGATCGGCAACCCAAAAGATAAAAAGAGCCATTTTTAAAAATTCCTTCAATAACCAAGTGTTTTGAGAGCCGCAATGGGTAGCCGCCTGGTTAAGAAACTGAATAATAGAACAGATATGCATATTGATTTTTAACAACAAAAAATGATGTTTAATGATGTTAATAAACAATTTACATATAAACATTTTAACGGTGGAAAGAGAGAAAGAGAGAGAGAAAGAAAGAAAGCCACCAGGACAGCCCCAGCTCAGGGGATGGCGGGGGCTGCTGGGCGTCCCTCTAAGCCGCGTGGCTGCGTACCCGTGCAACTTACAGGGAACATAGCGTGAGAGTGCGGATCGGGCTGGAGAAGGGAGAGAGGCGCGGATCGGGCTGGAGAAGGGAGAGAGGCGCGGGAAAAGGCTTGACTCAGAGCCAAGGGGGCCTGGGAGTCGTGGCCAGAACTCCAGAGCTACTTCACACCTGGCTCCCTGGAGGGGATTGCCAGGGAGCCACAAGGGGGCAGACAAAGAGCCGCATGTGGCTCTGGGAGCCGCTGTTGCCGACCCCTGCCCTAGAGGTTCTAGCTGCACAAATTAAAGTCACCCAATATGCAAATACTCTACCTTTCCCTCTTCTTTGAGCTAATCATTTGAATGCCATGTGACCCATGATGGTTTAACAATATACTTTGCCCCCACTGATCACCCGCAGACAGCACCAATCTGGAATAAAAAGTTCAACACAGGGATAGTTGGGAATAGGTTTTTGTTAATTTAGGTTTTCAATTTCCATTTCATTTGTCATTTTTAATTATTTAAATGAGGTGCAAGGCTTCATGAACTCCTCTGGAAAGTAATGTTTAGTGTGCATTAAATCAGAATGGAAGCCTTAAACTAGGCACAATTAAATTAGGTCAAATTTGCAATTATGTGAAAACTGTAAAATAGGCTTTTTCTCAAAAAAAAGATACACAGCCTTGTAGTATCCTCACTATAATTAAATTTAAATAATTATACATTTCCTTAGTAGTGTAGTTATATTTATTTCAAATCCTGATCAGAAACATTAGTATATGAAGCATTTGAACTTCTGGATACTGATGTTTGTGTGTGTTAATGAGTACAACCACCTGCCTAATTAAGATTTGCTTCTTATTTACAGGATACTCTGTCTCTCAGGCCAATCAGCTGAAATTAGTGTTCTATAGGATCAGAACTACTAGGAGGGAAAAACTGGATGGAAATAGTCAAATCCTGTATAAAAATCAGAGGCATCTTAATGCCCATTTCTGCAGCAGAAAGTTGCACAGTCTGATGTTAATTTCAAGCCCATTACTTGCACAGCAGTTAATTTGATTATATCTAAAATGCATTTCATGTTTTTCATTGTTCCCCTGTATACAAACACAATTTAAAACCATCACTACTATCACTTCAGCCTTCAAGATTTATTATGCTTTTTACCTTGAGAGAGACACTGCATCTTCTTCAGCAGATGAGACCTCTCCTTAGTACAAATACAACAGGCCAACAAAAGACCATGGTGGAGCTAAAAGTAAGTTAGTATTTTATCTCCTTTAGAAGTGGGGGAAAATGTTTACTCCAGTCTCCGCAACTCCAAATTAGTAACTGAGTCTGCAATAATAATGGAAGATACAAACTGGACACGATGTTTAAAGTATAAATTAATTCACTTGTCTATGGATAACTAATGAGCGACTGTTTATTCTGCTGAAAGTTCTCTAAACACCTGATTTTTTTTTTACATGTTCTCAAAAAATGCAGTAATCTGCAATCCTAGGCAGAAATACATCTTAATATTCACAAGCATAATGAAAAGAATCTAGAAGTATCTGAAAGATTAAGTGATCATTATAAAGTTTTTTCTTGACATTTCCAGTCAGCAACTGCTAATTCTAGTAGAGATATAAATAATAATAAGCAATTAAATCTAATAAGTAAGCAATCTATTTTAATAAATATTTCAGCAAGTAAATCATTGCTAACTTTAAAATTCTGGCACAGGGATTTCTTAAACGTGGAGTAATTTAGCTGGAAATGTAAACCTTTCCCTAGTTTATTTTCTATTTTACATTTTACCATATTAATAGCAATTTGACAGTCAGCATATCCTGCAAAGTTTTTCTAGTTGCCAAATATTCAACATCCAGAACAGAAATTAAAAACAATTAAAGTGAAAGTGACTGGAAAAGTGTTTAAATACAGATTGACGGATTCTATTCAGTTATTTTACTTGTTTTTCTGATCAGACTTCACTATGAGTGCAGAGCTAAAAAAATAAAAAAAAATAAAAAAAAAAAATATATCATTTAAACACTAATCCTTCCCTAATATTAATTTATTTCTACCAGAACCTTAGAGAACTAGTCACTAATGCACGAATACCGCAAATATACATGTATGTTCATTTAGCATATAAAACAACCTCATTCGCGTCAAAGCATTCCTCACTTAAGTAAACCTCTCCAGGATATGGGCCTAAGAAGCATCTCTAGTGATTTGACAGAATTTTGGAGGTATCAAGTACTCTATTTGAGAATGACAACTAAACATGTTAATATAGTCCTGAGTACTAACACAGTTTAACAGAAGTTTCTTCTGGATTTATATTTCACAGTAATCAGAGTATTTAGATTGCTTTTTTTCATTTACAACAGCCAAAATTAGAGTTTAAACTGTCATTTTATATACTTTCCCATAATGACTCAGTTTAACTATGTAATGTTTTTGGTTTAGTCTGCTGTTGTATAAAGATCTTTTCTTACAAATATTTTAAGTTCAAGATTATCTATTACATTCAATATACCTCTTTAACATGGTTAATAAATTGTATGTGGATTGTATATTGAAACGGTGTGTTTTTGTTCTTTTTAAAGACACTATAAATTTTCTCTTTACCCTCTTTAGTGATTACCATGCCAGGTTCGTTTCTTTAAAATAAACTTTACTATAGAGAAACCTCATCATATTTGAGCAGAAAAAACTGTAGAAATGTAAGAATATTTCTTTCAAGAAATCAGTAGACTAAGACTGTGTTAGCTCACGTTTGATGTTACACAAGAGAAAATAAACTGAAAGGTCATCTCAACAGTTACAGCATTGCCCTTTTCCAAGGTAATCAGCAGACCATGTAGCAAAGACGTGAACACAAGCGTGACTGCAGAGACAGTAGCTGATAAAGAGGCATGCTGCCAAAAGTACATGGGACAAATACTACACTTCCAATGCCAACGGAGGTGTGTTGCCAATTGAGGAGCGTGGCACTGGTAATTCTGATTTATTACTTTAATTTGAAATTGTGTTCTTGTTAAACATTCAAGTTTTCATATTACAGAAAGACACCAGAATGTTTACTATTACCATTAATCACATACCTATGGAAACTGAAAGAGCAATATGGTTATTAATTTGTTTGTAATGTTGAGACAATACAGTCATTAAAATTAATTTAGCTACTTTACTATGCATGTTTACTGTAGCTATACAAGAACCTTTTGGAATTCAATAGTGTTTAAATTAAGGACTACAGGGTAAACCTTTTTCATATTAAAATAAAGTTTAGTTTCTTCTCAGAACAGAGTACTTATTGCTGGAATCTTCTACACAGACTTTCTTGATCATAATTAAAATAGGCTTCAAAAGCAAAAGTTAGTCTTAAAAGTTTTGTTTACTAGAAGTATTTTAATTTGAGTAAACTGTCAACTATTCCTAAAGGACTTATTTTGTATTAATAGATAAAGGTTGAGTGAAGGGGGTGGAGGAAGAGAATCATCAACAAGTCCCACAGCAACAAAGGTGACAGCTACTAAGTCCAAATCAAACCACAACTAAAATAATGGCTGCATTCAGGTTTTGGGGGCGGGGAGAAGGGATCATGTTTATCGCTACTGAAGAACTTTTTCTGGTTGGCAAGCCCTACTATTTCATAAAGCCCAAAAAAAACTTACTTTACACATTGATTAGACTAAGGAACCCAAGTATCAAAGGAATGGCAATGGGCACTATTTATAAAACTTAAAATATTTTTAGTATGATTCAGCGCACCCCCTACAGATTGTTAAGGATCAAAGTTCTGCATATAGTAACCTTGGTCCATAGTTTCTCTCTACCACATTTAATTTTTGGAGGTTGCACCATGAAATGTGTTCTTTAAATGGCCTTTTATTAGCTTATCACAGCAGTGGACAATTATTTCTTCTCAAATTTGGATTCCAAGTGTGCTGTATCAGTTTGGCTTCTGTTTTCTTGTTAATTCTGCCTTGTAATGTTATTAGCTTAAAGTATCACTTTATTCTTTCTACATCGATGCTGGGCAAAAAACAGAATTACACAAAAAAAAAAATCTTAATTCTTTACCCAAGGTGGGAAAAAAAAATCTTCATCTTATAGTAATGGCAAGGAATGTACTTCTCACATCTTCCCTCAGAATCAGAAAGGTATTGACTGGCACTCCTGCTTATTTTAATCATGTGATTAATGTGAAAGAATGCTATCTAAACTTATTCTACTATTATACAAAACAAAAACACACAATTGCTAAAGAATGAACTGGGAAGCAGCAACAGCTGCTCCACCTTTAAACTTCATTGTGAATTTCCATTGTAAGCCTCCCTCAATTCCTTCTAGAATTCATAAGAACCAGGAACTGCCATGCTTCATCAGACCAATGGTCATCTAGTCCAGCAGTTCCCAACCCTTTCCTTTATGCAAACCGCTACACCGTTATCAGAAGCTTTTTCAGACCACCACGTAAGCAAACCATTTCAAACATTTTTAACTTCTATATCAAGGGGTATTTAAAATGCAGCTACAGTAGAACCTCGATTATCCGGGTTAATGACCGGTGCCCGTGAGCCAGATAATCAAAAAGCCCGGATAATCGAAGCTCCTGCTGATAGCCAACCAGCTGGGGGAATCGGGTGGCTGCAGAAGCTCCAGTGGAGCTTCTACAGCCACCCGAACCCCTCGACTGTGCTGGGGGGTCAGCTCGAATGGGAGCCGGTCCCCCAGCACAGTCCAGGGGTTCAGGTGGCCACAGGAGCTCCAAGGGAGCTTCTGTGGCCACCCGATCCCCCAGCTCTCATCAGGAGCTGCGGCGTTAAGCCGCCGCAGCTCCTGCTGAGAGCCGAGCCCCGGGCTGAGCTGGGGGGGGGTCGGCTCGAATGGGAGCCGGTCCCCCAGCACAGTCCAGGGGTTCGGGTGGCCGCAGGAGCTCCGAGGGAGCTTCTGTGGCCACCCAATCCCCCAGCTCTCATCAGGAGCTGCGGCGTTAAGCCGCCGCAGCTCCTGCTGAGAGCTGAGCCCTGGGGCTGAGCTGGAGGGTCGGCTCGAATGGGAGCCAGTCCCCCACCACAGTCCAGGGGTTCGGGTGGCCGCAGAACCTCCGAGGGAGCTTCTGCGGCTACCCAATCCCCCATGGTTCCGATCCCGGTTAACCGAATGTACAGTTAATTGAGGACCGGATAATCCAGGTTTCACTGTATTTCTAATCATTATGCTCATTCACAAACATATTGCACTCATCACAGTACATTTACCTGCAGTAATCATCTCCCCTGACCACAAACCACCTGCAGGACCCTCACAGACTACCAGTGGTCCACGGACAGGTTAGGAGCCATAGTCCACTATCTAGGATCTGAGAACAGCCAGTACAAGGTACTAGAGGAAGATGCAAAAAAACCAAAAAAACAAACAAACAAACAAAAAGCCCTGGAGTTGTGATAAGTTTGTCCATCACTGGAGGTAGGGAAGAGCTTCCTAACTTCTTTCCATCAGTAGCCAGCCTCTGCCCCATAGCATGAACATTTATACCTCCAATTTTTTTTGGTTTTCCAATTAACTGTGGATTTTCATTTTTCATATAAATGAAATAGCCCTTTAAATCCTGCTGGACTCTTATTCACATTTGTGACAGTGAGCTCCAAAAGATTTATTATATATATGATGTACAAATATTTTGTGTGTTTTAAATTTGTTGCCTTTCAATTTAAATTGAAATCCTCCTTGTCCTTATCTTAAAGGGAAGAGTAAATAGCATCCAATTTAGTTTCTCTATACCATTCATTCATTACACCTCTCACTCCTCTCTTGTTCACCTGCTCAGAAATAAATTTTCTATTCATCATATAGAAGTGTTTGGGGTTTTTTTTTTTTTTTTTTTTTTTAATTAAAGAGACACTAATCATTTGACACACACTTGTGGATCACTATATTCTTGCTTTAACATGACCAGAACTGCACACAGTTTTCCAGGCACATCAATATAATATATTTCCAATATTTTCTATCCCATTCCTTACACATCCTAACATTTTAGGGTTTTAATTAACATTGTATTTTGAGTAAAATGTTGTCTACACTGTGGACAGCTCAAGAGAAATAATTCTCCCACACCTAACCCTGATTGTCTTCACTGACACTCATTTTAGAACCCAGAAATTTGTATGGAGTTGCGCACATTATTTCTTCCATAACAGATTCTTTTGTATTTGTTTACATTGACTTATCTCTTATACTATCCCTTCCACCTATCTCTTATACTATCCCTTCCACCTACTTATATTAAGTCTGAAGTCTTCTCATTTCACTTAATTGTGTCATCTGCAAATTTTGCCTCTTCAACATTAATCCTATATCCAGATACTGCTCCTCACATCGATACTGAGGCACTCCACTGTTAACTTGTTGCCATGCTGAAAACTGGCCATTTGTTCCTTCTCAAAACACTTTGGCATTCCTTTAATTCCACCCAAAAGAAAATAAAAACTGAACACCCTTGGCAACACTGAAATACACAACACAGCCATAATTCCATCACTTTGATACAAAAAAAGACTGAGGAGGAATTAGTGTGATAAGAAACCTTATCAGGTACAGAAGTGGGGAGGGTAAGATTTGTAGAGGACTACATGGTAATCCAATACCCTAGGAATAGATGCCCTCTGAAATTAGGATGAGAAAGAATGGTGAGATTCAAAGTTCAGAGAGGATCTGACATGAATGAATTCTGTTTAGTGTTGGTACAGGTTGGTTTGAGCTAGTTATCTTGTGCGTCCAGTCAGGAAGTCCCTATTTGGGCAGTCACTTGTGACAGCCATCTTCTCAATGGCCACTTGCCGATGTTATAAGGATGAAACACTACTCGGAGCTGAGAAGGTGTCTCAAGGAATAGTGGTTTAACCAGAAAAGTGGAGACAAGCATGGTTTAGATTAAGATGAGGGAGACGTCTATTTGTGTTCTTATTAAACAAAAAGTTCTCACTCATATTTTCTACCAAAATAGAACACTGGATGGACACTTTTGATATATAAATTTAAAAAAATAAAAAGCATACAAAAATTGTTACCCCTGTAAAAAGGTTGTTTCCATATTTAGCAGTTCACCCACAGCTGCATTAGGCTCTTAAAAAAAAAAAAAAAAAAAAACCGCATTAAAACAGTTAGAACAAAAAGATTGTGCCACATCTCTGGGGCTTCTTAAACACCTGACTAGCTTAGCAAGTAGTATGTTAACTGTCAACCTTTGAAATACATTTTAAAATAAAAAAAACTAACTGAGGAAATGTAATATAATACAATGGTATACAAGTCATGTATATCTCAACGCTCGTGTAAATATAAATCTTATTTTCACAAATATATAGTGTACACATGTATTAACCAAAACGGAAAGAAACAGGACACTGTTTCTGGACAGAAACCTAGAAAAATTCGGCTAACTTTATACTGCGAGTCCAGTTTTCAGAGTTGCTAAAGTAAAGTCTTCCAACTGAAGCCAAGCAGGACTATTAGGTTAATCCCCTAGCTTCTTTGACAGTGGCTACAGACTTCCTAAATCCTGTAGTCCTGATACACAACAGCATCAGGAAATAATGTAAGGGGAAGATATGAATTAGTAACTAAGATTTGTTAATCAAAGCTAATAAAATAATCTTAAAAAAAAAAAAAACCAATCTATTCAGTGAAGGCCAGCTATTCACAAAAACAGTTTGTGAACTTCATGCAGACAATTTGGAACGAAGGGTGTTCAGAGGCACCTGACAAGTATGTGCATAAGACACATACAAAACAACAAAACGATACTCTTTACATTTGAGATGATGTGTTGTAGTACATTTGTGTGTCTGCAAACTAAGCTCTTTAGAATAGGGGGACAGATTTATGTGCTTAAACTATAATGTCACATATCTAGAATGGTCATTGCTTTGTGTTCCGCCAACCTCCACTGCCCGCATGCACACATGCTGTGCGCTGCAGATTTAGCCATTAGCAGAGTGCTACGTATAAGAAATAGAAATAAAAACCTATCCCTGCAATAAACCCCATTGCCAACTCTACCTGCGCATCAACTCTAGTAACAGCATCACAAGCCCTAACCATATCAGCCACATCATCAGGATCTCATTCACCTGCACAGCTACTAATGTGATGTATGCCATCATATGCCAGCAATGCCACTCTGCCATGTACATTGGCAGAACTGGACTGTTCTGATGCAAAAGAATAAATGGACACAGCAGACATCAAAAACGGTAACATCCATTAACCAGGAAGAGAACACTTCAATCTCCCTGGACACCAGAAGCAGACTTGAAAGTTGCCATACTTAAACAAAAAACCTTCAAAAACAGACTTCGGTGTGAAACTGCAGAGCTGGAATTCATAGGCAAAACTGACACAGACTGGATCTCAGCAGGGACCTGGACTGATTCTCTCATTACAAAAAGTAGTTGTTGTAGTAGGTACAGGCCCAGTACAAGGCCCTTAGCAGTTACAGGCCCAGTATAAGGCCTCCAACCTGAACCAAAGTAATGTCAAGACATTGCTAAACCGAGATACGTCATGAAAAATTGGCAAGAAGAGGATAAATGTTGCATAAACATAACTAAGCATATTATATGAATAAGGTACCAAGACACCCAGGCACATTCCATTGATAAGGAAGAACAGGCAGACCCATCCCAGTAACAAGAACATGATGGATAGTTAGAACCAACATGTACAAGGAAATAGGCGGCACCGAACTACGTTAAGGGGTTAAACCTTAATACGTCAGAAATATTGTGAAAGTTGTTTGTCTAGGTGTATAAAATGTATTTCTGGGGTGTGTCCGGGGTCCGGCCTAGGGGGCAGTGGAAAGTCCCGCCACTGACTGAGCCGAGTCCATTGTCCTAGGGTCAGTATCCGCAGTGTGCCCTTGGATGAGTCTTGGAGCACTCCAGGGGAACTGCTACTGTATCCACCGTGACAATAAACCTGGTCGACGTGCCTTCGTACCTTACTGGACTCTGTGGTTATTGGGGGTTCTCTTCGGGTCTGCTGTGTCAGCTATCTGCAGGAGCTGGGGCAGCCCTTAGAGGGAACACACGCACGCAGCCGAGTGATACCAACATTGGAGAGAGGAGAGCACCACACCGGGAACCTGACGACAGTTGTCCCTCACACATTCTCACCTTCTAATCAACTGTTGTGAATGGGCCTCATCTAACCTAATTGCATTGACTTTGTTAGCACTTGCCCTCCTCATTATGTTTTTCCACCAATGCTTGCATGTGTGTATACACACACACACACACACACACACACCCCTCCTAACTGTAGTTTCCACTTCATGCGTCTGACAAAGTGGGTTGCAGCTCATGAAAGCTTATGCCCCAAGAAATCTGTTACTATTTAAGGTGCCAAAGGACTCATTTTTGCAGAAATAAAAAAATATCACCAATTAAAGTATTTCAGCTGTCATTCAAATTAGGCAAATCAGTAGACTAAATAAATAAAAGCTATAGAATTACACCCAAAAAGACTATGGGCAAAATCTTAAGAAAAAAAAATGGTTAGTTTTCATGGGTAAAAGCCAACAAAAATAAAGGTTCCTTGATTATCAACATATTTCCTTCCACTTACCCATTCATAACAATATTGTGAATACTGCAGATATTGAAGTAAAGTTACTTAAACTTGTCTAAAAGTGTCAAAAGGAACAAACCAGAAACTGAATGCAAGTTGAGGACAGGTAGCTATGTAAAAAAATCCCAGAATGATTTCTACACATTGCTTAAACAGTCTATGAGAACTTACTTGGCAATTTTCTAAATACTCAGGCAGGCAGAAAGACCTTATGAATGCATATGTTGAAATTGTGCTGTATGTTTTGGTTAGTTAAAGCTGTTCAAAATGTTCAGAAGTGATCTGGAAGAGATGGTAAACAGGGAGGTGGCAAAGCTTGCAGATAACTTTTTGAATAATTTTATTAATTGAAAACTGATTTTAGAGAGTTACAAAGGAATCTCACAAAACTGAGTGTCTGGGCAAAAAAGTGGTTAATGAGATTTGATGCTGATAAAAGCAAAACAGTGCACATTGGAAAACAATCCCAACACCACAGACAAAATGATGGGGTCTAAATTAGCTGTCACTACTCAAAAAAGATCTTGGAGTCATTGTGCATAGTTCTCTGAAAACATCTGCTCACCGCACACCAGCAGTCAAAAACAAAACCGAAAACCAAAAACAGAAACCCCTTTCCAAACAGAATGTAAGAAACTATTAGCAAAGAGCTAGATAAGATGACAGGAAAGATCAGAATGCCACTACATAAATCCATTGTATACCCACACTGAATATTGCATTTAGGCGTCACCCCATCTCAAAAAATAAATAAATAAAATAAAATAAATAGTGATATTAGAATTGGAAAAGGTACAGACAATTGCAACAAAATAATTAAAGGCAGCAATCAGCATCCACATAAGGCAAGATTAAGGACTGTTCATCTTGGGAAAAATATATGATCAAGGCCTATAAAATAATAAATTTTATTGGACAAAATAAATAAGTGTTATTCAACCTTTTACATAAGAATAGTCACTCAACAAAATTAATAAGTAGCAGGTTTAAAGCTTACGTAAGGATGTACTTCACATTACTCATAATCGACCTGTAGGACTCATTACCAAGCAACCTTGTGAAGCAACCCAAAGCATAATTGGGGGGAGGGGGAGAAGGGGCGAGGGGAGGAAAGAAGATGAGTTAATGTCAGGACTGTCAGGAATCCAACTCCATGTTCCGGTGTCCCTCAACCTTTGACTGACAGAAGCTGAGATCGGATGACAGAGGATGGATAGATCACTTGATAATTTCCCTGTTCTGTTCATTCCCTCTGAAGCACCCGACACTGGCCATTGTTGGAAGCCAAGATACTGAGCGAGGAAGACCATTAGTCTGACCATTCAATATGGCCATTCTTACATACTATACAAATCATATGCAAATTAAAGGAAAAACAAGTGGTAATATCTTCAATTGGTCAAGTGAGTTGCTGAAGAAATATTTCCATTAACTTGTTCTTTGAGGACTGAAAGAAAAAGCACACACTTTAGGACAGGTTATTAAGAAAATCCATCTTTACAAACAACCTGAATAAAAATATCTATTATTGATCAGCTTGGATATAAAAAAAATAAAATTAGTGGGGAAAAAAGCATGCAATTCACTTTTTGGTATCAATCAAATCAAACAGTTGCCATTAAATGGCTTTTATTTCTACAAAGTCTCTAGAAAACCAAGTTTTGTTGAAGAATTTCAGGCAGCTCTACTTACTGAGGTGCCTGTAGCAGTTTAACTGGTTATTTCTGTCTTGTGCATAATGGAGTGTCAAAATAAGTTTAAAAATCTGTGCAGTGCTACAGAAATAAAAAAAAGCTTTATATGCTAGTATGTTCCAGTTGAATTATATCTATTATACAGTAAAAAACATCTGTAATGCAACATCCTTGAAGCATAAAAACAATTCAGTCAAGTCACCCACTATGTGTCTGACCAGCTAAATTTCATTTATCCTTCTCTCCCTTAAAAGGAGGAGATTTCTAAATACTCTTGCCACTAGAACACTCATACTTCAATCCTATTATATATTGAATTGCTGGCCATAAAAAGCATCTCTTCTCAGTCACTCCGCTCTTCTTTGGGTAAGAAAGTCATCCAAGTGTTTCAGCGTCTAGCCTACCAGGGGAAACTGCAAAACAGCTTCGGACCCACAGATTTTTAAACTTATTTTGACACTCCATTATGCACAAGACAGAAATAACCAGTTAAACTGCTACAAACATGAATAAGTAGAACTGGCTGAAATTCTTCAGCAAAACTTTGTTTTCCAGAGACTTTGTAGAAATAAAAGCCATTTAATGGCAACTGTGAGTTCAACTATCTCGTTTCCTCACAGCTCAGTTGCTTGGCTCTTCAGCAGCCAACTTTTCCAATTTCTTCAGCAGCCTGCATGGCAATCTAATGTGGAGCTGAGAATCTTAAAAGTCCCAGGTGCTGAGCTATTAGTGTCCCAAGATGTACTGCAATTCATCTGACAAGTTGCTGCAGAGGATGACTGAACTCCCAGCTCCCCCATGGGCCATCCAGGAGTCAACTGGGAAGCCAGGCACCAGATAGCCAGGCCCTCCGTAACTCTGGGCCCAACAGAAAGCCAGAATTCCCACACACTGAAGCTCAATGGCAGCCTGCACAACCCTAAAGCCATTCCCTTTAGCACAAAGTTTTAAATGTTTTGTTTCACCCCAAAAACCAAAACAAAAACAATGTCAAAATCTTTTGCTAAACAAAAGCTAAACAAAATTGAACTGTATGTACACAGTTCTATAAACAAGCAATAGTGTTTAAGACACAATTAGTCAAGTTTATGTAACTCTAAAGAAGGCAAAGCTAAAAATTAGCAATTATAAGAGTAAACAATCAGTAAATGGACAGCTATGGCTCTGTCTCTTGCCATGGATGGCTGAGAAGGAGCTAGTCTCTTGGCAGGTAAGAAAGAGCATGCACAGACTATAAAAATTCTCCAATCAACAGCACAGGAAAAGAGTTGTTTACCTGCAACTACTGTTCTTTTAGATGTGTTGCTCATGTCCATTCCAGGTGCGCCAATGTTGCATGCACAGTTGGCAGAAAACTTTTCCCCTGAGCAAATTCAGTAGGGCTGATCCCAGCACCCCCTGGACTCCACACACGGGCCATGGTACATGAGGTATTGCCAGCCCTCTCGGTTCCTTCTTGCCAGTTACTCTGAAACCTGGGTTGGAGGGTGGGTCATGGAATGGACATGAGCAACACAGCTTGAAGAACAACAGTTACAGGTAACTAATCGTCTTTAATTTGAGTGCTTGCTCATGTGCATTCCTCTGTAGGTGATGTACCAGCAGTACCTTGGAGACAGGCTCCGAGTTTATGGGTTTGCAGACTGCAATACTGGTTTGCCAAAGCCGGCACCGTCTCTGGCTTGCTGTACAATCACGTAGTGTACTCTGAAGGTATAAACAGAGGACCACATTGCCACCCTTCAAGTGTCCTGTAATTTTGTCAAAAAAAGCTGCTAAGGATGCCTGGGCTCCAGTCAAGCGTGCCTTTAATTCCCCTGAGGGTTGCACCTTCACCTTCCGGTAACAGAAGGGAATGCAGGCTACTATCCAAGAAGAAATTTGCTGCAAGGACACCAGCAGACTTTTCATTCTTTCTGCAACTACCATGAACAATTGTGACAAGCTCTGAAATGGCCTTATTCTTTCTATGTAAAAAAAACCACCAAGGCCCTGCAAATGTACGTGTGCCATTTTCTTTCTTCCTCCAAAGCATGGCGCTTCAGATAGAAAACCGGTAGGAAAATGTCCTGGTTTGTGTGGAAGGCTGAGACCACCTTTGGTGGAAAGGCCAGGAGAGGTGTTAGGTGCACTTTGCCTTTGTGAGAGAAAAAGTAAGGTGGCTCTGCAGAGAGAGCCTGAAGTTCTGAGACTCTACTGGCAGAAGTGATCGCAACCAGGACAAACCACCTTACAGGACAGAAGTGGGAGGGGGCAAGCGGCCAATGGTTCAAACGGTGCCTTTCTAATAGTGGATAAGACCAAGTTCAAATCTCAAGAGGGTGAAGGGGATCTGATGTGGGCAAAAATCCTTTCCACCCCTTTTAAGAACCTTGCCACCATGGTATTGGGTGAGGGGAAGAAGAAAAAAAAGAAAACAAAAACAAAAACAGACATCTCTTGGAGCAGGTGGAATGCCAATATGACAGCAAGCTGGACCTTCAATGAGGAGGTGCAATATGCAGTCCAGGATTAAAGGGACTGACACTGTAGTGGGTACAATCCCCAAGGCCTTGGCCCTGTTTGGAAATCTCCACCATTTTGCTCCATACGATTGCCTGGTAGCTGGTTTCCTGCTGCCCATCAACACAAACTGTATCCATGACTGGCAGACTTGTTCCTCGGTTGTTAACTACCGAGTCCCCAGGCTGTCAGGTGGAGGGAGCGCAAGTTACGGTGCAGCAGCTTCCCCTGTTCCGCTGAGAGTAGGTTATGCCACAATGGCAGCTTTCTGGGCATGGCCATAGACAGTTCCAGGATCACTGAAAACCAGCTATCAAAATAACCGTTACCTTGTCTCTATCTTTAGGAGCACCCTGTTGTTTAGCAGTGTAGGCAGACATGCCTACAAAAAACCACTCGACCAGGGAATAAGAAAGGCGTCCGCTAGTGCTCTTTTCCCTTCCTTGTAGAGAGCAGAATCATCACCTGCATTTCCTGTTGACCTTGAAGGCAAAACAGGTCCACCTGGGGATAACCCCATCTGGAAGATTATGCCTACCACTTTGGGGTGGAGAGACCACATGTGGGACGAGCTGAATAACCTACTGAGGTGATCTGCCTCGGTGTTCTTGATCCCTGACAGATAAGCCAATAAAACACAAGATTCACCTGATGCTCAGGTTCACAGTATCATTGCCTCCCAGCAGAGGGCTGAGGAATGAACCCAACCTTGTCGGTTGACATAATACATAGCCGCTGTGTTGTCTGCGAGGGCCCGAACAGTTATGCCTTGAAGGATAGGGAAGAACGCTGTGCAGGCAAACCTCATTGCTCTGCATTCCTTCACATTTATGTCCCGTTCAAGCCGACCGAGTTCCATCGGGGCTTTGATCCCTGGTGACATGGGTACTCCACCCTAGTTTCAATTCATCTGAGAAGGATATAAAGGGGGAATGGTCCATGGGAATAAAACACTTGTGCCCTCATGGCTGGTGGGATGAGCAATTTCTTCCCAAGTCTACAGCCAGTAACTTGGTCAGGTGAGAACTGCACTAATTAGCTCAGTAGCTTAATAACTCTCAAACCTAAAGATAACAATTGGAATGCAAACATTTATTTAACTACCAATAACAGTAGTAGAAACGTTCAGTTAGCATTCTTATCCTTGATTCCTCAACTACCACCATCTACACAGCCACCAGAACTTCCAATTCTCTTCCCCAAGCGCTTCCTTCCCTAACAACTTTTAAAATGAAGTTACGTTGGATTTGGTAGGTCTTTGGGGTTTTTTTGTTTTTAAGTGGACAACGCCTAGGACACTGAAAACTAGATATGACTGGACAGTGTAAGATACAGTCAGTGTAATATTAAACTAACAGGGTTGCTTCAGTGATTCAAGAAGTCTTTAATTTCTTTGAAGCGCGTGTAGTTTTTTTCAACACAACAGCCAGTTTGTCCACTGCAGAATTTAGTTCCAGCATGCTGCTGGAGTGTTTGGTGCCTTCATTATGCTTCCGCCTCTCCATTACTTTGCTCTTTCATTCTAATTAAGACTCTGGAGGGAACTTCCTATCAACACACAGTGGACTAATGAAGAGCAATGAAATGCTGCGCTTCTAAGCAGAAGAGTAATATTTGTTATCAACTTTAGGACCCTAAGTTCCCAGGGGATATGAAATGTAGATTTGCACACTTCAAAAGAGAATATACACTGTAGATTACAACCTGTGTGTACAGTACACAATTAATGAGTACTTATTGAGGGAAGCATTAACAGCAGAAAAATCGCTCTGGAAGCTGGAGAATGAAGCAATCGGTTGAAACAAGTAAAAAAATTCCAAGATTGGAACAGCAATGCTAGACATCTGCAAAACCTTAAACACAATAAATATTTTTCTAGGAGTAAACCTAGAATAATCTAACATTTGACAATGGGGGTAGGAGGCTTGGGGGGGGGGGGAAAAAAACAAAACAAAAAAAAAAAAAAACACAATACAGCTGCACACTTTCTTCTTGAAGGCGTTTACACATAGAAACTGAAGCTCCTATACAATATCTAGTAAGGAATATTTGAATCTCACAGTTTATTTGGTTAAGGAATACTCAACATGCAGCGCTAAACCCGGAATTGGTGCTGCATAGTCTTTAATACAGATTTTGTAAGGAAACCACCCAGTCAGTGCTACACTGTAGCCCTGAGCAAAGGGCCTCCCCTCCAAAAACCATTGCAGGGAAGAAAAGAGGTTTCCTAAAACTAAGGCAGGCCTTGACAAACCTATCTTTCTGGTCATCATGGCAACCAGTTTTAGTAGCCTGTTGCCTACCTCAATTGCAGAAACATAATGGAGGAGAGCTCTCTGGCAACCAAAAGTAAATTGCTGGCACCTAGCTGTGAGCCAGTTTTGTCTATCCCTGAACTAAGATGATTTCACTAGAACCCTAGGCACTGGGGAAGAGAGAGGGGGTCATATTCCATTCCATTAGTATCATGTGATATTAGGTGAGATCTAATAACTTCTTCACTTGTTTGATACTATACCATGCTGAACAGTTTTTCAAGCTCTCTGCAACTTCATCTGACTGTCTCTTCAGCTGTGAACTAGACAGTGGAACAAGCCAGCCAAAGAGATACGTCATGCCAAATCTCACTAGGTCTTTTGATGAACTGCAATTATTATGTCACTACAGTAACTAGTTGATCAGTAATATTATAGGTTGCAACCACTATCTGCTGGTTCCAACCATCTTATTACTGTCTTAATTGTTCTTTATAAAGATTTTTCCCTTAATGTTCTGAAGACAGCTAAAACAAAGCAGAAAAAAGAATAGTTTGGAGCAGTTATTTTCTGTGTACAGCTTGTAATTTATAAACTTTAATCATATCCCCATTCATCTACTTTCCAGAAAGAGGTTTAATTTTTTGTCACGATTCCTAGAGAGGGACATGAAGACGCTGTACTCTTCAAATTTTTCCCCAGGCATGATTTAAATATTTTCCTCTGGTTCTCAATGCAAATATCAAAGTATATCACAAGAGATAAAATTTTAATCCAGAGGAGAAACAAGTAGATCTTACTGAAGAATTCTGATCGCTTGCTTCATACTGATGCGGCAGAAGGAGAGCGAGATTCAATCACTATATTTTTCAAAAAGTTTTCCACTAAAATCATTACAGCCATTTAATAAGCGGTAGTCAGGCATCACCATGACTCAGCAGTATAATAGTCCCTTACAACACAATTGCTCGGGATGTTGCCATGTGTTCTAGTCTTAGAATGAGTCATCATTAGAGCTGGTTGAATAACTGATTTTTTTGTCAGTGCACTTGTGGTTCCAGGAAAGTTTCAATTCAGATAGAACCAAATCCAAAGACTCTGGGGGGGAAAAAAAATGGAACAAATCTAAAAGTTTGTTTTGGGTCACGTGGAACTTGTTTTGTTCAGAACAAAACCTTTTGCTTCCAAGCATTTTAAAGGGCTAGATTCACAAGAGGGACAGATAAGGAAGAGGTGGTGGTGATGATCGAGATGGTACTACAGCCTGACCCTTTTAAACTTTTAGCCCAGTTATGACGCTCACTTGAAAACATGGGGAACAAATTCAAATCTCCACTATGGAGCAGGGACTTAAGGCCAGAATCACAAATGCCCTAACCACCAAGCTATAGGTTATAGGTGGATCTTTTTCCATCTCTCCTGTTAAAGCTTTTCTACTTTGTATAAAATACTTCAATAATCATTCGGAAAGGGAATCTCTCTTCCCCTTAGTTAGAAAAGAGAAATAGTTAGGACACTTACCTGGGAAGGGGAGAGACAACCTCAAATCCTTCTCTAGAACAGTGATTCAAATTTGGGTTATCCAAAGTGAATGCCAGAACCACTGAAATTTTGGGCATAGGGGAAGCACCACCACCAGTCTCTTTTCTAGCTTGAAATGTGTCTCTTCAATTCAAGAATAGTTTCGTGTCAACCCAAAGTGGCATTTTTCAGTGAATAAATCTGTCACAGATACACAAGCCCAGTAAGCCATAGCAACAAGCAATTCAGCTGAAGTTTGAACATTTGAGTTTTTAAAATAGCATAATGAAATGCCATCTAAGTAGTGATGGAACAGTGCAATATTATTCTAGCCATGTTGCTAGTGATTTAAGTTCTATAAAAGACTACTGTACCACTGTATATTTTGGCAAATGAAAATCAGTAGAATCCTGTCTGAGCCTTAGGTTTTGCAAAGCTCTGTCCTTTGTTTCCTTGAATCAAATTTCTTCAATAACTGGCAATGTTGCTCCAGTCACTTGGAAGGCAATCACATCTTCCACAGTTGCCTCTTTGTGCATCCTTCTCAGGGTGGCTGGCAAGGTCACATTCTCTCCCTATTCCAGTTCCTCCATTAAAGGCTCACGTCTTTCATAGTCTACCAGAACTTGGTTAACTAAAGCCTTCGTTTGTTTTATTACATTAACAGAACTCTCTACCCGGATTGTTCTGTAAGAGTTAGCACATAACCTATCACATACTTTTGTGGACATGATCTGTCCTTCCCTCTCCCATAACTCACTTCTTACCATTTTGTAGACCCCTCTTCCCCATTACACTATGTAGGATGTTATGCTCTTCCTCCATGCCTATTTAATTCCTGGCCTATCTAACACCAAGGACGTTTGTGACAATTGTGAGGGTATTTTTTGTTTGTTTTTTAAACACGATATGGACATTTAATAGGAATTGTACAAAGACAACTAATTCATTTTACACAGGCTACTGGACAGCCAGCCAATGGTCATGAATTAGTCACTAATAACCTGAACTCTATTTGAATTCATGACCTAAAAGTGGTAGGTTCATTATCCCTTAATGCAGAATGTCAAACACCAGCCTGTCTGAAATATTTATGCTGCCCTGAAGACATATATGGATCCTGCAGAATGCTTGACTAAAAAAATAAAAGCTTTTAACTTTCATGGCTGCAAAGCCAGCTTTCCAAGATGCAAACCAATGCCAGAGTCTGCAGACAGTCTACAACAACAACAGACAGTATACTGTCCAGGTTCCCATGGATGTTGTTGGGTTGTTAACTTTAAAGTCCAATAGTGACATTTTAATCAACATGAACATTAACTACTTCATATTTTTCCCCTGATCAGTGCTGAAGATGGCAAGAGGTGTGGAACAAATTAAATTACCTACTGACAAAAGCCACCTTCTGCCCGTCACCTTTTTGCAAACATCCACTGATCACCAGTGGCCCAAGAGTAGAATGCAATCATTATCTACATATCAAAATTGGAAGTGAAATTCTGCCCTTGCCACAGAACAAGTTTAATATCCCTGCCTTAACTAAACTTGAGCCATCTAGTCCAGATGTAATTGCATTTATGAACATTACAATTCTGTTACATCAGGGGACAGAAGATCTAAGTATCAGATTGTTAATAGACTGGTGGGCTTCCCCTTTTGCATTAACTGAAAGTTCCAAATACCTTAGGTGGACTGTATTACAGCAGTCAAGCTCAGACTTTAAAAGGACATACAGTATCTGCATCTAAGCCCTAGTCTGCACTACAAATCTATGTATGTCAGTATTGCATTTATACCAACCTAGTTCCTTATGTAGACAGGGAAGTGAAGTACCTGTGCCATCAGCAGCTCTTCCATCAGCATATGTAGTCTTCACTAAGCACTACAGCAGTGCAGCGCTATTAAGTACAGACAAGTTCTAAGGTAAAATATCCCTTTCCTAGCCTGTTTAAAGAATATACTATTTAATGAGACATGGACACTGTTTAAAGTAACTATGTAAGTGTACCAGCATACAAAGGTGAAATATTTTCCATCATTAATATTCTTGTGCTGCAATTTTTAAGTCATGTACAATGGAATATAAGCAACAAGTACTACATGTAAAAAAAGAGGTGTCAGCAACATTTCTTTTAAGGCCATGGGGGGTTAATTTCTCCTCCCTCCCCCCCCCCAATATTTCAAATATAGAGCTACCCTGAAAGAAGCAAAAAATCATTTACTTCTGATGGCACTTCAAGATAAAAGTTGGTAGACTGCTAACTAATGATAAGCTTCTGAAAGTCATGGCATACAGTTATCTCAGAAATACACAAAGCCCAGTCTGCTTTTCCATTACTCCTACACAAATTCAGTGACAATCCCACTAACCGTTGTAGAAATGTGAGGGCAAAATTTGGTCTTCTAGTTAAGAGGTTAATCCTCAAGTCAAACATTTGTTGCTATACATCTTGTTCAATAAAAAAACAATATTTTTCAAGATAAATGGTGAAGTGTGTTTCTGTCTCTCTCAAGCTGGAGACTTTTATTCAATTTAATACTTTGGGAGCCGAGCAATGAAAGTTTAAGTGGTTTTTAAGATTGTACTGTAAATAATTTCTTTCACAAACTACATGTTGATCATCCCTGGTGTGGACTGCCAGAAGTGCATTTTGTACATAAGAGGATTCAACCAAAGCAAGGTTTATTAAAACTCTTCTGCAAATGCACTGAGCAAGTGATTTTCCAACTCCTAGAAACATGCACATCTTTTTTGCAACGCTAGGTCTAAACTACAAAACTTTTGCTGCCATTGCTAATATACCCTAATCTATATGCATTACTTAATTCCCAATTATCACTTTGAGGATTGAGAGGTTATTGTCCCAAGATTAGGCACAGCATTTTTTAAATGATATATTTGGGAACCCCGATATGCAGTTACAACACTCACACTATAGGAATTCTTCTATCATTACAGATAGTTTATTAATATATTTAGCACAGTCTAACACCAACTTCATAAGACAGAATGTGCATCTGCACATCCATATACTCACACCATCCCTTGTGGAACCTGAAATAGTAGCCATCATCTTCACTTCCCCTTTATCATCAACGGCCACTATTCTGGCACCTACCAAGGCCAACATCTTTCTCCTACCGCTCCAAAGCTGGGATGCAACTGCTATAATACGATACACTGACGCCATTATTTTTTAAATGCCTGTTCATTAAGGGATTTTTTTTTCCCCTTTTCCTTATTTGTATTTTCTCACCTTAGTAATGTTGGATTGTTCTTCTGTAGGTTTGTATATCAATGACCTCAACTTATCATATGTGTCAGTTCATTTCCATGTGGTTAGGTATCTGCAGAGGTAGTCTATGTACTTGTTATGTAAATCAAATCATTGTCATAATGTTCTTGTGGTTTGAGCCTGTATCTGTGGTTAGAAATTCTTCTAACACTATTTTCAGCTCCCCAATACTGGGGATTTTCTGTTGAGCCATTTATCTGTTTAAAGTTTATCTGTACGAAGTTCATAGGCATCAAGCTTTATGCTGACACTAATGTCTGACAGTTTACAGTTTTTAGGTATCTTTCATTACTGATGAATGTAATAGAAAGTAATGAATGTAGTAAAGACAAGCTAGCCCTATGTGGGCTACACTATGGAGATAAGGGGGGGATGATGAGGTGAGATTTGCAACAGACATAGCTGTGTGTCAGCAGAAGTCCTAGTATAGATACAGTTTATAGTGGCAAAAATGTCACACCAGGAGTGTTTTCCCCATACAGATACTGGCAAAACCTTCCTATTGAGAACTTGCTTAAGGCCTGGTTTACATGATGAAGTTTTGCTGACAAAGTTGCCATAGATCTGCATGCTTCCACACCCACATCTGATTGAAAAAAAGAGGACACTCAGTTGTCACTAAAATAAGGACAGCTTCCTCAATACACAAATTCTCAGCAGATGTACTTGTAGTGTTTCCATTAGAATTTGACATTATCCATCTAGTAAAGACAATCCTCCAGCAACAGCCCCACAATGTCCCTATCCTTGGCACTGCTGGCATCACAATTTTGAACACTACTGCTCCAAGGCTGTCCTCTTCAACCAAGTGTGTGGTTCTAAGAGGGACACCTACATACCCAGCCAGATCAGGTGAATCAGTCCTGGCAATCAAGGAGGTAACAGTTGTCACACCAAAAATCACTCTCCTATCTAGTAAGCCTTCCTCACACCACCCTTTTAAAACACCCAGCGAGTGTTGGAATGATCCCTTTTTTTATTAGCCAACAGTCTGCAAGCAGACAGGTTATGGCTGTGCCCAAGGACGCAGTTCCAACTAAGCCATATGCATTTGATGGACAGGAAAGAAGATCTGGATCTCCTCAGCCTATGGGCAGAAAAGGCACGTACAAGTCCAGCTGCAGGGCACTACAGGAATAAATCTCTGAAGAAGAGATGCATCTTCGTCTTAGCAATTCTGAGCAAAAGAGAAGCAACTGTGGCTCTCATACAGACTTGCTATTCCTAGAATACTTGGTGGGAAACTTCACACACACTTGGACAGTGGAAATCTTGTGACATTCAGAGGAAAGAACCACAGCAGTGCCCAACAAGGCCAATCTTCTTGGGGAAAGAGATGTGGAGACCCTATGGAGGGCCAGGGATTCTTTGATACCAGAATGATCCAACCTAGACCTAGCCAAGCCCAGAAACAGTGAGGAAGGGGAAAGAGAGCACTGGTATGGGTAGTTCTGCACAGTTTTAGGTTTGTGGAATCTGATACCTTCCTACCATCATGTCCCCCACCCCTTTTGAGATGGTGACCATTGTCACATGCTCAATAGACAAAAGAATGGACTTTAGTAGAAGCCAGTTCCTTTTAAAAACCATGTACCAGCAATAAAATAAAAGTGCATTATAATTCAGTAGCCAGTACACCCTGGCATCAAGTTAATGTCTTATTACTTTTTACTATGTTAGCATTTCAGTTAATAAATTTCAGAAATATTGGAACAGTTACCTGATCATAAAAATAAAATCCACAGGAAGTTTAAAATACTCCCTGCAAGCAAACCAATGATTGTACCTGATTTATTTATTTAATATTATTATTAAAGACCAAGCTTTTATAGTAAGCAGGTCATGTAAACACTACAAGACTGTGTAAAACATCACATAGCTTCACTTCTGTCACAGTAGCTCAGATAGAAAATTTTAGAATACTCGATTGCTGTCAACAGGTTTAATCATTTGTTTCAACAAAACTGTGCACATGCATACAGCCTTTTAAAATACATGTATATTTACCAGCTCTTATAAAATACAAGTCACAAGCCAAATTGCAACCCCTCCAACCAAAGCTGTAACAGGCATTTACAACCCATTTTAAATCTCTATTGAAGTAAAGTACAAAAATTAGTACACACAAAAAGCACATTCTGCAGTACAATGGCACACTATTCAACTGCCAAGTCCTCCCTCAGTTATACAGTTCCTTGACAGGCTATTTAATAGTCTTTTTGCTGATTTAGGACAGCCAAGAAGTATTTCCACTTCACCCCTCCACCCTGCCAGTGTCATTTCCCCCTTTGTTTCACAAATATTATATAATATGCAACATAAACAGGAGTATTTGCTTCACTGAGATGCAACCTAACACACACACTAATCTGCTACCTTTCAGTCTACCAAATACACATTTAGTCATCCTGCACCTGCTCAGAGGATAGTTAAATCTTTCCTTTCAGTGCACGGTTTCATGCACCATGGAAGCCAAGAGTAAACCTGGTCCCTCATAATTATGACTGGCATTTCAAACCCCTCTCTCCCCTCCACCCCCCATGTCAATATGCTGGTCCAAGAACATTCCCCATTGTATCTACTGGGAGAGTATCATATGCCCAAAGATGAGAGCATCATGCACCTCCTCTGACCATCCTACCATGGTGTCACTGATGTGTCCCTGGTGTTCCTCCAGAGAGTCTTTATAAACTGTAGAAGAGTACCCCTTCAGTAGCAACTCATTGAAGAAAGTTGGTCGAGCAGAACCAGGATCTGCACCGTCTTTCATTCCACAACTGTTCAGAAAGAAGTTTTCATTACTTCATACCCCTCTAATCCCTGCACATTGCCCAGCACCACCATTATGTGCAGCAGGACATTTTAATGGCCTTACACACCTTTTACTGATGGATTATTTTTTTTTTTTTTTTCCCCTCAATCCCAAATTAATTGACCACTGGCCAATAGCAGTCCAGGCTGCAAAGTTGCAGAGTGTGATTGCCAGCCACTCTTCCACGATCAAAATAGCTCTCATTCTGATAATTATCTCTTCACTCGAGGACTGGGATAAGATCAGCAGGTCCAAGAGTATGGACTTCTGCAACTGGAAATAATCACTGCCAGTTGTTCCAGATTTGCATCACAATACAATCCCATTCTCAATGCTTATTTCACAGGCTTAGAAGCACCACTCTGCATGGTACAGTATGTCAGAAAATGCCTGGGGCACCTGGCAGTTTTTATTCACCATTTGTATTATCCATTTCTCCTCAGTATGTCCTACCATCTTCAGGCTACCACCACCACAGTCACTGTGGTAGCGTAGTGATAAAGTTCCACAAATACAGGGGAACTATGCCCAGTCTCTAAAAGCATCCATAAGAACTCCATGGATGCATACAGGAGCCACATTTCTGCCAGCAAGATAGTGGGAAGACTGAAAAGTAGCATAAGGAACTATGGGAATCTTAAGTCATCATGAAAGTTATGGTATTGAGGAAAGATAATTATGGAAATTTGGCCCTGAGCACAGTGCTGGTATCCAGCCAGATGCTGCAAGCGTTGCACAGATCACTGTGCCATATCGTGTCATGGGGAGGTATCGCACTGTTGCTCACTGGGGACCAAATCTTCTGCCAACAATACAGGACATTAGTTAAGGCAATAAATGCACACGTGTTCTAATGACATAGTAACATATAAGCCAGTGAAAGTTCTAGCAATAAAGCTTTCTAGCATGGTCTCTGTCTCATGCCACTTGCCCCATTATAAATTATTCTACAATAGCCACTATCACAGAAGTGGCGCTGATATGTAATGGCATAAAATAATGAGATTTAACTCATGTACTGTATTTTATGAATACTGTATGTTATAAGGTTAATGAGGGAAGTTCTGTATATTGTGACATTTCCTGCATGACCATATTGAGCTAGCCATATTAGGGGCTGTGGGAAGAACAGACAAGCAAAAAAAAAAAAAAAAAAAAAAAAATCCAAGCGCACACTTGAAAGACAATGAGGAAAATCAGCTCAAGGACCTTACCATTCTTTCTCCAACCGACATACAGCCTTGTTTTGCCAGGCTGGGAACTTTGAGATCAAAATGATACTAAACAGTTAAGAGACCTTAGAGTGTAAAGGGGGAGAGAATTACTTGTCAGAAGCTGCCTAGGAAGACAGGCAGAGACACTCTCTGCAGAGGTAGTCTAAAGAAATTTGGACTCTCCATATCCAAGGAATGGTTAGCCTTACAGAAGGAGACAGATGTGTACAGTTCTATTGAGATGTTTTCTCAGAGGTACTTCTGTCTAAAGTAAGTGATATTTTGGTCATGGGATTATCACTGTCATTAACCTGGAGGGAAAAGAATTGCAGAATCTGGACATAAATCAAACCTGCTGAGGTATTCACAGCTGATACACTGTGCACTGCAACCCTAGACACATTAGCAGAACTGTGCGACTACCCCCTCAAAAGACAAGTCAAATCTATAGGCCTGAAACCTGGGAGAAGATGCACTACATGAGAAGGGTCAGAGGTGCAGCTTGCCTAGTAACAGTCTGTCAAAATCGTTGATAAGTTAAGAAACATAGCTCTCCTGGTATCAGTCTGATGCTAACTTTTATGGAAGAGATGGCCATGACATCAACCCAAATGTCTGCCAACATCTGTCATAATAATTATGGTCAAAGTATTAGTCAATGGTACTAAGTGGACATAATTTATATTGTACAGTTATTCCCATTTTAAATTAGGGATAATTTAGACACAATTATGGCTATAACCAAAGCTCAATCTGTCACCCAGTTTCACACCTGTGTGTTCCTTTTTAAGGCATCAGAAAGGATTAATATTCAGAGTAAGCCAGCTTGTGGATTTGAAGCCACAAAGTGCACATGGCCTCCGCCTGCCGCTGAAAAAAGACACCATGGCCACCAACTCTTTCAGTGGCAGCACAGTACACAACAGACGCCTCCCCCACCCACCAAAAAAAGCTGCTGCCAGAGGCGCTTGCAGCAGCAGAGGGGAGGAGGGGTGGGGAAACGGGCACAGGGAGGCGTGAGAAACAGCAGGTCGCTGCTTTTGTTTTTTTAAGAGGCCAAGGGGCATTCCTAGGCACCATGGTGACCTGGCACCTAAGATTTGTCAAGCCCTGCCTTATACTACAACATGTACAGCCAACATGGCTCTATACCCATTAGTCTCCATTATAAGAGGCTTTTTAATGGTGTTAACCAAAAATATGCACATTCTTTTAAATTCAGAAATACAGGGTCTGTGCATGCACAATACATTTCAAGCCACATTGTGGCTTTAAAAACATTAAAGAAATTGTTTACCGAGATCTGATACAGTACAATTCTGTTTCTAATAGTTTAGAGATGAAAAGTCTGGTAACGTAACAAGGTTTAAACTTCCTGCTGAAAATGCTTTAGTTTCAAGTTTGTTTTCCTCTGGAAAAAACAAAATATTCACTAATTGCTGCTGTTCATCTTTCTGAGAACCATCTTCACAGTCAATGGTTTGAGACAACATACCAGCTTTACCAGTTAGTTTTTAATCTACTCGCTAGTTATTTACAGAACCAATTCAGCTAGTCAGACACAGGTATTAGATTTCAGAGTACTAAAAACAAAAAACAACAAAAGTGACCAAGAATCTCACGTACAGTAGACTTGAACAAATTGTAAGAGCCTGCACAGAAGAAGAGATGCTGCAGACATCACTACACTTGTCTTTTTAAATTTCAAGCATCTCTACACCAAAATGTCATGAAGCTGAAGTGCTTCTACCCAATGTGCACTCCATAAAACTAGGAAGATGGTCACAGGCCAGAGTCAATATGAACTACTAGGATCTGGAATAGTTCTCAAAAGCAGAAATACACCCAATCATTATGTCATTTTAAGAGATCTAGATAAAGCACTATAAATTATGTCTAGGAGACCATGTTATATTAGCTTGGGATTTGATTGTGCTGGTCAATTGAAAACCAGTTATCAAAATCTCTGCATCACAGAGTACACAAATTGGGGAAAAAAAACAAAACAACCAGATTAAGGGTCAGGAATGGGGATATAACAACCAAAAAAATATGGACAAATCTGTGACTGGACTTCTTACATGTTTCACTTTTTAAAAGAAAATTGGTAGCAATAGACCGAGCAGTGACAGGAATGGGGACATAAGCAAAAGTAAGAGGGAGAATCGTAGTTCTTCACTTGCTCAAACATGATCAGCAACAGACTTTTGTAGGTATAAGGGAAGACTAGAGTCTTTAAAGCAGCACAAAGGCTATGGATGTACAGCTTAAATAAGCATGGTTTCTCCAATGCATAAAAGGCTGTGTGGGAGAAAGCACAAAGGTATTTCAGGGAGAACCTGACAGGGGGTGAGAAAAGGTGAGAACTGGAGCCACACTACATTAGATCAGATCAGCCACATGTGTATGTGTGGGTGGCAGGGGAGGTGGGGTGTGCTAAAGTGTGAAAGGCTTTAAAGGAAAAGACAAGACCCTTGTGTCTGATTGCAGAGGAGAAGGGAGAACCAATGAAGCAATTCCATTGATGCAGTCAGAATAATGAGCCAGCAAGATCATTTTATTAAGTATATGGTAAAGGCATCTCTAATTCCTAAGAGACTATGAATGTGACATCTGCTATGATAGAGCCAGCAACATAGTGCTGCAGGGTAACATAACAGTATGATACCAGAAGTGTCAAGTCTTTGCTAAAGAGACTAGAAATGTATATTGTAACAATTGACACATCCAAGAAGCAAGATGCTCTTGGCATTTTGAGAGTTAATGACCAATACCGTGACTTTTCAAGTGCTAGCACCAGGATACTAAGGCTATGTACACACTACCGTTTTTAACACGCAATAATCCTCTTCCGCATTAATTCTCCCGTGGCTGTTGTTGCGCGAGATCGCGTACACACCATGCTTGCTCGAACGGAACAA
>ML685767.1:24686358-24716866 GCA_007922175.1 Pelusios castaneus | reverse complement strand
GCGAAAAGCGTACACACAGCAGCTATCACGGAACAACTGTTCCATGATAAGCCTTACCACTCTCGTTTTGGTGGTTTACATATTGCGCAGCAAGAGGGCTCTTGCCGCGCAATAAGAGGCTTTTGTGTGTGTACGCTCTGCTTGTTATTGCGCAATAAAGGGCTTTATCGCGCAATAACTTTGTAGTGTGTACAAGGCCTAAGCCATCTATTAAGAGAAAAACCTCACATTGGTGCAGCAACATTTCTGGATGCCTAGACAAAAGTAGTTCATTTAGCAACGTTACAGTTCCATTTGAGTAAATAATAAAGCTTAATCTATTTCCCCAGTAGATTTGAAGGGGTTTGCAGCAATTAGGGATATGCAGTTTTAAAATTTTAATTTTAATTATTTACATTTAATGCCAATTTAAAAAGACAAGTTGTAAGAAATAGGACTTTTATACTGTGAATTTTGAAACCAAATTAAATTTTCTTATTAATGTCATCATATGTTTTCATGTTAGCAACTGGACATCAAGAAACAGAAGAATTTAAAGAATAGTCCACTGAGTAAAGCAGGAGCACTTAATGGACATAAGCATAAATGCTATCATCTTAGTGGTATAGGAACATCTAGACATTTTTCATCCTTTATCAATTAGTTTCTGAATTTACCAGCTATAAAATATTAGGTATTATTTTAACCATTTACTACTGGCACCCCGCTGCATATACAGTGCTGCTCCACTGAAATTAGTGGTCCAAGTGATACTCTTACACACCATTCAGTAGTTTAGCAAGTGCATTTTATCTGGATGTTCCTGGAATTCTATGCAATAGTTAAAAGGACTAAAATAAGTTCTCACACAGAGAACAGGACACACATTGCCTTTAGAAAATGAACTATACTATTTGGCAAAGTTTCTTTGTTCTAATCTTGCTTGCGGGATTACAAAGACCAGCAAGAGAAAAAGAATTTATAGCTCATCTATTAGGAATCAACTCTGAAAAAACTCATGAGAAATTAGAAGTGAAGTTAACTAGGAACTAACTGGGTTGTACTACTGGTTAACCATCTCTAATTATATGATCTAAGTATATATCCATACTAAAACAATTAGTTGAATATATCATTATAGGCTTAAAACATTGTCAACTTGTGATCAATACCAAAGAAAGGTAATGGAATGGAATAATGGCTGATATGGGATTCTTAATAAAGAGTTAAAGGGTCATATCATTAACATGGATTTCCGAAATACAGAACCTGTCAAACTATCTGAGTGAAAGAGTACGAGTTTGGTTGATAAGATTATTACTGATCTGGAAATCTTCCTTTCTCAGACCCTCACTAGCTTGCTGTGAAGTGATCGAAGCATTGGCCCACATAGGCCTTTTAGTAGGTATTGGTAGTATAAAAATTAAGACTTAAGGCACATGTATAGAATTTGGGGCCTGCCTGCCTGAAAGCTGAGCTTCTTTGAGATGCATACCTACACGCAGAACAGAACAAAGACTATGTGCGTTACTTTTGCCTACCAACAACCAGATTGGCTTTCTTTATTATTGTGAGAATAGAAAAGAAAGTCAAAATGTTTCAAGGTGTATAAGGTGGTTTAATAAATGAATGTAAAAATGAAGGATAGCTCCGACTCCTTTTCCAGAGGGACACCAGAGCAAAGTCAAACAACCAGTTGGGAGGAGCATGAGGGATTAAGGGAGCTATGAGAAAAACACTAAAGGGCCATAAAAAATTATCAGTTTCTACCCCTCCCATTGGGTACAGGAGAGCTAGTGCCAAAGAACCCAGTCTCAAGACACTCCAAAACAGAATATGACCATAAGTTGTAAGGGATGGAACCAAAAGGCGGCACTACAGGTATAATTAAGCTTACCGAGAAGGAGGGGTGAGAGGGATCTCTTTAGGCATATAGTGCTATGGTTGTGAGAAAGGAAGCTCTATTGGTGTGAACAGTTATGGTTTTATGCTTGTTTGTTTAGTACAATAAACTAACTGCACTGCCTGGGAATCAATGACTCTGAAAAGGGAATTTGGGGGCCAGGAGAGGTAATCAGCTGAATATGAGCTCTCAGTGCAACTGTATAGCCAAAAAGGCTAATACAATCCTTAGCTGTATTAAAAGCAGTAAGGCAGGAATATAGCACCACCTCTGCACTTGGCACTGGTGCTACCACAATGGGATACTGTGTTCTCTCTTAGTCTCCACAAGAGAAGAAAGATATAGATAAACTGAGAAGGATTCAAAGATCCATGAGAATGATTTAAAAAAATTGATAAAGATGCCATACAACGGTAGACTCCAGGAGCTTGATCTGTTCAGCTTAAGAAAGCAGGGGGGATAGGGGGGAGTTAAGAATTTGATCATTTTATATGTACTTAAATGGAGAAGAAGTATTTGATAGAGGACTCTTTAATCAAGCAGACAAAGATATAACAAGATCCAATGGCTAGAAGTTAGCTAGACAAATTCAGACTGGAAATAGGCATAACTTTTGAAGTGAGAGTAATTAACCACGGGAACATTTTATCAAGGGTTGTGGATTAGATGTCTTCTAAAAGATATGCTCCAATTCAATCAGAAATTGATTAACCGAAGTTCCACAGCCATTACAATACAGGAGATCAGAATAAGTTATGCAAATGGTCCCTTCTGGCCTTGTAATTGATAAATCTCTTCAAGCGACAGTCATATGCTTTGCTTGCCTTTCCACAATTGATATTTGTAGGGTGTAATTTAAATAAATAAAACATACATTCCACTGTTTACTAACCTCCAACTTACCCTGGATCACTTTTGCACAAAAGGAATGAAGACTAAGGAGAAATCATCTCAAGTTTCCCAGTGACAGTAGATTCTTCTCATTATGTTTTCAAATATTTTAAACTAGTTTTCATAGTTGTTTTAATCATAGTTACTAGAAGGCATAACTTTATATCCTTACTCCTCATATATTCTCACTGAATGCAGCGACTTATTTGCTATTCGAGTGGCATGGAGACACATTGGCATAGTCTCTGCATGAAGACAATTAAAAAGTTAGCACGTGATGACAATATACAAACTTGGTATCATGCTTTCAGTTTTGTATTATATACCAATTATGGATAAGAAATCCACCCGACAACAAGTAAGCCAGAGGATCTGATCTGTACATCGGGGTATGTGCAGGCCAGGCTTTCCAGGTCTGATCGCAGCACCAGCCCGGGAACAGTTTCAGCCCATTTCACATGTGCCACTCTTGTACCTCAATCTGATACACACAACAGCTCTTGAACTGTAGACTTCACAAATCTACTGCAGCCTGATTCACAGGCTCCATCCAAGATACTATATTGGAGATTCTTTGATCCTAACAGCAGCATTAGAGAATGCACTATTTGAAAAGATTTTTAAAAAAAAAAAATCTAAAAACTTTGTTAAAAGTTGAAATCACTAAGTTCTGATTAAGCCTAGCTAAGATACATGCACTCACACACACAAAGAGATGAAAAGGAGCCAAGCCATCAATTCTTGCAAACAAAGCTTTAATTTAAAAATCGAGTTTCTAGTCCTTGTGTTTGTGAAAATAACTCTGCCAACATTAATAAATACCGCCTGCCTGCATCAGACAGGTCAGTGCTTCTGTTGCTGCTCATAGATCCAGTTACAGTTAAAAATCAACAAAATTCACCAGATCAGTGTTTGAGTACATCTACACTGCAGCTGGGAGCCTGCTTCCCCCCTCCCCGTGTAAGGATATATGCACACACTAGCTCTGCTGGAGCTAGCATGTTAAAAGGAGCAGTGTCGCTAGAGATAGCATGTGAGGCAACTCAGGCTAGCCACCTTGTACAAAGCCACCTGGACTCCCTGGAAATGCACTCTGTAATTAGCCCGAGACTATGCCTGGGCTATTCCTGGCTATGGTGTTACTTTTAGCATGCTGGCTCAAGCAGAGCAAGCATGTGCATGTGTCTGCCTGCACTGGGAACCAGAGGCAGCCTTAGCCTATCTGGAGCCCTAGGCAAAGGCCCTTCGTGGGGTCCCCTCTAGGCCCCTAGCACTAGCTCCGCCCTGCCCCTTGAGCCTCGGCGTCGAACAGGGGGCCCCCTGAAACCCCACCTATAGCCCTAGCACCCTTCCCGGGACCCGCATGGCCCCAGATCCCTGTGGCCAGCCCCCTCCATGGTCTGGGTGCCCCACTGGGGTCCCTGAACCCCCCCCCCATGGTACTCCACCCTGCCCAGGGCCCCGAAAACCCTGCAGCCCTGGCTCTCCACAGCCAGCCTCCTCTGTGGCTCTGCCGCCTTGTCAGGGACCCCAAAAATGTATCCGGTGCCCCACTGGGGGCCCTGACACCCCCCACACACACTGGCAAAGGCGAGGGGGCAGGCAGGAGTGCACAGAGCTGGGCTTCTGGCTGGCCCACCCCACCCCCTGGGGAGGAGCAGCTGGCCCAGGGTGGGGTGGAAGCACAGAGCCTAGCCTCTGGGCCAGCCCATCCGGCCCACCACCACCCCTCCACTGCCCAGTGCTGGAGCCCCGCAGACCAATTGGCCCTGGGCCTTGCCGCCTCACAGGAACGCCACCCACCACTGGGTCTGGCCCCGGGGGCCCGGCCCAGCCAGCCCCCGCCCCTGACATGTGTTCTGCAGAGTGGGAGGCAGACAACTTTTGGGGTAGGCGAAGGGACCCCTTACTGCTCAGGGCCCTCGGCAGCCACCTGCTTCGCCTACCCCAAAAGCCGCCTCTGCTGGGAACCATGCTCCCAACTGCAGTTTAGGTATCTTTGGAAAGACTGGATTACAATTAAAAGAATGGCCCTTAAAAAGGTCTTTACTCTGCAGAACTATATATGCTTTAAACATTTTATACCCCAATTATAATTTTTGCACGTAACATGATCATTTTTTCCTCCAATGAATACATGTGAAGACGTGGACTCTTTGGGGTGGTACACAAGCCCTGTAAAATAGGCCATGATTATCTATTTGAGTCTATAATATTTTTCCTTCAGGAATACGTCTCATCCACATTATCTATTACTACCATTGTTATTTTAAGTCCTAAATTTATGGCTATTACTCATCTCTTCTGGATGCTCATCCTTTAAAATCCTAATTAATCCAATATCCCTGCCATTTGATGATAGTAGGCCACTAAATTTATTTCTAAACCTCTTAGATGGTACATTTTTGGTTCACACAAAGTCACTGCACAGCATCATTTCATGACAGCAGACTAGTGCCAGTTTGAGGGATAACAGCTGTCTAACACTGCTACCTGAGCATGTGAAGAACATCCACAAACTCCTCCCCACCCCCACAGATTTTAAACAATTAAAGCCATCAGCACTGCCGTACACCTCGTACGCTTATTAGCGCTAGTGCACAAGACCAACCATTCCAAAAATTGTGATATAGTATCATACATTCCACAGACCAGATAGTACATTCTCTGTGACTACTGACTCAGTACACGATGGTGATATTTTCCATCGGTATTTAGTTTTGTACTATGTTTGATATTGTTTGTAAAGACGGTATTGCATAATCAGTATTTCCACTACGAGTTAATATCATGCTCCCTTGAGATAAAACAAATAGCAAAACATAGCACATGTGCACAAAGTTATATCCCACTCAATTTCCCTGCTCCCCCATCAGCTGTCAATCCAACCTTCACTTTCACTTTCTCCAATCACCTTCCCCACCCTAGTTTCCTGTTGAAAGATTTCCAGCTCCATATAGCTTTATTCCTTTCAAATGGGTCCTATTTTTCACCTTGAGTTCCCACATTTTCCCCACTCAAAGGCACTAGCATCTTTCCCTTTCAATTGCATTATTCAATTTTCTACTTACCTTCAGCATTTCAGCTTCCAGAATGCACTAAATACCTTCCCCAAAATCTTGTCACCAAAATATCCAATCAAGGAAACTACATTCCTAGCAAAAGAAGCCACTGACATAGCAGCAATTTGAATAAAAACAAATGCCTTCACTGTTTCAAGACCAGTTTCCTACCAGTTTGCTCTTCTTGTGAGCCACACACACAGGGACCTAAAAACTATGAACCATAGTTTATACTATGCTAGTCCATCCAGCTACAGAGACTGTTGAATTGGTGTTCTCCCCTCCCCCCACCCCGGGGGGGGGGCGCGAGAAACAAAAGTCACTCCAACAAATTCAGAAGAATAGGACCATCACTGTTCTCTTCCTCATGTTTTCTTATGCTTCCAGCATAGGTTCCATTCCCCTATCATCTCAGCCCACATTTAGGGCCAAGCCAAGTTTATCTTGATTAATGCAGCAAGAAAAGGAGTATTTTGCCCAGCAGCACAAGTTACACATTGAAAAAAATCTAGGATTTCATTCTTAAACAGCTTCACTCTAAACTGAGCAACTGGAAAACATGCACTGAGGAGTACATAGTTGTACATTGTGGCAGCTGCAGGAGTTGGTGAAATAGAGGAAGAGCATATTGATAATAGCGAAAGAAATTCTAGCAGGCAACGCTTTCTGACACTACTTTGTAACATTGTAAAATGCTATCATGCTACAGGTATTAATGTGCCACCTGAGTCACTATAAAGGTAAAAACCTGAAAATACATACTAAATCATACACATCTTTTGCTTACTGGATAGGGAGCCTGTTCCTTCCCAGCACCTAGTAGCCTGTTCTGTATACCTGAGAATTTAACGAGGTCCCAGTGTGAAGATCTGGAAAGCCCCTTTGTAGTTAGTGTTGAATAACAGACTCTGCATGTTCCCTATCACCCAATTCTCAGTTTCACAAATATTTTGCTAATACTTTGAGTACTTAAGTCTTCAGTTTTGTCTTTGCTCACACAAAATGTTGTTTAAGGTTTTGTTTTTGAACCATTGAGAAACAAGAGGATTACCTCACTGTTAAATCCTAACTGGAAACAAGGTACCGGTATGTGCAGTTAAGAGACGTCAGCACTAAGACACACACAAACCATATGACTTCACCTAGTTTACTTGGCAATAAAACTAGAAGTACCATGTGTCCACTGTATTTTTAACATCAGGACAGCTAGCTAAATGTCACACTTTCATCAAAGGCAGCCCTAAACTAGATCTGCTATACTGTGTAAAATCTGCCAAATAATTTCCTCTCAAGCTAGCTAACTTGAGCTAAAAGCACATTTTTTCGACCTTATGAAGACAGGGTGGAAAAGAGTCAAGTCCTTTTTCTAAGCAGTAAAGGGTACCGGAAGTAAACAGAAGGTGTCAGAAGACTACTACTCTTGGCAAGACTGAGAAGAAGATATTCTCTACCTAGCTGGATTTGCATAATCATTAATATTGATGCCTGGAGGATTGCCAATAACATGCCACTAAAAAAAAGCTCCACAGGCAATCCTTGCAATTACAGGTCAGTAAACCTAATGTCAGCATCAGGCAAACTCATTGAAACTTCAAACAAAAACCCACAGAATTATGAGACACATAAATGACTATCATTTGTTGGGGAATAATCAATATGGTTTTTGTAAAGGGAAATCATACCTCAGCAATCTACTAAAATTCATTTTAAAAGATCAGTGAACACATGGGCAAGGGTGATCCCAGTAAATACAGTGTACTTAGATTGCCAGAAAGACTTTGACAAGGTCCCTTCTCAGAGGCTCTTAAGCAAAGTAAGCAGTCATGGGGGGAAAAGGAAAGGTCTTTTCCTGATCAGTAACTAGTTAAAAGATAGGAAACAAAGGGTAGGAATAAATGTTTTACATTTTAATAGTTGGTGACATTGTAAAAAAAAGCAAATCTATTTTAAAAATTGATTTTAAATGTAAATTAGTGACAGTCTGTCCCCTCCCCCCATGCATTGGTTTTATTAATTCATAGCTTTTATGGAAACCTCATCTGGCAAGTATAGTGCTTAGGTCAGAGGTCAGCAACCCAAAAAGTGTTTTGAGAGCCACAATGATCGTAGCATTCTGGTGGGGGGAGCTGGGCCAGGACACCTGCCACATGGTCCCATGGCTGGTAGGAGAAGCCCAGAACCAGGAGCAGGCCTCCACAGGGTACTCTGGTGGCAGGGGGTGCCTGGTGTGGGTCACCCGCAGTATCCTCCAGTCAGGGCCGTCCCTAGGGTTGGGAGGCCCGAACAGGCGATTGTCCCAGGCCCCATGGTTACGTGGGCCCCGCGCTGTCCTGCTCCCAGCGGGGCCCGTGCACGCCACAGCCCCTCCCCCCACAGCCAGCTCACTGCCCAAGGCAGCAGGGCGGGGCAGGAGGGCTATGCCCAGCCCCCCGGCTGGCGCTCCCCACCCCCAGGGCAGAGCAGGCAGGACCAAGGCGGAGCACGTGGGATCCGGTCTCTGGGCGGCCTGCCCCAGACAATCGGCTCCCGCCCCTGGCCCCTGCAGGTGACCTCGGCCTCCCAGCCCGGGCCTGGGGCTGCCACCTCCCTCCTGCATGTGGCCACCAGGGCCGGGACCGTTGCCGGCGCTGAAGCCAGGACCGGAGCCGGCTCCGGTTCCCCCCTCCACAGGTGGCATCGGCAGGGCCAGGGCTGGCTCCCCTCCGCAAGCGGCCTCCTGGCCCGGGGCTGGGGCTGGAGCCAGCCCCCCCCCCGCCCCCCCTACAGGTGGCCTCAGCCTCCAGAACCGGAGCCAGCTCCCCACGCTGGCAGCCTCAGCCTCCCGGCCCAGGGTCGGCTCCCCGGGGGGCAGAGCAGGCCAGTCGGCCCACCACACTCCCCTCCAGCGTGGGAGGCGGGGCCCCGCTTTGGCCAATTAGCCCTGGGACAGCCCTGCCTCCAGTAGCAGGGGGTTCTGGAGCCACAAGGGGGCAGCCAAAGAGCCGCATGAGGCTCTGGAGCCTCAAGTTGCAGACTCCTGGTTTACGTGCTTGAAAAGCTGTTATGTTGCTATTAAGAAGCAAATGGAAAATAAAACAGCTTTAATTTATGGGGGGGGGGGAAGGGGGCAGAGACAAAAACTGTCCATTTCTCAGCTGCTAGGATCAGGAGATTGCATGAAAATCTCTGCTTTTTCCTTAAACCCTCTGATTAAAGCCATATTCAAGGATTTTTGAACAAATGGAGTTGCCAAACAGTATGAGATATTTTAACCGTCACTCCCAGTTATTCTCTGCTGTTCAGCAAGTTTCTAGTCAATTCCACCTCAGTTCTCAATCTAGCACAATGTTGCAATTTTTTAGATTTGTTGGTAAGTCTGTGACAAAACTGCCCTGTTCTGCCGACAAAATAAAACCATCTCTGAGAGAGGCCTAGGGCTTTTGTCGGCAGAGCTAGAGTGACACAGTGTCAGTGTAGCCACTGTGTTCCTTTAGAGCAGTGGAGGAGTTGACCTACATGTCAATTTCCCTGCTCTATTAGAGCAGGGAAATTGACAAGCGGGGAGGAGTTGGAGCCAGGCTCCAAAGCTGCTTGGCTCCTGGGTGCAGGTTGCAGGCAGCTGCCACCTGGCTGGTAGCCTGGGCTCCCAAATGAGCAAGGGGAGGGGTGAGAGGCTAGCAAGCCCCAATCGCTGCAAGCCACAAGTGACTGCTGTCTCGCTGGCATCCAGAGATGTGAGCTGCAGGCGGTTCTGGGCTGCGAGCTGGAACGCAGTCAACTGTAGAGCCTCACTGATGGCCCAGCCATGACGACAAGCCATGGGCAGCTACCACAGGGCTGAGAGCCCATGCACAGTCAGCCGTGGCTCCACTGCCCGCCACAGAGCAGGCGGCTATCTCCCAGCTGTGAGCTGGTACCAGCAAGCCATTGGGTCTGAAGCCAACTCCCTGCCAGGGCGCAAGAGGCTGCCTCCCAGCTGGGAGCCTGGAAGCTAGCTGCTGCAACCTTGTTTCCACTCAGCGCTAGAGGCTGCAGCAAACTCCTGGCCTGGGAATGGGGAAGTCCCTGCACCCCGGCTTGGATCAGAGGTGGGAGGGCAACCCATAGGGAGCCTGTGGACTACCTGCAGGGGAGGAGAGGTGGCTCTTTCAATTCCCCCCCAACACTGCCCCTTAGGACAATGGAAGTGATCCTGGCGAGGACACTTCAGCAACCCAAGGATAGCAGTATGGACACTTCAGCCACCATTGCAGTATCTGTATCTTATACCTGAATATCTTATGTCAACAAAACTTCCTAATGTAAACAAGGCCTTCATTTCAAACATCTCTAGAACATTTGTATTTAAGGTCAAGTTTTACTCTGCATCTCTAACATTCCCTAACAGTTGACTATTTGAATTTATTCAAAAGAAAGCTTAATTTTTTTCAGCTGGTTGATTGGTTTGCATAGTTGTTTGTATCATCCATGAAGCAGCTAGACAGGTTTATAAATGCGTCCAAGAAGTATTTCTTATGTTGAAGACCAGATTTAACAATTATACCAATACTGAGTGAGTGGAGAAAGCCAAGTTCAGGAAACATTTCCTAGAAACCAAATCTCAACAAGAACTCTTTTTCACCATGATCCATTGGTGAGGATACCAGATTGAAACTCAAGAGACCTAGGTTCTATTCCTCCTAGTTTTTTTTTTTTTTTGTTTGTTTTGTTTTAAATGGAAGCTGATTTTAGCCAAAGCTGCAGATTTTCTCCTAAATCCTGAATTATTTCATCAGGTAACAATAAGATTTCTGAAGAGCAAAGATTTAAGTCGTCAGATTTAATGACAAAGAAATAATTATTAAATTTGCACTAATCTGATAATTTTTATTCCTATTCCTAAGAAAAGCCTTCTCAGATACAAGAGTGAAACTGACTAGTTACTGTCAAATTCCAGAGGGATCAGCTGTGTTAGTCTAGTTCAGCAAAACTAACAAGGAATATGAAGTGCCACCAATATGAAGTGCCACCAGTCTCAATTACTGTCAGTTTCACTGTGTTACAAAGGGAAAAATCACTTAAACAGCAATTCAACCGTAACTCTCCGTTCACAAAGAAGGTGTGCAAGTGAAATTTTTCCATCGCCTCCTTTTCCTTCCTCCTCCGCAGCAGTATTTCATGCCTCTGCAATTCATAGCTTTCTGGAACAGCACAGTAAATTACAATATTTACACCATTTCAATCCAAGCGCTAAGGCAGCAACAAGTAAATCAAATGAGGTTGTTTCCCCATGTTAGAAGACAAAGCTCTGATCCACAGCAGGGACAGAAGAAAGAACAGACAGTGCTAGACAACCTGACCTGCACAGAACTCATCCTTCTATCAATAGCTAGAGAGGGAGTTGTTTCCCCCCCCCCCGAAGCCCTTGTTGTGTTTCACCTATTTGTATTGCTTTAACATGACTCCTATGATAGCCTTACGGCTCTTCTGCTAAACTGGACCAGTAGTCCATCTTTGGATTAACTCCCACCTCCTCTTGCTATGAGCCTAACACATACTCCTTGTCAGCTAAACTTCTGGATTAAGCTATGATCTATTTTATATATACTTCACTATTTGTAGGTGAATTAATTTTTACTTCTATTTGGCTTTCTGTCTTATTTTGCTTCCTCCTCAAATATTTCTCATTGGTGTTAGGCCCATTTTGTTGTAAGCCTGCAGGGAGCGTATATTTCCACAGTAATTGTGTGGCAAGTAACCATTCATTTGAGCAGATCACAACATACCAGACACACACAGGGCTCAAGTTCCATGGATGAACCAGGTACATTGACACTGAAGTTTACTTAGCAATCTGAAATTGACACACACTGGCAAATTCCTTGCGTTTGGAGACTGACTAGAGTGTTAAGACAAAAGCATACATCACTGCCCACTTTATAGCCACTAAAACAAGAAATGCAGTCAGATTTCTAGCACTTTTTTTAAAAGCAGAGACATTATAAAGAATCACACATGCCAATCAGTGCCTTCTAAGCATATTGCTACCTCACTATCTCCTCTCAGAATTATAAGTTTTACTTCATGGGATATATGGTACATATCTACCTAAATCTGGGGGTTTAGGTTCAAGACTGGCTTAAAAGGCTGTTTGTTTTGCATGATATGTATTCTTCAATTCACTAAGATTTAAACCAATGAAGAGGACATTCCAGACTCTGCCAATTTACACAGGAGGTTGACTGATGAACAGTCTGAATGATGCAATTTATGTATTTTGCATAGCATCCCAGAAATCGCTGCAAGTACCTGCACAGCCATTCAAGGTCGCTCAGTTACCCTTTCATTCAATTAGAGAAACAAATTAAACCAGAAGCAGGGATGGCAAACATATCTAACTCACAACAGCAAAAGGCCTGTGTCAAAACTTGGGGTGGGGCCAAAGAATATTTTAGCAGGAGCAATGCTTTGAAATGCAAGTCAACTTTACAGACAGCTTATAGGACAGGACCAGAACCCCCACTTACTGAAATGAATGACACTGAAGGCAGAAGATCAGAGAGCATTACCCCAAGTACCTGCAACAGCCCAGCTGTGTCTAGCTATTCCTTCCAATCTGGTAGCTGTTTTAGTCCAGTTCAGCAAAACAAACAAAGAATCCAGTGCCACTTTTAAAGACTAACATTTATTTATCACAGGAGCTTTTTGTGGGCAAAAATCCAAAATGGGATTTTCTCCCACAAAAACTCATGGGATTAAGAGCGCTGCAGGACTGCTTGCTTGTTTTCCTATTCCTTGTGAGCGCACCTCTCATTCCCTGACATAAACAAAGTGTCATCAGCGTTACCGACCAACTGGGTATCAGCAGTTTTCAAAGTTGTAACGCCAAAGTGGGGTCCCCCGGGCCAGCATTAGACTTGCTGGGGTCCAGTGCAGAAGATGAAGCCTAAGCCCCACAGCTTAGGGCTAAAGTCAAGGCCCGACGGGGTGGCAAGCCTACCCCATCCAGAATCATGTAATAAATTGTTTGTGGTCAGAAGGGGAGCAGGGTACAATGAAGCTGGAAGTGATCTCCCCCGCCCCCGTTATTTCTGGAAACACACACTGATCATGCAGCTGCCCCGCCTAATCCCAGCAGCCCCGGCAACACGCCTATTCATTGCACGGGCAAATCAGCATCGCTGCTCAGCGCTTCCCCCAACCAGAAGCGCGGCTGGCTGCACTAGGCCGTTCCGTGCCGAGCTGGGCCAAAACTGGGGGGAGCCCGCCCCATGCCCGGGAAGCCGGCGCCCCACACCCGAGTCCTCCCTAGATCAGACGCGCCCCCAGCCATGCAACCAGCCTGCCTCGGGGAGAGCCGGGGAGGCGGTCACCACGCGGCTCGAGGCGGGGACAGGCGCCGCCCCCGGGATCTGTCCAGCTTCCGGGCCAGGGGCTGCTGCAAACCCGCTCCCGGGCTGCGGTACCTGCGCTGGAAGTCGGGCACGAAAGGGGCCAGGTAGGGGTCCCGCGCCAGCAGCCGCTGCAGCTCCGGCACCGACACGGCAACAGCAGCCATTTTCCCCGGTAGCCCTACTCGGCCCGGGCTATATACACCGCGCGGGGGGGGGAGGTGGCCCAGCTGAACACCCCGCCCTCAGCGCGAGGGGGATCCCGGACGCCGGCTGCCCCGGTCCTTACAGCCCCGCCCCCTGCGGGCTCCGGGCCGTCTCCCTCTTCCCCAGCCCTGTGGAACTCCTGGCTGCTGCAGAACTTCAGGAAAATGAACAAGCCATCCTGCCAAAAGTGCTGGTGGCTGCCGTTGTACCTTTAAGACTAACAAATTTATTCAGGCATAAGCTTTTGTAGGCTCCAACCCACTTCGTCAGGTGCATATTGCAAGTCACCAGCCGGGTGGGCCCCCAGCGAGTTTCCTTCTCTCCTAACCCCACTAGTCTACCATGCTTGGCTGGTGGCCTTAGCCCTGCCTGGCAGAGCTGGCCCACACAGCTAGGTGAACTAGGCGACCGCTTTAGGCTTTAAGGGGCACCAAATTTTTACATATATTATCTCTTATAACGTGGGAGAGAGAGTACCAAAATCATAGTTCATCTAGGGTGCCAAAAACCCTTGGGCCAGCCCTGCTGCCCAGCATGATGAACACCTTCCAATTCTAATCAAAGGAAATACAGGGTAAAAGAAACAAGGCATCTGTGGCACATTTAAAGGCTAACAAATCGCATGAGCTTTTGGGGGAGAAAAATTCCACTTCTTCAAGCCTCTGATGAAGTGGGATTTTCTCCCACGAAAGCTCATGCGATAAGTACATTTTGTTAGTCTTTAGACGTGCCATCAGACTCCTTGTTTGTTTTGCTGAACTAAACTAACACGGCCACATTCTTTGGAACAAGGTAAAATAGTTACTGGCCTTTAGTCCTGTAAGATCTGTTAAGATGGAGTGCCTCCCCCCATTCCTCAATAGCTGCAGTTTCTGGATAATGCAAACATTTCTGCAGGTGAGTAAAACTGCTTGCACAAGCCTGTGTTTGCAGGACTGGGCCCTTCCTTCGTACTTGCAGGATTACATCTTGCTGTGACAGTCTTCATGGAGCGTCCGATGCTGTGAACAACAAAGAACATCCAAGCAGCAAACTGAAAGCGAGAACATGCAATATATTGTTGGTGGTGGCGTGAGAGGCAAAGAAGTTGTGGCTGGCAAACTGCATATAGATTAGTGGCAGACATATGTAACAGTTCAGTTCCTAGGCAGGACTTAGTGCAAGTTATGTGGAATAAATGCATATAAATCAGTTTGCTCTTCTCCCCTTGGTTCCATTTCTAGTTTTCACCAATATTCTTTAAACTGCTCATGTGCAAACAATAGAGGAAAGTCTGTGGGGTTTTTTTTGTTTTTTGTTTTTGTACTATAAATGAGTCCGCCGTAGGGCAGCACAGTGAGTGCTGTGTTCTGCCGGTTCCTTAAACGTTTGGCAGCGTGCTGGGCATGCTAGATGGTCAGAGACAGGTACAGTAGGCACCTGGAGAATAAGGCCTTCCAGGCTCTAGCCTTTTCACTCTGTTACTCTACACACTTAAAGCATCTGATGAATAACAAAAGGTTATTTACTGCCAGAAATAAACATTGCAGATACTCTAGGCACACAAACAAAAGATGGTAAACACAACTTGTCCCCATCCAGACACCAAGGACAATGTACTACAGCTATATGGAGACAGAGTTTGGCAGGCCTAATGCCAGGGATGTTCACTCCAGGCCATCCCTATTCTAGAATCAATAATGTGCTAGCCTGCAGAGAGCTTTGGCCAGAGCAGTTGTTGTCTAGTTCAGGCCTGTCCACACATCCCCTTGTTTTCAGATCACTTCACCAGGCCCCAATAATAAGTTGCTTTCTAGTCTCTTTCAGACTTTCAATCACAACTTCTCAGGTACTGCCAGAGTTGCCAGAAAAAACTGCCCAAAGACAAGTCTGATTGGTCAAAAAATACACAAAAACGGTAAAACAGTAGTGGTTAGTGCGGGTTGTGACAACACAGCCTCAGGTTCCCACTAGAACTCTGGTCTCCTAGAAGAACTTCCCTTTTGGAAGTATGGAGGGATTGTGGCTTTGGAGGGATTATGAAGCTCTCTACTAGTTGGTTTTTACACTAGATGAGGCTGGGGGCTAAGTGCCCAGTAAGGAGACAGCAGACACATTAGACCTTAGAGTACTTTACCCAAGCTGGGTCAGAAATAGGATAAGTGTGACCACCTTTTCACCAATAATATATCTATTTAGCTGCAGTCAGTATTTTCCATGATTCATTAGAGGGAAAACTAAACTTGTCTTATTTTATGGGATACATTATCATACTCTCCATGCCCCAAGATTCAAGAGGTGGCACAAATACAGCAATTTTTTTGGAGGAATGGAATAGAATTTATGAAAATACCTATAATATCCAGACCTAACAGATCAGAGATTTTATTTTCTACATGATCCACTATTTATGCAGGTTCTCCCCCAATTCAGATTGTGAGGAGTCATTGGGTGTGTCGACACTTATAAATTAAGTCGACTTAAGGAGGCCTAAGTCGACTCAAACTACTCTGTGTCCACACTGGGCTTTCCTTAAGTCGACTTTAGCAGTTCCTTAAGTCGACCTTATTTAGTTGACCTAAGCCAGTGTAGACGCAGAGTAGCCCTAAGTTGACCTCCACGGCCTCCAGACCTTCCTCCCTGACCTCCCTCCCAGAGTTCCTGGCACAGGAAGAGCCTGCCTTGGCCAATCACCTGCTGCTTGGGAGCATGGCAGAGCAGAGCCAGTGCCGCAGGCGGGCCTCATCCTGAAGCCACTAGGAAATCCTCAACTTGCTGGCCATATGGGAGGATGAGGCAATCAGCTCTCAGTTGTGAGGTAGCCATCACAATTGAGAGGTGTATACCTCCATCTCCCAGGCCCTGGCTGCCAAGGGCCACACCCAGGGCACCCAGCAGGTCTGGATCAAGATCAAGGACCTCCACCAGGGCTACCAAAAGGCCTGGGAGGAGACGCTGCAGGCAGGGGCAGCCCCCTTCTGGGCAGAAGAGCAGCAGCCTGTCAGCCCATTCTATCAACTCTGCTAAGCCCCCACTCCCTTGATGACGACCAGGAGGAGGGCTCAGGGGATGAGGCTGTGGTGCTGGAGCAGAGGGAGGCCAGCGCCCAGCAGGAGCAGAAGGATGCCCACCAGAGGGTCGAACAGGGGCTGCAGAGGGGCAAGCAGAGACTGCTCAAGTGCATGTTCCACCTCATGGAGTGGCAGATCCAGTCACTGGAGCACCAGGAGAAGAGCCTGTTCTCTCGGGGCTCTGCCCTGTGCCCCAGGGGCAGCCCTCCTCACCAGTGGGCCAGGGGGATGTCTGCAAGCCTGGGACCTGCCTTCTGGAGGCCACTAGCACTGGCCCCTCCCCTGACCCTCTTCACTCCCCCCAACCTCCCTCACTCCCCTCAAACTCCGCAGCTCCCAACCCTCATTTCCTCCTCTGAATAAACATCCTGAACACTGTTATACAGTGTGTTGTGCTTTTTATTGCTGTGGGGACAGGGGAGATGGGTGCGTGGGGGGGGGGGTGGCAGGCATGGGTGGGTGGTGGAGGTGACGGGGCCTGGTAGCAGCCCACTCCTCAGTGCTCCTCGCTGTCGAAGTGGGCCCTCAGCGCATCCCGTGCTTGCTGCTGGACCCACTGAGTCTGGGGCAGGGTGTCGTTGGGCTGCTTGTACTGCACAGCGAGCCACTCGGCCTCAGCTTTCCAGACGCGGGGGAACCTTTCTCCCTGCAGCTCGCAGAGATTGTGCAGGCAACAGCATGTGCTGATGATCACCGGGAGGTTGCTCTTGCCGATCTGCAGGTGGGTCAGGAGGGCCCTCCAGCGGGCTTTGAGACAGCTGAAGGCACGCTTGATGATGCTGCGGCACCGGTTAAGCCTTCGATTGAAGAGGTCCCTGCTAGCATCTATGTGGCCAGTGTATGGCTTCATCAGCCAGGCGAGCAAGAGGTAGGCGGCATCCCCGAGGATCAGGACTGGCAGCTGCACATCCCCAATGGTGATGGTGTGGTCGGGGAAGAAGGTGCCCGCCAGCATGCACCTGTACTTTTCACATGGAAGCCTTTAAATAGAGAAGATACTGAATCCAAACCTTGATGTTTGGGGAAGTTTGAATTCAGATCCAACTTTTGCAGCTTGCCTGCCTGTATGTATAATGGACCAAACCAAAATCCTGTGGTTAATATGCTGAAAATTAGGAAAATCTAGAACCAAATTCTTGACTCAGACCCATTTTGTTTACAACTGCATTTGAAAAAAGAAATAAATATATGTCATATACTATTTGGTTTTTTTTCCCTTTCACTATAGTATACAATTTCGTTTTATAAGTCTTCCACCTTATTTTTTTTTTTTTTAATGGCTTCATTTTCTATCTGGGCAGCATCTTAATTGCTAACCAGGGTGCCAGTTAAAACAGCCTTCGACAATAGTTATGCAAGTTTACCATCTTAGACACAAAACCTACTCACTTCCCCTTTATCTTGATGAGGAGGAGGATATTTAAAAAAAAAAAAAAAAGCCTTATCTTTTACTTCCCTGTCAAAAAATGTGTTTGTCTGAATTGAATGGCCAATACTGGATTAAGGACTCTAGTGTATTAATTTATAAAGGTAGCAGAGAAACACATGCAGTACCTGTGTGCAAAGTGATATCAATAACCACCACGTATTCTACAACCTTAATGCCACTGGCATTTTTCAGAAAATGTTCCACTGCTATACTACCAGCAATGCAATTCCAACAGTAGCAGCAGTAGAGGAAATGCGAGTGTAGACGGTGCTCAGGTGGCCACTTGTGTTTTTACTGCCGTGTTATCCTGACCTTCTATAAGTAGGTCTTGAAGAGTACAAATGTCTGAGTCCTTTCTGCACTGGTTCTCCCATCATTATTGCCACTGCTACAGCCTCACCAGTAGCAGTACAATATTGGTAGATTCCCTGAAAAACCTTAGCACAGTCACAATTTCTGTTAATGTAAAAGAGCTTGATTGGAATCAGCTACTTTGCTGCTTTTCCAACTAAAAGGCTTGTATTTAAAGGGGTTTTATTTTAGGTTTCAGAAATCCAAAAAAATGGGGCATTTTCAACACAGCTAATGGAAATATAAGACACAGGTTTTTAAAATAACAGTGAATTGCATTGTCATTTTTGGGTGCGCAGCTTGAAACTGTGTAAAGTGGGCACAACTGTCAAAAAATGTGTTCATTGATTCATAGCTTTTCAGGACAGGAGTGACCAGTATGATCATGTATTCTGACCTACATCACATAATCCAAAGAACCTCACAATGGAAATGTACACTTCTGTCACACAATCTCAATTCTGCTCTGTAGTGACACTATGCAACACCCATATACTTATTATAATTAATTCCACATAATTATTATTAGCTTGCAATAGTAATTTTAGTCCTAGATTAAGACCATAATTTATATTTGAGCTGTAACATATCTTTTAAAGATTTATTCATAGCCACAGAATACTGAGCACCCATGTCCTGAAAAATCAGGCCCTCTTAAGTGTCTCATCCAAAACCACTCATCAGTTTCAAAAGACTTGACTGTAATATAAACATCCCCGAACTAGGAATAAATATAACAAAATTATTTATTCCACATAAATGGTGATGACTGAGAAAGTGATGAAAGCCCAAACGTAAATACTAAAGAGACCTATAGATGTTTTCCGGAGAAGGAAGAAACTGAGGGATTAATGATAAAACATAGTGGTAATATTAATATAAATCAGAATAGGCCTGTTTCCGGAGGGGTAGCCATGTTAGTCTGTGTACAGCAAAAACAACCAGTGTCCTGTGGCACTTTAAAGACTAACAAATTTCTTCAGGCACGTTTGGCTGGATGGCTTGTTCATTTTCCTGAAGTTATGTATGTTCTTAAGGCAGCCATGGCACACATATACTCATCTCCAATTTGTTCATTATTCATCACAGATTGCTAATCTGGGATCACAAACAGTAAAATACCTTAATCGTAATTGTATGGTTATTGAATGGCTGCTACAGAATGGGGTTTAAATTCTTTGTGTATCTTACCTGTGCATTTCCATTCCTTAATATGTTTGGATTTCTTTTAAATTTAATTTTAACCCTTAATTTCCTATATTCCTAATACTTGTTTCCTGGCATAATTACAACAGACATGCGGTTTAAAACTGAATGCATTGTACTGTACATTCCAAATCTGTCATTCAACTACTCAAGTAAAGCATCCATAAATGGGTGAAATTGTGAACATTTCTAATGCTGTTGTCTCAAGTCCCACACTACAGTCAGCCTGGGATTTAATCATTTGTCGGTATAGCATATTGAAAATTTTAAGCCAATATCACTTCCCCTTTGTTTTGTTTTGCAAAGTTTGTCGAATTCTTGCTCATTTTGACACCAGTTTTGAAAAAACAAACAAACAAAAAAACCCAAAACCTACATTTCATCAGTTTGATTTTGGCTGTTGGCCACAAGGAAGTCTGTTGTGGTGTATTGGGCCGACATTATCTCTCACAAATCTGCTTCAGGAATATTGAGTGAGACGCTAAACACGGTGTCCTGTGAAGAATGAACTACCTGAGTAATGCTGGTAGGAAAAATTAGTATCATGTCGAATGTCATCCATTGAGCCTCTGCAAATATGCATAGCATTTTATTTTCTGTGACATACGAGCCTTGTTGACATAATGTTCTTAGTTGGATTATTTATGTTATTGTTTTTGCAATGGTATCCTAACAATTATGAATTGAAGAGACCTTACTGAATATACTGATCACCATGTCTAGTCAGTGATGTTTACACAATAGACAGATACTATATCAGGCTGCTAATTAAGAATGAATGCCTGAGCTAGAGAAAAGCATCCACACTTTGTACTAGCGCATTGAAACTCACATCCACAAACTCTATGAGTCATATCTCAGTTAATATCTTCTCTCCTGTGCCTTTTCTAGTCTATTCACTGATTTCTTTGAACTGGAAGAAGTCCTGTCTTGCTGACATTATTGGGTGGGTACCTTAACTTTAAGCAAAGGGTTTTTCTGTTCCCTTTTCACACTGTGCATTGTTTTTACTGCAGTTTACACTCATAAAAACTTTGAATTGTTCTTATAAGTAACAAAGTAGCCTGGAATTTCTTGACAAATCCACTCAGTTGTCTTATTATTTTCCAGCTCCTTGTCACCACTGTCAACACACACGTAACAAAATATCTCAGACAAGATTCCGTCATACTGAACTAAGTCATTTTCTCAGGCAGAACCACCATCCCTTGACTACAAAATGATGTTCGGAAGAGCTCAAGGGCAAGTGTTACCAAATGGTTTTTTAAAAGCTCCTTCAGTTCTTCTCAGTCTCATTAGAAATTATTTGTCTAGCTCACAGGTAATATCAGATCCTCTATCCGAGCCCACTATGAAGTTCCTGTTATTATTTATTATTTGTCTTATGGTAGTGCCTGGGAGCACTAGTTTTCCTTCTCAGTTCTGCACTCTTTTTGCAACAACCTTTTTTGTTGTGATCTGAGTAATCTCAGATCCAATACTTTACTGAAAAACTTTAAGGGCTTTTTCATGCATACCCTCAGTGTTTGTGAACTTTGACCCAAAAAGCACACAGTCATGGCAGTGAACACCCTTCTGCATATTGAAATCAGATGTGGAATCATACTTCTAAAGGTGCTCAGGACAGAGATCCTGTCTTGGACCCTTCACTGCATCTACTTTCCACAAAAGAGCTAGCCTCTGGGGACATGTCTAGAGTAGCATGAAAAAGCAAGGCCAGTTGTTTTATTCTAATGCTGTCTTCAGCCTTCTCTATAATGTCATAAAATGGCATATACATTTTTCATATTTAAATAATAGTTTCCTCATTTTATCACGAATCTAATCTCTGAAGTTGCCATTCATATTTGCTTCAATAGATGGAAACCATAATAGCACATTTTAAAGTTCTCAGACATTATTATTCTTTTCCCTTGATTTTCAGTAGCACCTCATCATGTCTGGCATTCCAGGTTAGTTTTATCCTGCTGGGTTACTTATGTTACTTAAATAGTACATGTAGCTGTTTGAAGAATAGTCTAATCAACTTATAGACCTGAAACACAATTTCCTGGCTGGATTTTCTAGCATCACTGTTCTCCTTTCTGTTTGTTGGGAGATTTTTTTTTTTTCCTAATCTTGCATTTTTTAAAAGGTTGACACTCTTTCTTAAAGTCCTCTTCCTTAGTCATTGCCACCTCTGGCTCTTCAATTTGCCTAGTTTTTCATACTGTATACCATGCTCAACAGGGTTTTTTTAAAAAAGGAATTTGAGTTACCTGGAATTAATAAAGTTTCTTTTTCAGATGAGTGAATTCTTTGCCATTAGAGAGAGGCAGAGACACACATTCTGTTTTCTCAGTGCTTCCTTGTCTGTCATTTTCAAGTTTATTTTTGGAGATGCTTTTTAGATAAGTGAAGGTATCTACTTTTTGCATGGTGGGAGAGAAGAGAGCTGTTGTATATGAGGTCTCAATTTCATAAGGATACTTTTCAGGATTTCTGCAGAGGGTCACAAAGTTTGTCTGAATTATGCTCCCTCTATCACCCCAAGCATGGTATTTACTGGATTAGCTGCTGCGTACTAAGCAGATATCCTCTTTGAGCAATCTCCTGTTTTTCTTAAGTGTTCAAATGGTTTGCAAATTATACCATATTGACTATGGGAAGAAATGAGATCTGTTTGGATTTGTAGGATAAAACTGTTTGCTTCTTTTGCTTTTAGCTCTTTGCCCATTTTAATTATTGTCTTTGTATATTATTGGCCAAATTCTCATGTACATTAAATTAATTGATTCCAAGGCCAGAAGGAACTACTGTGGTCAACTAATCTGACCTGTAAAACACAGGCCATAGAACTTCCCCAAAATAACTCTGAGAGCTCATTTTAGAAAAACATCCAATCTTGGTTTAAAAATGGTCAGTGATGGAGAATGTGCCATGACCCTTGTTAAATTGTTCCAATGGTTAATTATTCTCACTGTTTAAAATGTATGTCTGATTTCCAGTCTGAATTTGTCTAGCTTCAGCTTCCAACTACTGAATCATGTTATATCTTTCTCTGCTAGACTAAAGAGCTCATTATTAAATACTTGTACCCCCAGTAGGTACTAAGGGACTATAATCAAGAAATTCCTTCACCTTCTCTTCGTTAGGCTAAATGGATTGCGCTCCTTAAGTCTGTCATTATAAGAGAGGCTTTCTAATCCATTAATCATTCTCATGGCTTTTCTCTGAACATTCACCAGTTTTTCAACATCCTTCTTGAATTGTGGACGCCAGAACTGGACAAAGAGTATTCTAGCAGCAATTGCACTAGTGCCATATACATAGGTAAAACAGCCTCTCAACTCCCACTCAAGGTTCCCTTATGCATCCAGAGATTGAGTTAGTGCTTTTGGCCACAACATGGCATTGGGATCTCACATTCAGCTGATTATCCACTGTGACCCCAAACATTTTTTTTCAAAATAAATGCCATTTAAAGCACAGGCAGCATAACGGGACCATCAAGTGGGTGTAGATTGCACTTTAAGGCCCTTTGCTCAACTAGAACAGTGTGAAAGGGCCTTATAGTAAAAACAAATTAAGAACTAATAAGCCCAGCTCCTCCAACTCAATACCTTTGAGGATCTGGGACTTATGTTGTTGAGGCTAATACACTTCTATTTACTGCACTCTCTCTTCACTGAGCAGTTTTGCAAATCTCTTCTCACCTTCTGAGTTAATGTGCTTAGAATTTTGCTCTCTCCTGTTCTAACTTTTTTTTTTTTAATCTCTTGGAGTAAGGGTCTTTTGTATTGGCAGAGTGATGTTCCTTTTAACTGCATTTTTGAAAAGTATAAAGCTTCTCAGATAGGCTTCAAAGGATTCCCAGTATGTTAAATGGGATTCAACAGAGCTTTTTATTTTTTGCCTCAGATTGTAAAGTCTGGATAGTTAAACAATAAAGTACCTCCTCCAAGGAATTAGTTATCTGTCTATCTGTAAATCTAATAATGCCATTGCATGGTTGGAGTTATATACGAAGGTTATAGTTGTGTGAGGTTTTGAAAAATCAAAAATAGCTCAGTTCTACAGAAAACAGTCATGCATGGAAGAGCAATACATACATTCTCTCTCTCTTCTGAGAGCATATCCTTCCAAAGGGTAACCAAATATACTTTCATGTGATGCTGTATAATTAGGATGACTTGGAACTTCCCTTCCTGTAACACCTGTGTTCTAGCCATTAAATTTGACAGGGTAAGGTTAAAATCTCCTTTTCCTATCATGGGTTAGGAAACTGTGAATTCTAAAAATAGTTCACTAAAGGCAAACTAAAGGAGACTTTCCATTTGAGGTTTACACATTAATTAAAATAACACTTTAATAAAATAATAATTTGTGAATTGATCTTCCCTGGCAGGGTGACATAACTTCTTACCTTATTAGTTTTTATTTCACATAGATTATTAAAATTGCCACTCCCCTAGAATAAGTAGATCCTGGTGAAATATTAACCATCACTAATGAAACCATAGTCACCCCTTTTCTCTGTCTTTTTGCTGCAACACCTTTTGCTTTATTTTGTTTTTCATTGTAAAAAGAATTATATCATTGTGGTCTTTGTTTTATTAGCCAATTAATTCCTCACATTCCACATTGGTATTTTCAATCCTTCCATAAGCCATATATCATGCATATTATGCATTACTGGTAGCCAATTTGTGATCAAATGTTTATCTTTCTCCTCCTCTCAGGTTTCTCTTCTAGAAATATTTTTACATTTTCTTTTCCAACAGCTTATTTTCATATTTGAGTAAACCAGTCTTGCAAAACAACGGTCCTGCAAGCTTGTACACATTTACAGCTGAATCTTATAAGATGCTGAGCATTGACTTCAATGGATGTTGTAGGCAATCAGCACCTCATGTGAGTGCTCAGTGTCTTGCAAATTAAGCCTTTCGTGTTACTAATGATATTAGTCCTCGTGAGTCCCTGCAAAGTTAACAGAACTACTTGCATGAGGAAGGATTTGCAGTACTGGGTTCCTACTGTCTTATCATTAATTTTTTCTTCATTAGCATGATAGTTAGGGTGAAGAACGAGAGGGAGTGCTATTCAATGCAGTTCATTTCAAATTTAAAGCGTTACAGACTCAGCATGTCCTTAGTTATATTTTATAAACAATTAACCTTTAAGACTTATGATTGACAGAGGCTTCTCATCCAAGTGAAACTCTGGAAAATCCCACTCTGCTCAGCAGCAGTCAAATGTGTGAGACAAATGTTGTAAAACTATATTAGTCTGGTGGTAAAATAGCACAAGAGTCCCTCTTCTCCTCTGATCCCCCTTCCTGCACATTGAAAAGGAGACTAAATTTAATAAGGGACTCGAATGAGTTTAGCACAACAGAAAGCAATAGATTTAGAGAACCTGGTTCGCTGTTGCCCTGCAACTTATACGATCATTTACATTTGTGCAAAAAAGTAAAGTGCAAAGTGGATATACAATATTACCATTCTGATCTGGCAGCATTTTACACCCACTTTGCACTGGCGTCATTAACTGCTCGAGGTGCAAGCCAATGGGGTATTGGACCAGATAGTAATGTACAGCCTGAGCAAGAGCAACAGTGCTGTGCACTGGTGTTTTCAGCAAGAAAGGTGTGGTGCAATTACAGGATCTCCTGCAGCTCCATGGCCCAGGGTGAAAATATTCCTTTTTTACCATAACATTCATGTCATGCAGCTAATATGGAAGAATGGTTGGTAAATGCATGTAGTGACAGATCTATATCTTCATTCTTCCTCAAGGGCATCCCTATATGATCCCCATATTCCTTTTCACCTAGACAGAAGATAGCCACTGCAACCCTCTGCTCTATTACATGGATGGTGCAAGAACCTGTCCTGCTTGGTCTTCACAGATCCTCCTTTGTGTCCCCATCCTTCCCAATGCAGAAGCATTACAGCTATTGCAATGCATCTTGGGGGCAAAATTTGTCCCTGAAAAATCATTAGTATATGCAGTCTCATCAGATTTAATTTTAGGTTATCGAGATAGACAGTTTTTCTGAAATCTAGGCATTTGGGTTCCCCATTTTCTCATGGACTTGCTCTTTTTAACATTTATGTGGAATGACAATTACAGTAGAGTTGGAAAGTGCCACCATGGCCAAAAGAAAAATGAGAACCTTCACAACTCTCAGATATGGCTCAACAGGAAATTCTTGTGGCTCACTCTTCCTGTCAAGCAAGGAAATATGTCTGTACAATTTTACCCAATGGAAAATGCATCTCCCCATCAGTAGCACCAGAAAGTGACAAAACAATCAAACTGTGGAAGAATGACTGCCCAACACCTTCAACAGAGCTCAGACATTGCACCGGGGAAAAGAACATTCATGCAAGAAAAATAAACCCAGCATTGTCAGAGAGCTGAAGGCTTGCTAAAGAGGCTGATTGTCAGTTATATACCATAGAAAACATCCACTACTGTTGCTGCATGGTGAGTCTCAGAGGAAAACTCATTACTTTAAAAAAGACTTTATTTTCATTTTAATAAACATCTACAGTAGATAGGAACTGGTCACTAACAACTTGTCCAGTTTTTTCCCTGTAGTAAATCAAAACATAATAAAAGAATATAATAATGTTGGAGAGAAATACGGTGCATTAAGCTGTTTTAAATTAACAGAGAATCAGTTATTCATTATTTGTTGGGGTCGGGACCTGACTATCTTTCATGTGTATTTTGAAGATTATGAAAAAGAAATACATAATTCATTCAGCGAAGTTAGCTGGTGTTTCTATTTGAATTGTGTGCAAGTTTTGATTTTTTTTCAATTTATTTGTTATTTAAAATAATCTCTATAAATAACCTTCGGGCTGGAGGTTGTCCAGGAACAATATATGAACATATTCAGTATCTGAAATTTGGTCTGTTTTGGTTTGGTTTGATGCTGAGCTGGCAGCCTCTGCATCTAATCATGTTACCCACCAGAACCAACGTAATGGTACTGGTAAGACACTTTTGCACAGGGAGCCTGTGACCGGTGGCTAATTAAAGTGACTCACAAACTTGCCTACAGCTCCAAAAACACACAGGAAGAAGAGAAAAGGGTTAAAATCCCCAAAAGGAATGCCTTCTTACATTTTGCCTAAAGGTCATCACCTCTCATGTCAGGCAAGCCCAGCTACCACAGATAAATTCTGCAGACTCTCTGCCTCATTCCCAGAGCCCTGCTGCCTATCCTGCCCATCTCAGGGTATGTCTACACTACGAAAAAGAGTCAATCTACAACATCCCTATTCGTACTCTACTGCCTTAGCAAATCTTGGCGCTAGAGTTACCTGTCTCAGACTTTGCTGCAGGCTAAAAATAGAAGTGTTGATGTTTTGTCTCATCGTGCAAGCCCCGTGAGCCCAAATCAGTTGACCTGGCTTGAGAGATTCACTGCCACGGGTCTTTTCTTGCATTGTAAACATATGCTTTTTCTCCCTCACCTGAACAGTTGTTATCCACTCACCCTGCTTCCTGTTCAGGCAGTGAAGGTTTATAATAGTTTACTGGCCTTTTGAGCTTAGGGCTGGATTAATAGGCATCTCCCAATCTAGTCCCTACCACTGCAGTGGCCTCAGATATTGTTGCATCTCCAACCCTCTTATTCTCTGCCTATGGCATGTAATAGTTTAGTCTGAGAGTTGTAATAGTTAGGTCTAATTTCAGTTGTTGAGTTTAGTGTACACAGGATAGTGCTGATGGCCTGTGATAAACAGGAGATCAGACTACGATCTGATGGTGACTTCTGGCCTTTAACCCCCATTGTTCTCATAAGGACCCTTTGCATTTTCCTTGGCAATGTCTAATCTTCCAACTCTTTCCTTCTTGCTCAATGTCAGAGGCCACGCCCTCCCCTGTGCCCCGCAAATGGGGAAAGCCTGGGGGAAGTGCAAACAGCGAGGGTGCCTCTGCAACCTTACAAGCTTAGTGTGCCCCCCCAGGCTCAGGGCAGGCTGGACTAATGGCCGCAGAGTCAATACCTCAGCCCTCGGTGCAGGGCAGTCTGGCCTAGTGGCCGCAGAGTCAATATCCAGTCTCGCACAAGCCCTGAGGAAGCAGGGCAATATAAGGGGTGACTGTCCCAGGGATGGGTCACCCTGGGAAGGGGGACTCGGGCCCTCCCACTCCACCGAGTCCCAGCCCAGGGCCCTATCAGTACTGGGAGTCCAGCGCCAAGCCAGTGGGGATCCAGACCACAACACGCTGACCCACTGCCAAACCCTCCTCCAGCTTCACAACCCGGGCCCCTGGGCTACTTCCTACCCGAGCAGGTAACCGTCCGTGAGCATGTCCTCATCTCAGGGCTTCTCAACTCCCATGGTGGCTGTCAGCTGCTGCTCAGCAGGATCCTGGGGTCCAAAGGCTGGAGTCGGTGCCCGCGGGTCAGGCTCCTGGTGGCTGACACAGGGCATCTGCTCCAGGTGGCTCCTTTCAAGGGTTCCCTCTCTCACTGCCTGCAGTGGGTGACCCTCAGGTGCAGGAGCTGCCTGCAGAGGCCCTTCCTCCTTGCCGGTTAGCCCAGACTGAACTGAACCACTTTCTTTTATAGGGAAACCGCAGGCTGAGCATGCCCATCAGGGCTTAAGGGGCGGGGCCTTATCTACCCACAGGGTCTGCAGGGTTCCTGCAGTGCAGGGCAGGGCAGGGCTGCCCCGTCACACCTCGTCATGTTAACAGCCCCTTTGATTTAACTTCATGCAGTCAGACAGAATATCATTAAACAGGTAAACTGAGGTATATAGACTATTCATGAAAATAATATGGATAATTCCTTTGTTCTCCACACCCCATGAATTTCTCCACTTAAGTCAATGAAGCAACCTATGGAGCAAGGTACAAATCAGCATAAGGAGGAGGTTCAGAATCTATCCTTGAGTTGCAGCTGTTAGACAAAATGCCCCATAACTCATAGGCTGTGTTAAATAACTTTTGTATGCAAGGGATGCTTTCACAGATTACAAAAAGGAATTATTTACAAAGTGTGTGATCCTGTTGCCGCTCCAGACACAACTTCTGTCTTCAACAGAAAATTCTATGTGGAGAGTAGCATCAGCATTGAGTCTCAAAATAGTTCTTAAAATCCTGTTCTCAAAAAAGAATACTAAGCTCACCGGTAGAGCCAGTTTATTATAGTTCATTTCCTAATCTCTTTCACTCTACAACATTAGATTCATCCTTTTCACCCTCCAGGCAAACTTTTTTCTTCCTCCATGCCTGACAGGCAAGTTGCAGACCTCATTTAATCCTAAAGAGCAAGAATGTTAATTAGGTTGAGAACGGTAATGATGCATCTAATTCCTTCATATATAAAGCACTCTTTCACCTCTCAGAACACTTCTCTATATCTGCACCACAGGACTAGGAATCAAGAAAATGAATATTTTTCTGTCTTCTAATATCGATTCTTTCTTCCATTTGGGACCCATTACCTGTCCCAAATATAGACAAGTGATCCAAACCTAGTCCTTGCAGTATTTCCTCTTATCCTATTTCTTCATAGCAGCAAATGAGCAGTAGAAATTTTCCAAACATAAAGAATTACCCTTGGTATTCAGTTCCTGTAGTTAAAGTCAGACCCATAAAAAAATCAACAGGATCATCAAGGGACCTAAATTGCCCTCAAATTTCAGAACTACATTTGGTTCCTCAGCAGTTTCAGATGCCTGTCAAGGACAGAACTAATCCTACAGTCTATAATATAATAATACTTGCAATTACTAATAAATAGCTCTTTACAGCATAGTCTAATCTGTCCTTACAACATCCTTCTGAGACAGGCAAATAAACATTATTATTTTCATTTTACAGACAAAGGCCATAAGTCAAGTCTCCGTCACACACAAGATTAGAGCTGAATTACTTCTGGCTTCCAGTTTTGTGTGTTTCTAGTCTGAGTTTTTAAAACTGCTCATTCTCACCCACAAATAGTGACAATATGAGATGAAAATAGAGCCTTAAAGTTTGTGGCACAAAGCTGAAGAGTGTATTAGGGCTATTTCCCGATAGGCTCTGCCGCAATCTCCAAGATACAGCATTTTAATAATGCTTTTAACATCATGAAGAGCATATTCTGGCCACAAACTCTCCAATCTCTAATCCTGTTGGGGCAGAGGGAGGAGGGACAGTGCTCAAGGAGAAAGACTAGGTTGTATAGAGAACAGTCTACATCAGTTCTAATCTGGTTAGGGATTCCTTTACACTGAGGGAATCCTCAGCTTCTCCAATAGGGCAACTTTCCAGGCCATTTATGTCACTAAAGAAAGAAAGAACAGGCTGGGATATGGCCACTCATTTTTATCTTAAACATGATTAATGTACAAGTGATCACCTGGAGACCAGTTCTCTAGCAGGGCTCAACAAATACTAGGAGCCAGGTCATCATGGCACCCAGGATTTTTGCCCCTGGCACCTAACAGCACCTAAAAAGGAGCCATCTCTCTTTGTCTCCCTCCCCACCCCCAGTGCTGCTAGGAGGTGGGGGGGTGTTTTGCACACTGCACTCACAGCTGAATGCAGCCATAGCAGCTGCGGTTTTTTGGCAGCAGGGACATCATCTCTGCTGCATACCTAGAAGCACTTCAGTTTTGGGTCTGGCCCCTAGGTGTCCAGCAGATTTGTCAAGCCCTGTTCTATAATGTCTTACTCTGTGGATCACATACTATTACAAAGCACAAATGATGTCCCCTGTTACTTCTCGTGGCCCCAGTGATGCATAATTTAACTACTGTATATTTTTCTCAAGTTCACCCCATAGTTTTGGAATCTTATCAGGCAAACTTTCACATTTCTGTACTTTTTAGAATGGGTGCACTTTTCTCTTCCTGATGCACTTGTAACTCCCACTTGGCAGCACCGGGAATTAAACCGTAATCTCTTAAATGTAGTAAGATCTCTACATTAGCTCCCTAGGTTTATTAAGTCACTAAGGCTGCGTCTACACTGGTAAATTAAGTCGACTTAAGCTTGGCTTAAGTCGACTTAATTTACCCTGCGTCTACACTACACTTTGCTTAAGTCGACTTAAGGAAAATAAAGTCAACAATGAAAATTATGTC
>ML685767.1:24669571-24686258 GCA_007922175.1 Pelusios castaneus | reverse complement strand
GGGTGTGTCAAACCATTGTGTCCTTAATGTTTAGGAATTTTCCAGCTGCAATGGTCCCAAGGAGAGACCTGATGAGCCATTAAGGACATAAGGAATACAACCATTATGTCCTTAATGGCTCATCAGTTTACTCCCTGGGCCCATTTTAGCTGGAAAATTCCTAAACATTAAGGACACAATGGTTTGACACACCTGCCTCTCTCAGCCATTTCAATAAAATGTTCCCCTTTGCCCCATTGCACACAAGCGGTGCCCCACCCCGCCACCGTGGACCTGCCCAAGGTCCCTCTATCCCCACAAAGTTGACCTAGAACATCCAGTGTGGACGCTCTAGGTTGACTTTGTAAGTTCCCCTTTTAGTCGACTTTAATTTTAAGTGTAGACACACTAAGTCGACTTAACTAAGTTGACTTAAAGTCGACTTAAAAGTGCAAGTGTAGACATAGCCTAAGTCAGCAGCCTTATTTTTTAAACTCTTGTTTTCCATATTGGATGAACAATGGATGCAGTCTGCGTTATATGATTCAGCCTGATTATTTCTATCCATCACCTAACTGACTGATGTGCAACACAGACCTTAATCTGCAGACATAGGTACTGACAAATGAAAACATAAATACGATAAACAGCATAACATACAAAAATCAATTAAAACATATTGAAACTGCAATGTTATTTCACTGTTCTGTTTGCAGACAGGTGTTCTTACTCAGAAAATACAGTGATTTTGTTTAGTCCCCGAAGGGCAAATTGTGCCTCACCAACCTGATTTCCTTCTATGATGAGATGACTGGATTTGTGGATGCGGGATGAGCCATTGATGTGGTATACCTTGACTTTAGCAAGGCTTTTGATACAGTTTCCCACAGCATTCTCGTCGGCAAGTTAAGGAAGTATGGGTTGGACGAGTGGACCGTAAGGTGGATTAAAAACTGGCTAGATCAACGGGTTCAGCAGGTAGGAATCAATGACTCAATGTCTGGTTGGCAACCGGTAACAAGTGGAGTGCCCCAGGGGTCGGTCCTGGGGCCGGTTCTATTCAACATCTACATTAATGATCTTGATGATGGAATAGACTGTGTGCTTAGTATGTTTGCGGATGACACCAAGTTCGGGGGAATGGTAGATACTCTGGAGGGCAGGGACAGCATCCAGGGAGACTTGGACAAATTGGAACTCTGGGCCAAAAGAAACCTCATGAGGTTCAACAAAGACAAGTGCAAAGTCCTGCACTTAGGACGAAAAAACCCCATGCACTGCTACAGGCTGGGGACTGATCAGCTAAGTAGCAGCGCTTTAGAAAAGGACCTGGGGGTTATGGTGGACGGGAAGATGAATATGAGCCAACAGTGTGCCCTTGTTGCCAAAAAGGCCAACGGCATATTAGGCTGCATCAGTAGGAGTATTGCCAGCAAATCGAGGGATGTGATAATTCCCCTCTATTCGACACTGATTAGGCCGCATCTGGAATACTGTGTCCAGTTTTGGGTTCCCCACTACAGAAAGGATGTGGACAAATTAGAAAGAGTCCAGCGGAGGGCAACAAAAATAATTAGGGGGCTGGGGCACATGACTTATGAGGAGAGACTGAAGGAACTAGGCTTATTTAGTCTACAGAAGAGAAGACTGAGGGGAGATTTGATAGCAACCTTCAACTACTTGAAGGGGTGCTCCAAAGAGGAGGGAGCTAGGCTGTTCTCTATGGTAACAGAGGACAGAACAAGGAGTAATGGTTTCAAATTACAGCTGGGGAGGTCAAGGTTGGATATTAGGAAAAACTTTCTCACTAGGAGGGTGGTGAAGCATTGGAATGGGCTACCTAGAGAGGTGGTAGAATCTCCACCTTTGGAGATTTTTAAGGCCCGGTTAGACAAAACTCTGGCTGGGGTGATTTAGTGGGATTGGTCCTGATTTTTAGCAGGGAGTTGGACTAGATGACCTCGTGAGGTCCCTTCCAACCCTACTATTCTATGATTCTATGACATTCCAGTTTGGTTTTCTCTGTACCAGAAAAGCTCTTTCTGAATCAACTGCAGAATGTGACCCCCGCCTCTCCAATAATCAAAATAAGCAAATCTACTGAACTATAGTTGCATAGTTCATCATCAGATCCACAAATCTGTCATTCAAGTCTACTGTGTCATTTCAGAAAAATCTGAATTTGGTCTAGTCAGTGGAGCCAGTATCTGAAAACTGATAAACACTGAATAACATTTCAGTGTATGTTAAATGATTATTTCAGTACCAAATTCCCAGACGATGAATTAGATTCTTAATAAGCATATGTGACACGGTTAAAATTAGAAACAGAATTTTAATTGGCTGCCAAGTTTTCAGCTGAAAGTGATTTATGGAATTCTTTTCCCACTAGTGTGGAAGTATATTTACACATACATCAAATACACACTAGCACTATGGATTATATACTTCCTTTGTGTAACTTTTTAAAAGTTCATTCCGTGGGTTCATTTCATAGGGTTTAATTTAGTGCTTGCAAATCATCTGTAGATAGGAATATCAAAATAATTCAACAAGCTTCTGCCTACCATCCTTTTTGGATTAGTTCAATTTTTCATTACCAGCAAAGAATAAAAACCTCTATGAAAAATGAGCATTTATTGGGTGTGTTTTGTTGGCATATTCTTTGTTTGTTGCTTCCAAACAACTAAATATTTCTTAGTGTCTCTTCTCAAATTTATACAAATATAAATAAAGCCCTTTATAACAAGAGGGTTGTAACAATATTGGAATGAAATATACAGTTAATCTGTACTACTAGAAAGACAAATTTTGTCTGAATGGCAACAGATTTGATGAAGTGTTCTGAAGCCTGCTAAATATTATACCATAACACAATGGTGCTTCACAGCTTAAATTACAATCATCCCCCTTGCCATTTGACCTTGAGGGAAAAACTATGGAGAGGAACCAGACAGACAGAACAGCTGTGGAAGTCGTCAAAGCAGGGACCTTTCAACAGTACAGTTTTGACTGGAATTTCTCTGCCCTGTGGTGATTGGCTATCTACTCCAACCCCCATACCCTTTTCCCTCAAAGTCCCTTCACCTAAGCTTCAATCCACACCTACCTCTCTTACCTTCTTCTCCCTTCCGTTTCCTTCCTTGTCTACTCTTCCTTCCTTTTTCTTTACATTTAGCTTCCCTCTTAACTAAATCCCACCCTCCAAAATAAATAAATACCTTTGAAAAAAATTATGGTCCTAACATGACATTTGCTACCATCACACTGGTCATTCTGCTTGTGTGTTATAACCCTCATTCCCCTACCCTATGTATCTTGTCTATGGGTATTGTAGGTTCTTTGGAGGCAGGGACAACTTATTATTCTGTGTTTCTACAGTCCTTAGTGCAGTGGGGACCCATTAATGATTGATCTTTAGGTACTATAATAAAGATGTGATTAGTAATAAAATCTCTTTCATACATATGGTCCCTTTATTCTGTTATGAGCTTGATACAGGATGAACTGAGTGAAATTCTGCAGTTTGTGTTATAAAGAAGGTCAGACTAGATAATCATAATGGTCCTTTGTGGCCTTAAAGTCTATGAATCTATGTTGAAATCAGACCAATGATTAGGTAGCCAACTTAATTTTGAAAGCGCATCCCTATGGGAATGTTGCTGTTATACTAGATGATCACTTTAAATCATTTATGTAATGTACTCAACATAATATACAATGTTAGATTCCTATGCCTATATCCAGTTCCAGTTTTAAAGGTGGAGAAATAAAGTCATGAGATAGGCAATAGTATTAAAAAGGTACCTTATAGTTTCCACTGAATCCCCTCATTATTTCATGGTGCTTTTCAAGTAAATCATTTCATGTAACTCACCATTTCTAAAGGGATTTGATCGTTATTGCGTTCCTTATAGTTCTGAGTGGTTTAGATACTAGAAATAAAAAGAAATGACTCAGAGCTTACCTTTCATGACTTCGGAGCTGAAATGGTAAATATTTAATAAGGGAAGCTCTCCTTTTCTGAGTTTTGTTCATTTTTGTCTTTCAAGGTAATGAATTTCTAAGCACAGAGTTGTGTTTATATCACAGTTAGGGTTACTAATTCTTCCACATGGAATGTATAGAGCCAATCCTTCAAACACACACACACTAGTTTACTTGTAGGAGTAGTCCCCTTGAAGTCAATGAAATTTCTCCAAGGGGTAAAATTAAACTAATTGATGTTTGAAAAATCAAGGTCTGTATACTTAGTCCCCTAACTTTTTGCATATTTAGTCCCTTTGGAGGGACTCTAATATCTTTTATCATTTATTTCTGAATAAAGTATTAAGAAAAAATGTTGAGGTATCTAGGCATTACCTAAATTGTAATGATGGGGATATATTCAGATCTAAATATTACTTTGTGTGCTTTGCTTAGCATTTAGAGTGACACCTTGTTAGCACCAGATGTTTGGAAGTGCAGTATATGCAATATATATGTACTAACCTGTGTACTTAGCTCTTCCAGTTTTGGTGGGAGACCCTCGTTTTTCAGATCAATCTCTTGCTGTCTTGATGTCACCAGCACATCTTGAATTTGTGAGGAAAGTTTATTTCTGAGTGTTGCATTCCAGCAGATGAAAGATATTACATTTAAACAAATAAAAAAAGTCAGTATTGTGCTCCAATAGGCATTTGTTATTCCCATTTCTCTCTGTCGGTAAATATAAGACTGATATAGTACCTTAATTGTTCCCACAATGTACAAAATTTCTCTACTAGCCCCAAGAAGCTAAGGAACAGCAGGAGTAATCTGCATGGCCCTTGGGCCTCTCACATCACAGATACTGTACCAAGGAATTCATACCATGGTAAATGGACTGGGGATGCACTCATTGCCTGCAACGGCAAAAAGAATCCCTCTAGAAAAAGCATAGGGAGCTGCAGCCTTCCAAAAGCTTGCCTGTTAGCACAGTGCAAATCAGTTCTTCTATATTTAGGCACCTTTCCGCTTCCATGGAGGAGAGTTTGCCTTGCCATATGTATGAACAAACTTCTACAGTAGGATAGTATATAGCCTGAGGATAACAGGTGTGATGCATTTTATTTAATTTCCCTTTTCAAATGTCATTAATTCTTTTGGTATAATTAAGTTAATTATAGTTCCCTTTGTATAAGAAGTCCAGCTCTTTCTGGGTAGAGTTGGGGGTTTTGTTTATTTATAATTCTGATAGTTCAGAAACCTACCTAAACTGATGATGCTCTATATCTTGTTTGCAAATAAAAGAATACTTTTGCATTAAAAGCCATCTTTCCAGAGACACGCTAGAGTGCCTTTTGAAAATGTGTCCCTCACAAACAAAACTGTATTTGTAGTTTCAGGAGACAGGAACAAGGGGAACATTACATATATCCCAAATAAAGACAGTACTGAGCCACAGACTTCAAGCTCCTGACCCAAAGCCCACTGAAGTCAATAGAGACTTTCCATTGATTTCAATGGGCTTTGGATCAGGCCCCTAATCTGGATCTGAATTTCTCAAAGATACACATTATGGTTGGCTCTTGAAGAGATGGGTATATAAAGGCAGAGTGTTCCCTGTGCAGGGACTGGCCAGGACTACCATCCCTGTGTTCTGTTGAGTGCAGAGGTTGCTCCCTGCTGGTACACAGATGAGCCTATAACCCTACTCATCTCCCCATATCAGCCAGTTGAACGGGCTTCAAAGGTGATACAGCAGCTGTTCCATTATGCCTCTATCCACTGTGCCTAACTGGTATAATATGACTCAGGCCCAAGATTTTGATTGAATTGCTATAGATAGGAGACCAGTAATGAAGTTCAGATTTTGATCTGGATTTCCCCAAAATTCTGGAATGTTTGGATTCAGTGGTTTTTGTCTGGGCACCTTCTGAATTTCTCCATATGATTAGCTATTTGAGGTGTGGAAAGGTTTCTCAATGCTTAGTCTCCAGACCTTTCTTTTGTTGTTTCTCCTGCACTCAATCTCAACCAAAAGATTCTGAAACAATTTATCAGTGTTTTGGTGAAGTTTTTAATATTATGTGTATGACATTTCCAAAAAGATTTTGAGTTGGCTGAGTGGAAAGAAGCTATTATTCTATATTGCATCTAGCTAGCTGGCTACCTCTGGCTACGAATTAAAGGAAAGAGCAGTTTATCTGTATCACATTTTTCTGCAGTGTATTTTTCTCCTTGTACTGATTGTTTTGCAGTGTGGGATAGTTATGGCTTCATTTCATCCTAGGTTTTACAAAGAATGCCAATTTGTGTTACAGCCCAACATAGTGGGATCTTCCCTGGCCAAGTATTTTACTTTTTAATTTTGCTAATCTCTCCCAAGAAGCAGTCATAATGTCAAAAAAAAAAAAAACCCAAAAACCTTCGTGATGCACTTAAAATAAAATTATTAGTGTTATTACCTTTAGAATTTCCTTGCAAAAATGGGCACTTTAGGAACAGATATGAAAAGCAAAATGACAGTTTTACTATCAAAGGCATTAATGGCTGCATCTTGCTATGTGCTCAGTACTGACTATAGGAGTTGAACAGAACACAGCTTCTTATATTTCTTGATGGCACATTTTCTATGCAACTAATCAGCTAGCTTCCATGACCGCAGTTTACAGTAAGTCGCATATCACTAATTTATATTCTATTTTAGTAGACTTACACTTCCCTAACGTTGTCGCTGCCTGTTTGGAGAAAAGTATGTGCAAAATGAGTGTGATCATTAATGGAAGGCTTTATTGGAGTCAGCAGTCATCTCAAAGTAAGTACTTCACAACAGAAGCTAAATAATCTTATGCCTAATTTTTCCCCCATGTAAAATGGGAATAGAGAAGTCAAATTCTTTGTGCCAGGTCACACAGCAAGGCAGTTACAAAGCTGGGAATTGAAACCAGTTTCTTGTTTCACAGTCCAGTTGCCCTATCTATAGGACCAGTTAGTCAACAAGCATGACCATTGTGTGCACAGTGAAATAGCACTGTTTGTATTGTCTAATCAGGAATTCAATCTTAGATCACTTGCTACCAACACAACTGTGTCATTGCAATTTGACATGCATTTTCTTGATGTGCTCTATATCCTCATTAAAGTCCCATCTCCACAGCCAATGCCATATGCTACTTGTCTGCAGCAGTAAAGCTCTTAAACATAATGAAAAAGGTACAATCACAAATGACAAAGTGAATGTCAACAAGCAATGCTATGGGTATTCAAGTTCTATGATATCAACCACAGCTAAATTACACTCTTAAAATCTCTAGGATCACTGTACTACAAACTTCTCATATATAAAAAATTATGCACAGGTGGGAGTTAATGTTTTAAAAATGCCACTTGTAATGGAAAAGGGCTGCCTCTTCCAAAACCTTAATGCAAGTAGGAGACCATAATCTATTACAAGACTTAAAAACACATAGATGTTGGGGACTGGCTAGTTCAGGGGATCAGCAGGAAAATATGAAGTCTTTTACATCTAGGTCACTGATTCAAATTCAGCCAGATGCACATTCTGTCCTCAAGTATATGAGTATAGTTCCTACAGAAATCAGTGGGAGTTGGAAACTTATTGAAGAGAGGTCGAGACTGGAAATGATCCCATTAGAAAGAGAGAAAAGATATCTAGAGTTCAGATTAGAGTCACTCTCAGTTCTTCTCTTGAACTTTTCCCCCTGGTCTTTCATACTAGATAGTGGTGATGGACATTAGTGACACAACATTCATACACTTGTACACTTTAAGGTCAGAAGGACCATTATGATAATCTAGTCCAGCGGCTCCAAACCTTTTTCCTTTGAGGGCCACAAATACAATTTTTACAGTCATGAAGGGCCACAAGTCTATTTAATTAAAATTCAATTTAAATCTAATTAATTACATTTCCATTAATTTTTTCATTAAGATTAAGTAATTAATTTGAATTAATTTAATTACTTTAGTTTAATTAAATTAAATTAATAATTTAAAACATTTAATGAAAAGCAAATTTTAAATTTTTTTTTTTTTAAAGTAACAAACAGCTTTAAAATTAAAAAAAATGATCAAACTCTTAAAAACAGTGGTGGCCAGCCCGGGTCCCGGCTGTGCTTTGGACAGGGACAGGGGGAGGCTGCAGACCAGCTCCTGGCTACGCACGCGCTCCATGAGGCCAGGGGACGGAAAGCTGCAGCCCAGGTCCCAGTTGCACATCAGGACTAGGTGACGGGGAGGCAGGAGCAGGTGGCTGCAGCCTGGGTCCTGGCTGTGCGTCAAGCCCTGGAGGGGCGAGTGGAGGGCCAGAGGCTGCGGCGCGGCTCTTGGCTGGCTGCATGCCTGGATTGAGTGAGGGGCGGGCATCTCCCGCCTCCCAGACAGCTGCAGGGTAGCGCGGGCCAATTGAAAAAGCCCTGTGCGTCACTTTTGGCCCACAGGCCAGGGGTTGGGAACCCCTGATCTAGTTTGACCTCCTGCACAATGCAGGCCACAGAACCTTACCCACCCACTTCTGTAATAGACCCCTGAGTTACTGAAGTCCCATGCTGCAGAGGAAGGCCAAAAAAACCCAAACCCCACGCATTGTCTCTGTCAACCTGCCCTAAGGGAATATTCCTTCCTGACTCCAAATATGGTGATCAGCTAAACTCTGAGCATGCGGGCAAAACTTAGTAGCCAGACGCTCTGAAAGAATTATCTGTAGTAACTCAGAGCCCTCTCTCTCTAACATCCCATCACAGACCATTGAGCATATTTACCTCTAGTAATGAAGGATTAGTTAATCGCTAAATGAGATTGTCCCATCATACTATTCTGTCCATAAACTTCTCAAGCTCAGTCCTGAAGCCAGCGTAGTTTTTTGTCCCCACAGCTCCCTTTGGAAGGCTGTTCCAGAACTTCACTTCTCTGATGTGTCTAATTTCAAGTCTAAACTTCCTGATGGCCAGTTTATATCCCTTTGTTCTTGTGGCCATATTGTCACTGAATTTAAATAATTCCTTTCCCTCTCTGGTATATATCCTTCTGTGGTATTTATAGAAAGCAATCATATCTCACCTTAGCCTTCTTTTGGTTAGGCTAAACCAATGGTGGCCTGCCTCAATAAGGTAACAGAGGCCTTAATCCTGCAAGGTATTTTGTGCTTGAGGACCCCTACACCCAAACAGACTTAATGAAAGCAAAGGGAGTCTGTATATATATTGACAAGTTCCAAAGGGGTAGCCATATTTGTCTAGGTCAGCAAAACAAATAAGGAATCCTGTGGCACTTTTAAAGAAGTGGAAGTGGGATTTTCTCCCATGAAAGTTCATGCGATAAATAAATTGGTTAGTCTTTAAAAGTGCCACAGGACTCCTTGTTGGTAAATATATTGGATTTCATCTTCGAGTAGCCAGTTGCAAAGTATGAGTCACAGCCAATAAAACATTGAAACCAAACACCCACAGGCTAGTAGCAGGCTGGAAAATCCAACAACATTGAGGTAATTTTATTAATATTAACAAATATTGGAAGGAGACTTGTATGGTAAGTCTGGTCCATCTCTAATTAAACGTAAATTAAATTTCACCAAGCAGAATTACCAGTGTTCAATTTTTTGGCTCTGTCATAAATCCTGATTCCTGATGCTGACTGGGTGTGTATTAAAGAGACACATTCACTGAAAAATAAAAATAATTTGAGGTAACACCTTTGACTGTGATCCAGTCCTGGCTTATTAGTTCATATCTCAGGAACTATATAGTAATAGGTTTCTTGGAATAGCCACATTTATATATGCATATGAGCTAGTTATAGACACACATTGTAAAATAGCTTTCAAGAATATCAAGGCTCTTGATATGAGAGAATGATCATCTAATCTCATAACGTTGATTTACCTATTCATTATTTTATGGCAGCTTTCTCAGACACACGTATCTCATGAGTTTGGATTGTTTCATTTCAAATTATTTAAGGGACCCATTGCCTCAGAATGGAATGATCTCACTAATACTATTTTCCTCTTTTTGTCAGTATCATATTTCTCAAACATTCCTTTTTCACTGACAATAAATTGTATTGAAATAGGTAAGCATTTGCAGTTGCACACAACTAAATGCTTGTCTTGCTCAAGTACTCTTCTTTTTATTAAATTATTTTTCTCTTGAGAGGCTCTAGATATGAATTTGTTCCTTCTTAAAAATGCACAGATTACTTGTTTTAGCTGATTTAGTTTCTTTTTTACATTTATAATCATCGCTGAAGAACACAAATGAGCCTAAGAAAGCTACTGGGGATATTTTTTATGACTAAGAAATCTGAAGTACAGGTTGCTTTTCATCTGTTAAGTATCTTTTTCCTTCCATATACATATATTACATGAATAGAAGTCAATCAGTTTGTGACTAAAACCCTATATTTTTTAATAACACTATAAATATTTTAAGTAACACAATGTTAATCACTGATGATAGATAACCTGGTATTTGGAGAAACTGGCTAATTCTGTCCTTATGAAAAAATTTGAAAATAGTAGTGTGTGCATATGGGCCAAAATTTCAAAGGCAACTAGTGATTTTAGATTGCTTGGTTTTTGGGTGCCCAATTTAAGGGCCCTGATCTTTAGAGGGTGAATTCCGTAAGGCGGACACCTGATAATTTAAGCTAACCAGAGTTGGTTACATTTTAAAATCTTGGCCAGGGAAAATAACACCCCCAAAACCAGACTCTTACCTAGGTATGCAGAACTAAAGATAAGGGCTTGAAAGGGGCCCTCAACAGCAATGGTGCAGCACCAATGGAGAGAACAAGTGCATGAGGACTGCTCCTCTTTAACATACCTAAAGAGGTTGAAAAGAGACAAAAGTATTCCGTCCGTCTCTACATGGGCCCACACAGCTGCCCAAGCGTATACGAGAAGTAGGTTGGGCAGTCCTCAAACAAGTATATATGTGACCCCTACCTGTTGACCTTCTCTTTCCAATTCACAACCATATGGTTTCACTGTGGCACATATTGTGACTGTTTACATGGAAAAGCAGAATAAGAAACGCATTTAATCTGATTTTAACTGTTGTAATGTGATAAGAGTTTTGTCCTCTTTGAAAAAGGTTAATTATGCTGTTTCGTCTTTGTCCTTCATTTGCTTTCCTACTCATAACTGTTCTGTTCTCTCTCTCTCACTGAGCAGGTTTCCTTGCTGCTTAATTCCCCACTTCCCTGGGCATGCTGCCCAGCCACCTGGTCCTCTGCCTCTTTTTGCTTCCCTACATATTGAATAGCACATGACTGCATCATTCTTTTTCCACTGCACATTCCTCTTGTGGTGAATGCTGGCAGTGTTAATCTTATTGGTCGCCTTGAACTTGAGGACAGTTCTCCTTATAATAGCTGTGGTCCCATAGGCAGCCATGCTGACTCTTAGTTTCCAGCTGCTTTGCCAGTGTCCCAGCTTTTCTTTGCAATAAGAAGTGGTGTAGACACTTGTAGAAACATCTGGAAACAAGGAAGTCAGCCAATACCATTTCAACAACCAGTTCTCTCGGGAGCGCCGGTGATCCATAGACCTCTTTTTAGAACAGCTGAACTGCAGGACTGAAGTAAGATTACATGTAATACATAATAAAAGCATAGACATATCACAGGTCAATGAAAAAACCATGCATTTCCAGCTCACCTTTTAAGATCTGTCTACACTTGGAGCTGGGTGTGTAATTCCCAGCTCATGGTGACATACTTGCATAACTGAGTTACTGCACTAAAAAGAGAATATAGCTGCAATGGCAGAACGAATATGAGGGGCTACCCAGCCCAAATATGATACCATCTGAGATGCTGGCATATACTTGAGCGACTAGACTCTCCTGCCACATGTGCTGACACAGCTACATTCTATTTTTAGCATGCAGGCCTGATGAGAGCTAACGTGAATATGTCTCTTGGAGCTGGCAATCATACTATTAGCTCCAAGTGTAGACATACCCATAGGGGACAACCCTGAAACACGGACTTCCTAATGTACACAGATCAGTGGCTTCTGTCCTACAAATTTTAGGAGATCTGCTGCTAGGGAAAGTGGCTGCCATCTAGTGCTTTTGAGCTTCACTGGAGTAGGAATCATATTTCAGTAGAGCCCTGAGCTCTTCCTCCCAAGAACCCTTATTCCCTCTCTCAAAAGATATCCAATTGTGTTGAATATTAGAGAGAATATTAGACATTGGTTTCCATGGCCTACAGTTAACAACATTAATGATCAATAATGCTAATGATTTCTTTTCCTCTTTTTAAAACTGGCCTTGCTTAGATTTGCATCAGTCTGAAGATTCTAGTGTTAGCACAAATTACGCTAGAAGTGAGCGGGGTCTAAAAAGCAGGTGTTGTTTCTAAAAATTGCGAATACCCTATATGCTCGCCTATTAGCCGATCCACAGGTAAGCCGACCCTCGATTTTAAACCCCAAAATCCAGAAAAAATGCATCACCCGTGCATAAGCCAAAGGTCAAAATTTGATTACAGAAGGCTCCTTCAAGCCCAATCCCCTTTTCCCCTCTCCTTTCACCTCCTCCCTGCTTTTTCCTGCTCCTCGCCCCCCCTCCCCCCGGTCCCCCTTACCTTGCTGAAGGCCCGGAGGTGCAGTGGTGGCCAGACTGGGAGCTGCTCCATGGCCAGCCGGCCACTCCCACCCTGAGCATGCTCTGTCTGAGACAGAGCATGCTCAGGGCGGGAGATTTGAAACTCCCCAGCCTGGTCGCAGCAGGACAGGGTGGAATAAGCTTTCTGCCCAAGTCTTCTGCAGCAGGAGCTCGCGGGCCGGATTGGGCCTGCCTGAGGGCTAGATCTGGTCCACCGGCCAGATTGGGCCTGCTGCGGTAGCGGATCTGGTCCAAGGGCCAGATCCAGGGAGCCCGTGAGCTTCTGCCATGCTCAGGGTATGAGCGACCGGCTGGCCACAGAGCGGTTCCTGGACTGGCCACCGCTGCACCTCCGGGTCTCCAGCAAGGTAAGCGGGGCCAGAGGAGTGGAGAAGGAGCCACGGGGGGAGGGGGGAGTAAGGAGCAGGGAAGGGTCGCGGGGGAGTAAGGAAAGGCCGCGTGGGGGGGGTGTGAGAGGAGCAGGGAAAAGCTGCGGGGAGGAGGGGGCGGAAGAGCAGGGGAAGGTGCCTATGATCAAATTCTTGGCTTATATGCAGCATATACGGTATATGTAATGTAATTCTAAACTAATAAATGGATTTATTTGTAACTTTCCAGAAAATTTCAATTTTATCCTGAGAATAAACACTGTAATTTTGATAACGATCATAGTTTAGATGGGATTTTCAAAGGTACCAACAAGGGTTAGGCCATGATTTCTCTCTATAAATACATTAGCGGGATTAATATCAGGGAGGGAGAGGAATTTTTTGAGTACAGCTCCAACGTGGACACCAGAACAAATGGTTATAAACTGTCCATCAAGAAATTTAGGCTTGAAATTAGATGCAGGTTTCTAACCATTATAGGAGTAAAGTTCTGGAATAGCCTTCCAAGGGGAGTTGTGGAGGCAAAAACCATAATTGCTTTCAAAACGGAGCTTGATAAATTTATGGAGGGGATGGTATGATCAGATAGCCTATTTTGGAAATTGACTGATCTTTGGCTACGGCTGGTGGATATACAAGTGGCCTAAGAAGGGAGGGTGCATGGGGTGGATTCTGAATTATTACAGAGAATTGTTTCTTGCGCAACTGGCTGTTGAGACTTGCCCACATGCTCAGGGTTTAACTGATTGTCATATTTGGGGTCAGGAAGGAATTCTCCCCCAGGGCAGATTGGCTTAGGCTCTGGGGGTTTTTCGCCTTCCTCTGTAGCACAGGGCATGGCTCACCTACCGGTGAATTCTCTGTATCTTAAAGTCCTTAAATTATGATGTAAGGAGGTAAATAACTCAGTCATAGGTTAGCGGCCTATTGCTGGAGTGGGTGGGTGAGATTTTGAGGCCTGCATTTTGCAGAAGGTCAGACTAGATGATCGTACTGGTCCCTTCTGACCTTAGAGTCTATGAGCTTTTAAGACCTGCTGGATGTTTAACTTAGAAAATCTCATTCTTCATGATTAACACAGGACTTCAACCTTAATTTTAACTTAAGAAATAGAACACAAACCTTAAGTATGGAGTTTCTGCCGGTACCTTTTTTATTATTTAATACTTGTATCATAGTAGTAGGTAGAGACTCCATTCAGGTGGTTTTATTTTCTGCTTGTGGGAAGAGCAAGGCAGTTGTAAACATCAGTCACATTGTGGTGGGAAAGCTTTTTCAAAGAATAAGGCAAGCAGCATGACATAAAGGAGGTCAATGAACTGCACAAAGATTGTGCAAAGTGCTGTGCTTAGGCATTTGATGAAACAGTTAGTCTCTGCAATACACTGTTTATAGGCTTCAATCTTTTCCAACATTCAGCCTAGAACATCTGTCTCTCCAGCAAGACAATATTGTCACCTACTTCTTTCTGTCAAGTAGCCTGGAGTTCAAAAGCAGTATTGTCTATTAACTATTACTGACCTCATAGGTTAATCTCTAGATTTATAGCAGAAAACAGTGAAAAAAAAATATTTTGCTTCCCTTGTGTTGTTACACAAAACTATTGCCCAGGAAGGCTGTTATCTATGGCAAAGGAGCTAACTGCTTAATTCCATGGGTCTTTTATTATTTGCAAATTGATTCTTAAGTAAAGATGCTTACATATGTCTCTTGCTCCAGATGGTGCAGTTTAACTGTCTGAGTTACTCATGAGTGGTTTTCTGCTACAAATAAATATTTAACCCAGCAGTGGTCTTATCAAGAATTCTCCACATCTAACAGTTGAAATCTAAACTGAAGTGTTACTTTAATTCTCATAGCAGAGAACTCCCTGTCTCAGGCCTTGTACACACGATCAGTTTATCCCACAATAAAAATCATTACCGCGCGATAGCAACAATGGCGTACACACGTGCAATAGGGCTGTTGCGCGTTAACTTCCTTGTTGCAGCGCAATACAAAAACCACCTCGACAAGGGTTGTAACAGCTAACGCGGAACAGTTGTTGCGCCTTTGCGCTCATGTGTACGCTTACCGCGCAATGATGGGCCTCCGGAAGTGTCCCAGCATTCCAAAGTCGTCCTCTCTGGTCTTCCCCCCACCCGCTCTGTGGCCGTGACGAAACTGTCCCCGCCCTGATCTGATTCCCGGGATTTTCAAATTTCTCGTCTGTTTCACTTGCTGTTCTCTTCCTCGTGGAGTGGAGTGCAGCTCCGATCTTCAGTAGCAATGGCGGCCCGTCGTGGAAGACGCGCACCCCTTTGGAGCACAGCAGAGGTGCTGGACCTGATCAGCATCTGGGGAGAGTCCGCTGTGCAGGCGCAGCTACGTGGCAGCAGGCGAAATTATGATACATTTGGCATAATTTCTCGGGCCATGTCAGAGAGAGGGCATGATAGAGACACTGTGCAGTGCATATCAAAGGTGAAGGAGCTAAGAATAACCTATCACCGAGCGAAGGAGGCAAACCACCGTTCGGGATCAGCACCTGCTAACTGCAGGTACTATAAGGAGATCGAAGCCATCCTCAGTGGGGACCCCACAACCACTGCCAAGAGTCCCGTGGACACATCGCCCCCCCCTCATCCAGTGAATGCCAGACCCGAGCAGGATGAGGACATTGTCGAGGAGGAGGAGGAGGAGATGGAGGATGACACGGAGGAAAGCGCAACCGCGTGTAGCCAGGAGCTCTTCTGCACCCCCGCTGAGACATCCACCCAAGGCTTGAATTGCAGCGTGTTCTCTGACGCAGCAGAGGGGGGTTCCGGTAAGTTTCTCCTTTGTGAAGCTATTGCTCTTTTTAAAATATCGTTGTCTGGGGTGGGGGTGCTTGCTGTTCCCCGCTGTGCACGCTCTTTACTCTGCATTCATTAGAAGTGCATCAACACAAGCAGTGATTGTAAAATAATCATCTGCATTTAGGTCAGTAAAGGTTTCCTCGATGTACCTCCAGAGCCTAATACTCAGGTTAGATGGGAGAGCGTTTGTGTCTACGCTCCCAAAGACAGATACTCTGCCTCACCAGCTGCAAAGCACAGCCCTGGGAACCATGGCAGCACACAGTGCAGCAGCATACAGTCCTGGTTTGCAACCGGTGGCATGTAGGATATGTATTCTAGCTGGCAGGGGGACTCTGAGGAGAGAGATATTGGGTTCCATCTGTGTGCCCAGTGCTGAATGTTAGCCCCCAGTAAGCCGTCTATTAGGATGTACCTTGTCCGCTTCAGCGAAGCATAGGATGTTGACTGCCCTGTACCTTCCAGTGGAATGTGCTACTGGAAGGTTACATTGGTTATCTATGCTATGTGTTAACAATTTCTTTATTGTTATTTTTTTATTAGATTTGACCTTCATAAGGCCGGTGTCTACCCCAGCTGACTGAATGAGAAACATTCGGCGGCATGCTCGAAGAAACAGGGAGGATATGTTTCAGGAGCTGCTGAAAGCAACACCGGAATCTGCGAGGGAGAATCGAGCCTGGAGAGAGGAATCCCAACAAAGGAGGCAGAAACACAGGGATGAACTGATAAGCGTCATGAAGGAGCAAAGAGAACTGTTCAAGAGCATGATTGCTTTGCAGTCCCAGGCGATTAATGTATGGGCTCCACTCCAGACAGTTCAGCCGTGTCTGCCTCCCACTCCCCGTAGTCCCTCAAAGCATTTCTTTGAAGTCCACCCTTCCCC
>ML685767.1:24596695-24666147 GCA_007922175.1 Pelusios castaneus | reverse complement strand
AAGAGAAGGAAGAGAAAGGAAGGAAGGAAGCAAAGAAAGAGAGAAAGAAGAGGAAACAGGACGAGGAAGGAAGAGGAAAGAAAGAAAGAAAAAAGAAGGAAAAGAAAGAAGAAAGAGGAAGGAAAGAAGAGAGAGAAAAAAAAGGAAAGAAAAAGGAAGACAAATAAGGAAAAAAGAGAAAGAGAGGAAGAAAGAAAAAAGAAGGCAGGCAAAGAAGAGAAAGAAGGAAAGAAAAAGGAAGGGAGAAAGAAAAAAGAGAGAAAGAAGGAAGAGAAAGGGAGAGAAAGAAGGAAGGAAGAGAAAGGAAGAGAAAGAAGGAAGAAAAAGAAGAAAAGAAGAGAAAGAAAGAAAAAAGAAGAAAGGGGAAGGAAAGAAGAGAAGGAAGAGAAAGGAAGGAAGCAAAGAAAGAGAAAGAGAGAGAAAGAAAGAAAAAAGAGAAGGAAGAGAAAGGAAGGAAGGAAGCAAAGAAAGAGAAAGAAGGAAAGAAGAGGAAACAGGAAGAGAAAGGAGGAGGAAGGAAGGAAGAGGAAAGAAAGAAAGAAAAAAGAAGGAAGAGAAGAAAGAGGAAGGAAAGAAGAGAAAGAAAAAAAGGAAAGAAAAAGGAAGACAAATAAGGAAAAGAGAAAGAACGAAGAGAGAGGGAGGAAGAAAGAAAAAAGAAGGCAGGCAAAGAAGAGAAAGAAAGAAGAGAAAGAAAGAGAGAAGCCAAGGCCGCTGGCAGGGGAGCACCCTACCGCGGCCCTGGGAAGCCGCCGGTGGGGCGGACCAGACCCCATCCCCGGAGGCTGATCCCGGCCCCGTGCTGGGAGGTTGAGGCCGTGGATTAGCCCGGCCCCAGTCCCGGGCCGGGAAGTCGAGGCAGTCGGCAGGTGGGAGCCCGGGAGCCCACCGCGGCCGCAGCCCCCCCGCTGCCCCGGCCGCGTGGGGCAGGCAGGTAGGCCCGCGCTCCTGACCCTAGCCTGAGCCTGCCTGTCCCGCCCTGGGAGCAGGGAGGGCCAGCCCAGAGGCCGGACGCAGGCCAGGTCTGCTGCGGCAAAGCCGCAGCCCCGGGGGTTGGAGGGAGCAGCGGGGGCTGCCGGGCTGCATGGGGGTCCCTCACTGCTGCACGGGGGGTGCAACGGCCGCTGCATGGCCGTGCACCCGCGCAGCTTAGAGGGAACACTGCTTGTGATCCACGAGTGCTTGCAGCACCATGGAGAAGTAGCCCTTCCTGTTGATGTACTCGGTCGCGAGATGGTCTGGAGCCAAAATTGGGATGTGTGTGCCGTCTATGGCTCCCCCGCAGTTCGGGAATCCCATGGCACCAAAGCCGTCCACAATCTCATGAACATTGCCCAACGTCACCGTCCTCCGTAGCAGAACGCGATTGATGGCTTGGCAGACTTGTGAGAGGGCTAATCCGACAGTGGACCTCCCGACTCCAAACTGGTTTGCAACCGACCGGTAGCAGTCAGGAGTCGCCATCTTCCAGACAGCAATCGCTACACGCTTCTCCACAGTTAGGGCTGACCTCATGTTGGTGTCTTTACGTCGCAGGGCAGGGGCCAACTGGGAACACAGTTCCAGAAAGGTTGCTTTCCGCATTCTAAAGTTCTGTACCCACTGCTCGTCATCCCGCAACTGCATAACAATGCAATCCCACCACTCGGTGCTCGTCTCTCGCGACCAGAAACGGCGTTGCACCGTGTGCAGATGATCGGTGAAGGAGCTGAGCAACGCGGTGCTGTTGCTCTGCATGGCATCGATCAGCCCCTGCTCCTCAGCGTCCTCGTCTGATTCGGAGCTCATTGCGTACTGAGCAACCAGCTGAGATGTATTCAGAATGTTGAAGGCGACAGTGGAGATCAGAGCAGGATCCATGCTGTCGCTGTTGTGATTGCTTGCAAGTAGTGCGGTGCGTCACTGCACTGTTGAAAATAGATGCGAGTTGCTATTGGCAACGAGGAAGACGCAAGGGGAACACAAGGCATCACGGGAAACTGAGAGTTTACTCATGGCGCTTTGCGTTCCTTTCCTTCATCCCATGATTCCAAGCGCCGATTCTGGGAAAATGGAACGATGGGATAGGTGCCCAGAAGTCATTGCGCTCAACCGCGATAATGCAAGGAATTCTGTTGCGTCGCAAGGAGCGACGTGTGTACATGCTATCCCGCAACAAAGGTCACATGTTTTTTATAGCGCGATTGCCATGTTGCGCTTTAATCTGATCGTGTGTACATAGCCTCACAGATCTAAAGTAGGGGGTAGGGAGAATGGAAAACTTTTAAAATTCCCAGTGCAACAATTGGTATTGTAAAACTGCCTATACTTTGACTGTACCCACATGTTACCTGAAAAGACTCAGGCTGCATACTCAATCCAAACTCACATGGGGGATGGCAGAGAAAAGTGACAGGTTTGGACCGCTAGTGGAGCAAGGCTGTTTTGCATTACACCCTTGGCATAACCTGGACCACATAGGTTGCATCTACACTTGTAAATTAAGTCGGCTTAAGCAGGCTTAAGTCGACTTAATTTACTCTGTGTCTACACTTGAGTTTCCTTAATTCAGTGTAAGCAGTTCCTTAAGTCGAATTAAGGAAAAGTTAGTTCGAATTAGTAAAACCTTGTTTTACTTCGAACTAACCCTTAATTTGAACTGGTTAGTTCAAATTAAGTCAATGTGGCCATGTTAGTTCGAACTAATTGCTTAGTTTGAACTAACCGGCACATTGACCTTAATGCACCCGACTAATTATAACTAAGCAAGTGCCCTGCATGGCCATGGCTAATTCGAACTAGCATTCTAGTGGGACCATGCTAGTTCAAATTAAGTTAATTCGAACTAACTAAAAGGAGTTTGAATTAGTTAGTTTGAATTAACTAATTCGAACTAACTTTGTAAGTGTAGACATAGCCATAGAGTCTGTGCACCAACCCCCATGGGGATCACCTCAGAACAAGGAAATCCTTCAATAGTGTAGATCTTCTCATGAAACGCCCCCTCCATACTTGCCAAAAAAGAGCAGGTATGTCTGAGATATCCCCTTCCTGCACTCATCTCTCGCCTCAGTTATCATATGGTGTAACGAGAACATTATTAAAGTTTGAATTTAAAAAAAAAATTATGAAAGCATTTCAGTACAACTTAGATTCTCCAGAAACTTTTTTTTTTAATAAAACTTAATTATGTTGGGCTAAATTTGAATTGAGCGTATCCCTTGAAACTTTGCTAGTAAAGAAATCTCAGAGTCACCGACAATAATATTTGCAAACTCATGGATGACAGATGAGGTTCTAGAAGACTGGAGAAGAGTTAATGTAGTGCCTATCTTTAAAAAGGGGGGAAAGGAGGAGCTGGAGACCTATAGATCAGTCAGCCTGACCTCAATACCTAGAAAGCTACTACAGTAATGTTTAAAACACTGAATTTGCAAATACCTGGAGGATGAAGGTGTAATCACTAGCAGTCAACATGGATTTGACCATGGATATCTCTACCCAGATCCTGGCGTGGACTTGCAAGGACTGTGGCCTGCATTTCCCACTTACAAACAGTCAGGCTGGGCAGATCATTCAGTGTGACAGGTGTCTTCTGGTGGAATCTCTCAGGAAGCAGGTGGGAGAGTTACAAGAGGAGGTGGCTAGGCTCAGGAGTATCCATGCCCTGGAGAAGTTCCTGGATAGTATCCATGAGGAAACATGCAAGGATGAGGAAACTATCCAGGTGCAAAAGACTGCTGCCACACCCTTGGAGAAGGATGAGATGGCTCTGGCACAGGGTGGACACTGGCAACTGGTTACTTCTTGAAGCAGACAGAGCTCCACCCCTGCTCCCATCCCACCCTCCATTGTGGTAAAGAACCACTACGGAGCGCTACAGACAAGCAATGAGGTGGAAGAGGAGAAGCCATGCACCCCTGAGGTTGGGAAGATCACAACCATCACACCCAGGAGGAAACATCGGATTGTGGTGGTTGGGGACTCTCTTCTGAGGGGGACGGAGGCACCCATCCGTCGCCCTGACAAGGCCTCTTGGGAGGTATGCTGCCTGCTGGGGGCCTGTATCCGAGACGTTACGGAGGGATTGTCGAGAATCATCCATCTCTCTGACGACTACCCCGTGCTACTCATCCATGTGAGAACCAATGATACTGCGAGAGGTGACCCTCAGCAGATCAAAAGTGACTACAGGGCTCTGGGAGCACGGGTGAAGGAGTTTGTTGCACAGATGGTGTTCTCCTCGATCCTTCTGGTCAAGGGTAAGGGCTTGAGCAGAGACAGATGCATCGTGGAAGTGAATGCCTAGCTGCGAAGATGGTGTTACCAGGAAGGCTTTGGCTTTCTCGACCATGGGGTGCTGTTTCAGGAAGAAGGACTGCTAGGCAGAGATGGACTCCACCTATCGAGGAAGGGGAAGAGCGTATTTGGAAGCAGACTGGCTAACCTAGTGAGGAGGGTTTTAAATTAGGTTTGAAGGGGGAAGGTGACCAAACCCTACAGGTAATACAAACTGAGGGAGACCTGCGGGAAGGGATGGAACTTGGAGGGAGCTGGGGCTGTAACAGCAGGAATAAAAGAGAGGGTAGTTGGAACTGGGGGGGGGGAAGGGAGAAATCAAAGAATTATTTTTTATGTCCTAATGAAGTCAGAATACCTCAGGAGAGTGGGGAAGGAGGACACCGGGAGAAATTGCAAGGAGGAAGATGCGACAGGAGAGAGAATCGACAGGGCAAAGTAGGGCAATCGGCCCGGTATTTTAAGTGTCTGTACACAAATGATAGGAGCCTGGGAAACAAGCAGGAAGAATTTGTAGTACTGGCACAGACAAGGAACTATGATATAATTGGAATAACAGAAACATGGTGGGATAACTTGCATGATTGGAGCACTGCCATGGATGGTTATAAATTCTTCAGGAAGGACAGGCAGGGAAGAAGGGGGGGGAGGAGTAGCGCTATATGTAAAAGAGCTGTATGACTGCTCAGAGCTCCACTATGAAAGTGGAAACAAGCCAGTTGAAAGTCTGTGGGTTAAGTTTAGAGGAGAATGCAACAAGGGGGATGTCATGGTGGGTGTCTGCTACAGACCGCCAGACCAGAAGGAGGAGGTGGATGAGGTGTTCTATGGACAACTAACAGAAGTTTCCAGATCATCGCAGACCCTGGTTCTTATGGGTGACTTCAATTATCCTGACATCTGCTGCGAAGGCAATACAGCAGTGCACAGGCAATCCAGGATGTTTCTGGAGAATATTGAGGACAACTTCCTAGTACAAATGCTGGAGGAACCAACTAGGGGCCTTGCACCTCTAGACCTATTGTTCACAAAGTGAGAAGAATTGATCGGGGAAGTAGAAGTAAATGGCAACCTAGACAGCAGTGAACATGAGATGGTAGAGTTCAGGATCCTGATCAAGGAAGGAAAGGAAAGAAGCAGAACGCACACCCTGGACTTCAGAAAAGCAGATTTTGGCTCCCTTAAGGAACAGATGTGCAGGATACCTTGGGAGACTGATCGAAAGGGGAAGGGTGTCCAAGAGAGCTGGCTGTATTTTAAAGAAACTCTGTTAAAGACACAGGAAGATAACATTCAGATGTGCAGAAAGAACAGCAAATGTGGATGGCGCCCAGCGTGGCTTAGCAGAGAACTTTGCGGGGAGCTAAGACATAAAAGGGAAGCTTACAAGAAGTGGAAGCTTGGACAGATGACAAAGGAGACGTATAAAGATATTGCTCGGGACTGCAGGGATAAAATCAGAAAGGCCAAAGGACAATTGGAGTTGCAGCTAGCAAAAGATGTGAAGGATAACAGAAAGGGGTTCTATAAGTATGTCAGCAACAAGAAAAGGATCAGGGATGGTGTAGGTCCCTTATTGAATGGGACAGGCATCCTCATGGTGGATGATGTGGAAAAGGCTGAAGTACTCAATGCTTTTTTTACTTCAGTCGTCACAGGGAGGGCCAGATCCCAGGCTACTACACAGGGTAACACAGAATGGAGAGAAGAGCTGCTTTTGGTAATGGAAAGTCAGGCTAGGGATTACTTAAAGAAATTGGATATGCACAAGTCCATGGGGCCGGATGAACTGCGTCCGAGGGTGCTGAGGGAGTTGGCTGAAGTGATTGCAGAGCCACTGGCCATTATCTTTGAGAACTCGTGGCGAACGGGGGAGGTCCCGGAGGATTGGAAAAAGGCAAACATAGTATCTTCAAGAAAGGGAAAAAGGATGATCTGGGAAACTACAGACCGGTCAGCCTCACCTCAATCCCTGGGAAAATCATGGAGCAAGTCCTCAAAGAATCCATCCTGAAACCCTTGGAGGAAAATAGAGTGATCAGGAACAGTCAACATGGATTCACCAAGGGCAAATCATGCCTGACCAACCTGATTGCCTTCTATGATGAGATATCTGGATTTGTGGATGCGGGAAGAGACGTTGATGTGGTATACCTTGACTTTAGCAAGGCTTTTGATACAGTTTCCCACAGCATTCTAGTCAGTAAGTTAAGGAAGTATGGGTTGGATGAGTGGACCGTAAGGTGGATAAAAAACTGGCTAGATCAACGGGCTCAGTGGGTAGGAATCAATGGCTCGGTGTCTAGTCGGCAACCAGTAATGAGTGGAGTGCCCCAGGGGTCGGTCCTGGTGCTGGTTCTGTTCAATATCTTCATTAATGATCTTGATGATGGGATAGATTGCATGCTTAGTAAGTTCGCGGATGACACCAAGTTGGGGGGAATGGTAGATACTCTGAAGGGCAGGGACAGGATCCAGGGAGACTTAGACAAATTGGAACGCTGGGCCGAAAGAAACCTCATGAGATTCAACAAAGACAAGTGCAAAGTTCTGCACTTAGGATGGAAAAATCCCATGCACTGCTACAGGCTGGGGACCGATTGGCTAAGTAGTAGCACTGTAGAAAAGGACCTGGGGGTTATGGTGTGTGGGAAGTTGGATATGAGCCAACAGTGTGCCCTTGTTGCCAAAAAGGCCAATGGCATATTAGGCTGCATCAGTAGGAGTATTGCCAGCAGATCGAGGGATGTGATAATTCCCCTCTATTCGACACTGGTCAGGCCGCATCTGGAATACTATGTCCAGTTTTGGGCTCCCCACTACAGAAAGGATGTGGACAAATTAGAAAGAGTCCAGCGGAGGACAACAAAAATGATTAGGGGCTGGGGCACATGACTTATGAGAAGAGAATGAAGGAACTAAGCTTATTTAGTCTACAGAAAAGAGGACTGGGGGCCCCCATTTGATAACAACTTTCAATACTCGAAGGGGTGCTTCAAAGAGGAGGGATCTAGACTGTTCTTGATGGTAACAGAGGACAGAACAAGGAGCAATGGTTTCAAATTACAGCTGGCAAGGTCGAGGTTGGATATTAGGAAAAACTTTCTCACTAGGAGGGTGGTGAAGCATTGGAATGGGCTATCTAGGGAGGTGGTAGAATCTCCATCTTTGGAGATTTTTAAGGCCCGGTTAGACAAAACCCTGGCTGGCATGATTTAGTGGGAGTGGTCCTCCCTTTTAGCAGGGGGTTGGACTAGATGACTCGTGAGGTTCCTTCCATCCCTATTATTCTATGATTTACTAAGAACAAATCATGGCAAACCAGCTTGATTTCCTTCTTTGACATATTTATTCGATAAATAAATCTGTTAGTCTTTAAATGTGCCACAGGACTCTGTTGTCTTTCTACAATAGACTAACATGGCTACCCCTTTGTTCTTTGACATAATAACTCGTTTGGGAGGTAAGGGGAACATAGTGGACATAATTTACCTGGACTTCAGTAAGACTTTTTACATAGACCCATGTGACATTCTTATAAGTAATCTGGAGAAATATAGGATTGGTAGAGCTGCCATGAAGTGAATACATCTTTGGTTAATCATTCTCAAACAAAGAATAACTATTAATGGAATGATGTGAGTTTTGAAAGAGATCTCAAGTGGGGTTCCACAGAGATCTGTTCTAGGTTTGGTGTTGTTTAATATCTTTATTAATGACCCAGATGTAGGAATAGAGAGCATATTGATCAGATTTACAGATGACAAAAAGGTGGGGGGTTGCAAACGCTTTGGAGGACAGAACTAAATTTCAAGGGGATCTTGTTAAATTAGAGGACTGGGTTATAGACACTAAAGTAAAATTCAACAAAGGCAAATGTAAGGTACTATCCTTAGGGAGGAAAAAACAAATGCAGAAATATAGATTGGCGATAACTGGTTTGGCAGCAGAACTGTTGAGAAAGATTGGGCGTTGTGGTGGATCACAACCTCAACATGAGTCAGCAATGTGATGCTGTTGCAAAAACCGCAAATGTGACTTGCATTGCATTAACAGAGGCAAAGGATGCTAGTCATGGGAGGCTTTAATACCACTCTAGTCGGCACTGGTTAGGCCTCAGCTGGAGGAGAGTGTCCATTTTTGTTCACCAATGTAGAGAAGGGAAGTAGAGAAACTGGAAAGGATCCAAAGATGAGTGACAAAACAATCAAAGTGATGGAATGCAAGTCATATGAGCAAAGGCTGATGATCAAAGGAACTGGGTATACTTAATTTGGAAAAGAGGAGATTAAGGGAGATATGACAGCAGTTTTCAAAACTTGAAAGGCTGCCATAAAAAATATGGAGAAAAATAGTTCACTATTGCTACAGAGAGCAAGTTAAGAGGAAATTGCTTCAAACTACTGCGTAGCACATTTAGATTAAATGTCAGGAAAAATTTCCTGACTGTAGGAACAGTGGAACAAACTGCCTAGGGAAATCATGGAATCTCCTTTACTGGAGGTTTTCAAAAGAGGCTGAATAGCCATCTGCCTTGGAATGTATAGACACAACAAATCCTGCATCTTGGCAAGATTGGACCCTTTTGGTTCTTTCTTACTCTATTGATCTTATGATTCTAATTCCAACACTGCTGTTGCGTTTTAACTCCTTAAGCTCTGAAACATCTGCCTCACTTAATGGGAAACAGAACGTGAAGTTGAATTCTAAGTGACCATGATTACAATTGGCTCAGCATTTTTCAATGGAGTGTTTTTCCAGCAAAATACTGAATCCTCTACACTGACATTTTTCATGGAAATCCGTAGGTTTTGATGAGTTTCCCATTTCGAAACAAATGTGGAGAAAGTTTTGAAGTTGTTAAAATATCCCATTTCAACATTTTTAAGATGAAAAATCCCATTTTCATAACAAATATCCTAAGGCCATATAGTCATCTAAGAGCAAACATAAAAGATCAGAATATTTTCTTATACACTTTTGGATCCTATTGTTAGCAGGGCTTAAATTAATGTGTATTCATGGCAAAAATTAAAGCATTGCAACAGAGACTTCAGTCCCCTTTGTCACAAAGGAAAAGAAAATCTTTTAAGGAGTCTAGTACACATAGCAATAGTAAATATCTGAAGCTGTTGTGGAAGATCAAAATCTTCCAAAATGCAACTAGTCAACTATACGATGTAGCACACGGGTGAATAAATTCCTTGCTGACCCCTTAGGTGATAAATTTATGGCCCGAGGCATGGGTTTCATTACCCATATCATTATCACAGCTTGCATGGCTCCACTTGTTAATGTTGGTAATTAATTTATCCAGATTTTCAGTAAGAAATTTGCTGTATGAGACTAGTAGACTGCATCTTGATAACATTGTCTCAGCTTTGTAAAATAGATACATAAACAAAATTTGTATGACCATATATCTATTGATTATGAGCTTGGACAGATTTAACACCCACACAATAAAAGGATATGTCCAAATGAGCACTAGAAACAGAGACAGATCAAGCATGGAGCAATTGTGCCTACTAGCCTCATTAGATAACCTTAGCCATCCTTCATGCTTCACAGATATTCTGTCCACATTTCAAAAAATCATTAGTGGAAAAACTGTTTGGGATCTCAAATGATTCTTTCCATGCAATTTTTTTCCCTGATGCATTCATTCCCATGAACCTTGTAATTTCAGTAATTCCTGTTTCTCAAATCACATGCTTGCATATTAAATCTATGGTACAGGACATATATTATAGAATGATAAACTAAAGGACAATGTTGGCACAAAAACAATCGGCCATGAACAGATTGAGGCTGGAAGCTAGAAGAAGGTTTCTTACCTTAAAAGGGCGAGGTCTTGGAACAGCGTCTGAAGAGAACCTGTGTGGGCAAACGACTTAATTAGTTTTGAAAGAGAACTGGATGAATTTATGGGTGTGATTGTGTGCTGGGTTGCTTGAGATGGGAAAGGGTTCGGCAACCCAGGGTGTCCCTTCTGGTTTGCATAGAATGTTCCAAAAAACACATGCTTCAGGGCTTCAGCTCATCACCTACAGGACTCAGGGAAGGGTTTACCTGAATATATTATTTATTATTTATTTGTGTCTCTTTTCTCTTAAACCCACTGGATCGGGTGGGCAAGTGCTCTAAACGGGCCCTAAGCTCTCTCTCTCTCTTTCTGTCTCTCTCTCTCTCTCTGCTTAGTTGACTGGTTCCTGCTCACATGCTCAGAGTCTAACTGATCAGCATAGGTGGAGCTGGAAAGGAATTTCCCCACAGCTCAGTTTGACAGTGAAATTTGGAGTTTTTTCACCTTCAGAGATGGACACTGGTTGCTAGCCAGGAAATTTGGGTATCAATCCAATCCACTGGGTATTAATCAATCCACTGCTATTGCAGGGCCTTGGACACTGCTGCATCTTAGTTTCTCCTGTCTCTGCCAGTGACACAATAGTTAAGTCTCATGAGGGCTGGATAATCTAATTTCAACTATTGGGTTTAGTGTGTGGATGCTACATGTTGTTGTTGGCTTCTGCTATGTAGGAAGTCAGATCTAGTGATTCCTTCTGGCCACGAATCTGTGACTCTAAGTGCAATCCAGAAACTTCAACTGACAATTGTTTTTAGAAAAATATATGAGATTTGCTTAGAGAAAGGGTCACATTCTACAATTTTCTCCCTGTAACAGGAGGAAACATTTACCTGTCTCCCCTTAAGCTTCCCAATATTCTCTACCTTTCCATCTTTTTTCCATTAAAATGACTACTGCATAATTCCATAGGGGTATTTCTCCAGTGTCTTTCAGTGGAATGTAGTGTACATACCCCCATGCCATGGTTGCAATAGCAGTTTAGACTGTTAGGCTCAAGTTAGGTGAGTAAAGTAAATATATGTCTACAGGTTGTATCTCTTTATCCTCTCTACTTACCTAACCCACGTCTCTTGTTTCGCTGCTGTTTTTAGCAGCATAATGTCCTGCTGCCTCCCCATTGCAGTGAAAGATACTAGCAGCATAGAAACACTCCAGCAGTGTGGAAAGGCACTGCTAGATTCCTATTGCTGGTGGCGTTCCCCACAGCCAGGAAAGACCAGGGGTTAAAGTAAGGGGGAACACACTGGAACACAGTTCCGGGGCCCCCAAATTTGAGGGGCCAGAGTTCCGGGGCCCCTAAAAATAGCAAAATCTGGCGGAACGCATGTTCCGCCCTGCCCTGGCTGCTGGCAGGTCTACTCCCCACCTTTGTTAGTCACAATACTTATTGTGTTATGCAGTGTTTGCTAGTTTGTGACAATAATTGCTATAGACATAAACGCCATATAAAATTATAAATATTTTTATGCAGCAATAACCGATGCATGTGATACTGGGAAGTGGTTGCAAATGCCTACCTAGGCTGGGGCCCACACATGCATGAAGGGGGCCCAGACAATATGGGAAGGGGGCCCGGAGATTAGGAGGGTTCTGGGGCCCATCAAATTATACTTTAACCACTGGGAAAGACTCCAGCGGTGAAGAGAGTCTGTAGCAGGTGGAAGCAGTGGGAAAAGGGTCAATCTTTCCCCAGTGCCTCCCACCCTGCCAGAACCTTTTCATGCCTAGTGAGAGACTGAGGCCGTGGGGAACTGTGCAAACCTTTCCCCATTGCCTCCCCTATGCCAGAGCCTTTCACTGACGCATATAGCTACCCACCAAGGTATGGAGACAGCCAGCTTCTCACTGCAGTATTTAGTTACACATACACTACATGCCACCACCAGTAGTGTATAGTGTAGGCCTGTTTTAGGACTAAGTCTGCAAACCAGATATACCTCAGTATGTACTAGAGTGGACCAGAGAATGACAATTGCATTGTCTTTGTTCTGCTATGTTTTTAAACATGTTTATGTCAAAGGATTTGGTTTTGGTTCAAAACCTGACATTTCAGATTTGGAAAGGGCATATGTGAGACACATCTGTCGTTTGATGCTTAGGGCACCGGCATGTGGGAGCCCCAAGTCCAAGCCTCCACTCTTCTTGATTTAGAATTAAGTTTTTCATCCAGGTGTAATCAGGTTGAGCAGGGACTCAAGCCTGTGTCTTCCACATGCCAGTGTCCTAGCCACCAAGCATGAGAGTCTCTCTCTTCTTTCATTAGGGATCTTTTCGTTTCAGCGAAACAGCATATTTCAACAAAGTTTCATGCTGATGAAAATGCTCCAGCCGGCTTCCAAGTGTATGCGCCTTCTGGTCAGCTACCACAATGATGAGTGTGGCATAAGAAACTGAGTAGAATAATCTTTCTAGTTTAGACATTACAAGATCGTTTATAGCAGTGGTTTTCTACCAGGGATACACAGCTCCCATGGACCTCAGCATCTCTGAAAACAAGGTCAGTTTTATTCAGGTGCCTAACTTTAGATGCCCAAGTTTGATAAAGTCAGTAATTTATATATTATATCTGCAATTAATCTGAATTATTTGAGCTCAGGGAAAAGGACTGTGAAAGAGAAGGACTTTTTTTAGCCAAGAGGCACCCAAGGACTGTAAGATACTTGGAAAACACTTCACAGTTAAACTACAACTTGCAGACATACAGATGGTGGGAAAGTCAGATGAGGAGTTTTATTTTTTTCTACCAAAGTCAACATAAAATATTTTCTAAAGCCTTCAATAATAAATCAGGAGCTTTCAGACAGCTTAGAATGGCTTGTTTGCAAGAGTTTATAACTCATAAAAGATTTGCTGCTGCTCTAGGGATGAGTAAAATCGCTACTGATGAGACTCAAATCATGTTCTACCTTCTTAATTATTCATTTTAAATGTAATTCATAGTTCATTATGCTTGGGAGACCAAATGAAGTATTCCTTCTTGTTTCCCACCTTTCTCCATCATTACATACTCACAATGACCATTTTCACTCATCTCCTTTGAAATGTAGCACAAGACCTGCAAAAATTAACCCCAATATTTACTTTCAACTTTAATTCAGATCCATAAAGATTTCCCACTGTAAATGTATGTTTACACAACAGACAGAAGTATTAAAGTCTAACAAACATAAATAACACTTGTATTAAAACTTGCTTAAATCCTAGCGTGTATTAGAGAGAGCCCCAAACCAAAAGTTTTGAAGCAAATACTGCTAAATTTTTGGCTAGCTCAGTTACAGAGCCAAATCCAAATATTGTAGTTCTAAAACCATTTAGTTTATAGCTGCATTAGGACATTTTTAACACCTGCCATTGAAATGGGATCTCAGAATTGAGCGGTTCCCACTATTCCCCTCTTTTTATAAATGCCAATATATATATCTCAAGAAATGCCAAAAATACGTCCCAGATCATTCCACAGAGAGGAAGGACTCCATAGACCAGTGGTTCCCAACCTTTTTGGCTTCAGGGCCACAAATATCATTTTTACAATCCTAAAGGAGTCTCTGCCAGCAGGCCTGCCCCCTGACTGATATATAGCCAGATGGAAGTAGGCTGCCTCCTTACTGATCTCCCATCTCCCTGACTGCAGCAGGGAAGCCACATGCATCTTCCAGCCCTGTACCCCACCTGGGTCCCTACATAGTGGTTCCCTTCTGCACCCAGGGGGATGGAAGATGGGTGCTCCCCTTCCTCTGGCTTTAGCAGGGACCCCAGTGCCTAGGGACCCAGGCAGGGTGCTTTGATCTCTGCTGGAGATGGTGGGGGGGACCTTCTTTTCCTCTGGCTCCAGCAATGACCCCAGCACCTATGGACCTAGGTGGAGCTCTTTGGTGTGCTCCTTGCTACAGCCAGGGGGAGGAGAGCACTGATCTCCCATCCTTTTGGCTGCAGCACAGAGTCTGCACTGGTCTTTTAGCCCTGCAGTGAATGCTCTCTGCCTGGCTCCGTAGACAGCAGCTCCCTTTTGCAGCCAGCAAGAGGGGAGACGTGGGCCACTCTGAAAGCCCCTGTGGGCCACTTCTGGTTCTAAGGCCACAGGGTGGGAGCCACTGTCATTCCATGGAGAGGTCCAGTGGTTAGGATGCCAGCACAGTAGTCAGGCCAAGGTTTAATTATCTGTTCCTCCTGTGTGACATTAGGCAAGACACTTCATTGCTTTCTGCCTTCATTCTGTATATGTAAAATGGGGGCAGTAATAATCTACCACCTGACAAGACTGTTGTGAAAATAAACGTTTTAAAAATTGTGAGGCACTCAACGACTGTAACTACGACTGGATTTATAGGTGCTAGGGTCCCTGCTGGAGCCAGAGGGAGGAGGGCATTGATTGCCCATCATCCTGGCTGCAGAAGGGAGCCCTGCCTAGGGACCCAGTTGGAGCACACAGGGCTTCAGGAAATGTTTAATTTCCCTGCTACAGCCAGGGGGTGAGATATCAGTAAGGAAGCAGCCTCCTCACTGAACTCCTTCTGTCTGGCTGCAGTGCGGGACAGGGGGCATTGCTGATGGAGCAGTTAGGACTTCCCACGTTTGAGGAGGGGCAGGATGCTAAAAATCAGTGCAGTTAGCAGGTCACCCATCGTGAGGTAGCTTCCAGGCCATGGGCGTCAGTGTGTAGGGACGGTCTCCCAGCTATATTAGTGCTTTGTCCGTGGGTGTGCGGCATACTGTGTGTAAATTGTAGATGTCAAATAGCGAATGTAAAAATGAACACAGTAGCTTAAAAATGTTTACTTTAAATATGTAGTAATTAGTCCTTAATGATGTATATGTGAATACATTTCTTATGAGTTGACAGATTGTTGGCCCTTCAGGGTTGTAAAAATGATATTTGTGGTCCTTGAGTGAAAAAGGTTGGGAACCACTGATGTAGCAATCACTCAGTCTCTGAAGAGAAAGCAACCAGGTTGGTTTAGGCAGTCTGTCTTTGCTGGGAGTAACACAGTGTAGGCAGGGAACTGTACAACTTGGAAATACCCAAGTCAGAAGGGAGTAAGAAAGTTTTAGGGCCTCTATATAGTTGCTCTCTCCCTTTCTCAGAAGTGGGCTGGGTAAAAAGTGTATGGGGACAAGGGGTGGGAGGAGGCAGAGAACAGACTAGCCTCATGAGATATGAATTTAAGCATAGTCTTTACCCACTGTGCTAGTGATGTACTTAGTTATTCATTAGGTCTGATTCTGGTCACTAGAGGAGGACAATTTGGGACTGCGTGAGAACACTCATTAATGTAGAGTGGATTCCCCTGAATTAGGTAGTTCTTATACTACTAATAATCCCTCAATACTCAGCAGAATCCTACTAATCCCTTCATTCAATGGTTCTGGTGGGCTTTGTATAATACCCTTGGTCTCAACTCAGCAAAACACATGCATGAGTTCCTTTTCCGACAGTGGAAAATAAGCATGTGCTTAAGTGCTTTGCTGAATTGGGGCATTTTTCTCTTCCACCTACACTTGGTTTTGTGCCTTCTTTCACACTGCCTTCTACACTGGGAATAGTCTCTCACATCCCTCTCTCTCCTCTTTCAGATCCTTCCTTTAAATCGACTTTGATTGGGAATTCTTCCAACAAAGATTGCACACATTACTGCCCTACCGTCTGCTCTGTGCAAAACCCTGTCTGTAGCTGAGTGTTAAATAAATAATGGGTGCACTTTTTAATAGTAATAAATAATTAAACATTATTGTAACTCTCATTAAGTTTTATTCACTTATGAATATTCACATAATTATTCTGTGCAGTAGTTAAGTGTGATTAAATTAAGGGGCATATTCTATCTCCCTTACTCATGCTGAGTAGCACCTTACTAAGCAACAAATTCCACTGAGGTCAGTTGGACAAGTGACTGCTCAGCATGAGTTAGAGAGTCAGGACATAGCTTTGAGTGATTAATTTATTATTGAAGAAAGAAATAATTAGATAAGAATTAATGATCATTGAGTTTTGCCTACTTCATATAGTTAACATGTAGTAAGCATCTAATAGATTACTCTAGAAGAATAACTAATTTAACATTAATTATCATTAACTATTTATTTTAAAATAGTTTTATAACAGCACAAACTAAATGCAGAGAGCTATCAAATACTGTATAATTTCATTCCTGCCTGCCATAGACGTTTTGGACCACTTAAAAAAAGATGCAAGTATAGAAAATAGCAAAGTTATTAAAAGGTTTCTCTGCTTGTCTCTGTACAGAGGAAACAGACGGAGATTTTCCCAGTATGAAATAAAGTGGTTTACGGATGACAGAGGAGTAACTAGATAGTGGGCAATGCAAGTGAAGCAAAACACAGCACTGAGTTCCGGTAGTATACAACAAGCAAAATCTTTACTCACAGTTTTAAATGATCATTTGATTCCAAAGGAATTGTTGCCATTTGAAGGTGGCAGCAGAGTTCTGTTGATTTATTTTGAAATAAAAAGATCACAAGATAAAATGGGAAAGTGCGTAGGCCGATAACTTTAACAATAGTCGCGGGGAAAATCTTAGAATCTACTTTATAATTCACTGTGGAGGAAAAGAGAATCTAGAAAAACATATAGTCAAATTCCAAAGGGGTAGCCGTGTTAGTCTATTGTAGAAAGACAACAGAGTCTTGTGGCACTTTTAAAGACTAACAGATTTATTAATTAATTAATTAATTAATTGATTAATTAATCTGTTAGTCTTTAAAAGTGCCACAAGACTCTGTTGTCTTTCTAGAAAAACATAATTTGTCTTAAGGAAATCCAACTACAGAGTTGTGCATGGAAGGTCATGCTTAATTGATTTTTGAAGACATTACTACCATGATAAATAAGGGAAACAGAGTGATGTGGTATATTTAATTTTTTCCAAAAGCATTTCACGGTTTCCCACCCTGGCAATTATGGGCTAAAATTCATGGAAGAGCCGGAGCAATGAGAGGGGGTGGGAATCGGGTACTAAGAGTAAGAGACAGAGCAGGCATAGATTCAAACTTTTCAAATAAAAGGTTGTTAGTAGATGTGAGAGGAGGACAGAAAATCTGTTCATGAAGCATTTTGAGATTTCTTAATCTGGCTTGATTTTGAACTGGAACAAAAACTGATAATTTCAAAATTCTCAGTGAAGGAAAATTCTGAAAAAAATCAGTTTTAGGTCAATCAAAACATTTTGTTTTAACAAAATCATTTAATTCGTATTTTTTAAAAATTTTATATTATAGAAATGGTCTACACAAAAAGTTCTTACAAAAATAAATTACTGAAACATTTTGTTTAAAAAATATCAATGGGACAATTAAACAATGTTGAAACTTTTCCCCCGTGGTTTTGTTTCAAAACATCATTCCAGAAAAGTCGACCTGATTTCAAGAACCATTTCAGTCCAAGTTTCTGTAACCAGCTCCAGACAAAGTAGCCAAAAAATCCAGTGGATTGTGTCAATTGAAGGAATCTCCCTGCCTAGGGGACATAGAAGCTACTGGAATGGTTTCTAATTTCCTATTTTGGTCTTCCTTAATGCAGAGTAGCAGAGGAAGAGGCTTTCCTGACAGGGGATGAAAAATACATTCAATATGTTATTCAATACTGAGAGCCGGGGAAGTAATTTTGTGTGGTATGTATAGAGATTAAAAATATTATTATGTTGAAAATATTCTAGACATATCTAGAGTACTGTACTCATTCTGGTCACTCTCTCTCTAAAAAAACCAAACCAACCAAAAGACAAACAAACAAACAAAAAAACCCCAAAACAAAACAGCAGGGAGAGAAGGGGTCACAGACCCTTGAAGACCCTTGAAGACTGCCAGTTTTAAATTATGTCTCAGCTGTTTAAAGTAGATCAAAATACATGATGGTAGGCTGCTTACTATTTTTGCTAGCTCCATGTCATAATGGGTGTTACATCAGGATTTGCATCATCATCTTGTGTGATGAATGTAAGAAGGAAGGTAACAGGAGCAAAGGAATAAATATCTGAAAGGAGCCCATGGTCACAACCAGGACCATGGCCAAAGGGGGTGGAGAGAGAGAGAGAGAGAGAGAGAGAGAGAGAGAGAGAGAGAAATGTGTGTGTGTGTTTTCGTCCACATGATGATTCCTCAGTTCTTCAACCAATGATAGGGGAGGTGAAGGAAGATTTTGGGAGGAGCTGAGTTCCTTAAACTCAGGAGAATAGAAGGGGAAAATTCTCTCTGCATTTATCCTCCTTATTTTAACCCCTTTAGTGGGCAACATCCTGGAGCTGCCTGGATATCTTATATAGAAAACTTTCAAAAATATGTAATTAAGCACACAGGATGGCATAGAAAATTCTACAAATGTTAAGTAATCTTTTTTTTACTCACTTTATTTAATATGTTGTTTCTACTCTATGTTGTTTCTACTATGGCCCCGCTTTTTTGCACCCACTATAGATATTACTGTATTATGATAGATATTATTTATATATTATGTAACATACCCACTAATTGACATGAGCTCAGCAACAGGATGAGTGTATTAAAGTGGTTTCAATAGATAAATCCTTGCAATGAAGGTTTGCTACAGAATATCATCCTGAATATCAGCTGGGATTTCCTCACTTTGATCCTGTTCCAGCTGAGCATGCATCACTTCATTTGGGATTGCTCACAGATTTAAAGTTACGTACATGTTTAAATGTTTTCATAGATCAGAGCCATGGAGCCAAATCCGGCAAAGTACTGAATGTCCTCAAAACACTGAGTGCCCCAATAACAGCAAATTCCTAATGCCTAGCAGGATCAGACTCTTTCACAAGTTTAAGAAACATTTGAGTGTCGGCTTGATCTATAACATGGATTTTATGAAGGAAGGAATCTCACTGGTTAATTATGTTTTCAAATCTGCCATCATAACTGCAAGATTAAGTCTCAGCCAATTGCTACAAAATAGAACAAAGATAGAGCTGGAGAGTAAATCTTCAAATCAGGATTAAGATAGGCACCTGAACCTTGGGCCTCACAATTTATAGAATCATAGAATCATAGAATAATAGGGTTGGAAGGGACCTCACGAGGTCATCTAGTCCAACCCCCTGCTAAAAAGCAGGACCACTCCCCCTAAATTATCCCAGCCAGAGTTTTGTCTAACCGAGCCTTAAAAATCTCCAAAGATGAAGATTCTACCACCTCCCTAGATAGCCCATTCCAATGCTTCACCACCCTCCTAGTGAGAAAGTTTTTCCTAATATCCAACCTTGACCTCCCTAGCTGTAATTTGAAACCATTGCTCCTTGTTCTGTCCTCTGTTACCCTCAAGAACAGCCTAGCTCCCTCCTCTTTGGAGCAACCCTTCAAGTAGTTGAAGGTTGCTATCAAATCTCCCCTCAGTCTTCTCTTCTGTAGACTAAATAAGCCTAGTTCCTTCAGTCTCTCCTCATAAGTCATGTGCCCCAGCCCCCTAATCATTTTTGTTGCCCTCCGCTGGACTCTTTCTAATTTGTCCACATCCTTTCTGTAGTGGGGAGCCCAAAACTGGACACAGTACTCCAGATGCGGCCTGACCAGTGTCGAATAGAGGGGAATTATCACATCCCTCGATCTGCTGGCAATACTCCTACTGATGCAGCCTAATATGCCATTGGCCTTTTTGGCAACAAGGGCACACTGTTGGCTCATATTCATCTTCCCGTCCACCATAACTCCCAGGTCCTTTTCTACAGCGCTGCTACTTAGCTGATCGGTCCCCAGCCTGTAGCAGTGCATGGGATTTTTCCGTTCTAAGTGCAGGACTTTGCACTTGTCTTTGTTGAACCTCATGAGGTTTCTTTCGGCCCAGTGTTCCAATTTGTCCAAGTCTCTCTGGATCCTGTCCCTGCCCTCCAGCGTATCTACCATTTCCCCCAACTTGGTGTCATCCGCAAACTTACTAAGCATGCAGTCTATTCCATCATCAAGATCATTAATGAAGATGTTGAATAGAACCGGCCCCAGGACTGACCCCTGGGGCACTCCACTCGTTACCGGTTGCCAACCAGACATCGAGCCATTGATTCCTACCCGCTGAGCCCGTTGATCTAACCAATTTTCGATCCACCTTACGGTCCACTCGTCCAACCCATACTTCCTTAACTTGCCAACAAGAATGCTGTGGGAAACCATATCAAAAGCCTTGCTAAAGTCAAGGTATATCACGTCAACGGCTCTTCCCGCATCCACAAATCCAGTCATCTCATCATAGAAGGAAATCAGGATTAAGATAGGCACCTGAACCTTGGGCCTCACAATTTACCTAAGGTATGCAGTTAGGTCAGAAAACTATGCATTTTTCTCTTAAAAAAAGCAAGGAGTCTTGTGGCACTTTTAAAGACTAACACATTTATTTATTTATTGCATGAGGTTTCATGGGAGAAAATCCCACTTCATCAGACACTTGAAGTTCTCTATATTCAAGTGGAATTTTCTCCCATGAAACCTCATGCAATAAATAAATAAATGTGTTAGTCTTTAAAAGTGCCACAAGACTCCTTGGGTTTCTTTGCTGAACTAGACTGACCCAGGAACCCCTTTGGCATTTTTTTCTTGTAACACTGCTTATGTAGCTTTAGCTTATTCTTTTTCTGGAAGGTATTAATAACTGCTATCAAATGTATCTTTGATCTGTAAATTTTCACAAACCTGGTTAAAGCTGATGAGAGTAGTAACCACATTTCATTCAGGTTAAATGGAAGGAGTGGTTAAACACCCCTTTGTGTTATGATAGCTGAAACAATTGGAAACCACCACCCAGAGCAACGGGTCACATGGCAACGCTGATCAGAAGCTAACCCATGTAGGATGAGGGATTTTCCTAGGAGGGAATTGGGGCATTGATTGATTGTAGCTATGTGTGAGAGGTACAACTCTGAGAGAAAGTCAGCAGAAGCATAGAGGGGCAGTGGTGCATGTGGTCCTGGGAGGAGATCAAAAGGTGGAGTGTCTTTTGGACATAGTACTCCCTAGAATGAAACTGCCTGCTTGCCTGTTGTTTCTGCTGTATTAGGGTGCTGTTACAGCCTGACCCGATCCTGTGTCAGACATGCCCCTGCATTTAATCTCCTCCCATTCTGTAAATTCCCCATCTTCAAAGCGTCTGATGAAGAGGGATTTTCTCCCACGAAAGCTCATGTGATAAATAAATGTGTTAGTGTTTAAAAGTGCCACAGGACTACTTGTTTGTTTTGCTGATCTAGACTAACACAGTTACCCGTTTGGCGATTGTTGTCTGTATTCTTTGTAAATAAATGACAGAAATACCTGACTGATATTATCAAAGTCTCTTATTAAGAGAAAAAATGTAAGGTGGTTGTCCCACTGGCCTCCTAAATAGTGGGTGACTGCCGTTCTCTCTGTCTAGGCCGCAGCCCGAACCAAAGCTGTCTCTGGCCTCTCGGGTGGGGCAGACAAACACAACTGTCTCTGTATCAGCACTGGTGGGTTGAGGTTCGGAGTGAGTAAACAGTTCAGGTGAGGTTCAGGAGGGAGGGGGGGGGGCAAGCCCACCTGACTACACTGCATCCCAGCCCAGGGCCCTGTTGGTGGCAGGGGGTTCCACCCTGTAGCCGGCGGGGTCCCAACCACAACATGCCGGCTTGGCTCCTGACTGAACTGCCCAAGGGTCAGGCTCCAAGACCCCTGGGCTGCTTCCTACCCCCTGGTACCTGCTCAGGAACCTCGTCGGTAGCTTCCTCCAGATAATCGCCCAGGAGTAGTTCACAAAATCCCTCGGCATCTTTGTTGGGTGGTAGTTCTGCCAGCTCCACGAAGCCGTCAGCAGAGGGCAATTCCTCCAAATCACAGCCCTGCGGGGTTGTGCCATCCTCGCTGGCCAAGGGTAGCTCGTCTAAGTCCTCGGCAGCTGGTTGGGGTTCTGAGAGCTCCCCTGACTTCTGGGGTGTAGGCAGCTCCGGGAAGTTGTCCAGATTCCCAGTGCTAGGCAGCAGCCACTGGGGGTCTGGTGCAGTTGGGTTCACGTGGCCATCCGGGCCCGAGGCTGCAGGCAGGTTCTTGGCTCGGCAGTGGTAAGGCTGGAGCTGTGGAGGGAGCAAAGGGACATCCTTCCCCTTCAACTGCCTACCGCCAACTGATCATTGGGGCCTCCCTCTTATACTACCTGTCCCACCCCCTTGCTTCTGGCCTGAGGGACAGGCTGTCTCTGGCTCCACCCACCTCGGGGCAGCTTGGTCCTGGCTGTCTACCTCCGAGGGAGGCCATACCCCTTCACTATAAACAACCTAGAAGTCCCCTAATATTTACTAACTAAGCAGGGCAAAAAAGGGTGACACTGTGTCCTTTTCTAAAACAACAGCTGATTCTTTTAATTGGAGAATTACATACTGTCCAACCACATTTATGTGAGCTTGCAGGGTTGCAAGGGGGAAGTGAATAGCTTCCACTAATAAAATCTCATTTACCTTTGCCATATTTATTTTATTTTTGTAACAGAAAATTCCTTAAAATTATGAAATAGTAAATAATATAGAATTGTAGTTGCATTTATTTTGAGAATAAATAATCCTCATTTAAAATTGTTCCTATTCTTACCTATTACCTGACATGATGAACTAACAAGATGACCAGCTACTGGTACCTCACAAGGCAACAGCCACCAATCAAAGGGTACGTTTACACTAGCAAGTCCGGTTAACTTAAGGAGGCGTTAACTCGACTTAATAAGGTCAACTTAGGCTATGTCTACACTAGAAAAAGTTAAGTTGACTTTGTTAAGTCAACTTAATAAGGTCGACTTTAAGTTGACTTAAAGTCAACCTTATTAAGTTGATTTAAGTCGACTTAACTTTTCTAGTGTAGACATAGCCAAAAGTACCAAACTGCAATCACGTACCTTGTGTAAAGACAGAACCAATGCACCCTGGGACTTTGGTGCACGTCAATTAAAGTAGCACAAGAATCATAATCAGTATCTTGAAGAAACTAGTAAAGAAATTTTCACTGTTGAGTTGAATATCTGACTTGGAAAACAATTTAAGGATTTTCTGTGTCTCTCTCAATAGTTCTTTTAATAAGCACAACTAAATTGGAAAGTAAGCAAAAGCAATCAATGTGCTAGATAGCCTCTTCCTCTCAATATTTTTATCCTGTCTCCATTGAAAAAAAATTAAAAGATATTTGAAGTAACAACACCATGAGTCAATCTATAAAATTTAATGTCCCAAAGCAGGTTCAGCATGCCTGAACAAGAACACAATGAGGGAAAAAATTAATCTAATTATAAAATGTATGACCATTAAGTTATTTATGTTGCAGATATCTGCCGAAGCTCTTTGCAAAGCTTTAAATATGTAATCTAAGAATAATTTTTCAGGAAAATGACTGAGATAAGTAGTGATAACAAATTAAATGAATTATGTAAAAGCCACTGCATAGTAACATTCTGCTATTGAGATTGCCTTAGTATTGTAAGCAGTTGAAAAACACATTTCTCAAGTGATCAACATCTATTTCCAGAACTGTATAGTTGCACAATATGCAGTTACAACTTATGATGAACTTTCTTCCAAGAAGCAGTTCAAGAAAAGATATTCAAATGAATAAAACTTCCTTTTTAAAAGTGTCAGTTATTTACTCTGAAGGTAGCAAATAGAAGACCACACACTCTAAAAATTATAGTGTATGGGAATTGGGGGACAAAAACCAGGTTCTAAATTCCCATTAAATGTAAACAGTAGAGAGCCGCATTTGGTAGGGCTTCCTAGAATCGAGACAGAATTTGGTAACTCCTCTCTGTGTTACTGTTAATGTATAGTCTGATATTTACCACACTAGTTTCCTGCAATTTTAGTTTTCTTTTTAATAAGATTCTTCAGTACATGGCCACTGGTGAATCCATAACTAATCCCAGGCCCACAGAAGACAATGAAAAGTCTCCTACTGATTTCAAATGGTTTTGGATCAAATCTGTAAGGCATCTGTTTTCCAGAGTGGCTCTGAACTTCATTATAACTCTCTGGCTATGTCTACACTTGTTAATTTAAGTCGACTTAGCTAAGTCGACTTAACAAAGTCGACTTAGCTAAGTTGACTTTGTTAAGTCGACTTAGCATGTCTACACTTAAATTTTAAGTCGACTTTGGGGGCACCCTACAAAGTCGACCTAGATCGTCCACACTGGATGTCTAGGTCGACTTCTAGGGGCTAGGTGGACCTGGGACTGGTCCACGGTGGCCGGGGGGTACCCCTTGCCAAATGCCAGGGGGCTCAGCCTTTGCCCCATTGTACCTGGGTACAATGGGGCAAAGGGGGACAGGGACCCTGGCAGGGCATAGGAGCAGTGGGGAAGTCCTGGAGAGCCCTAAGTCAACTTAGAGTCATCTTAGGGCTATTCCACATCTACACTGGCTTAAGTTGACTTTAGAAAGGATGCTTAAGTCGACTTAAGGAAAGTGTAGTGTAGACAGAGTAAATTAAGTCAATTTAAGCAAGCTTAAGTCGACTTAATTTACAAGTGTAGATGTACCCTCTGGGCTTAATTCTATCTTCTGTTAAATCAAAGAGGTGAATGCAAAGGTGCAAGTCAGAATTTGGCAGCTGTTCTTTAACCAATCTTACTCTCCCTCTCAAAAATAAAAAATGTGAATTCTCTGCACCCGTGGTATTTATTTCTAAGGCATCTGTCACCATGTTACCTGTGAACCAACATGAAAATGACTGCTACATTACATCAGAAGCCTTTTTCTATTATTAATTATTATTATTATATAGATTGCGGTGGTATACCATTTGCTAGAAAATTTTCAAGTGCAGAGAAAGACAAAGTCTCTTGTTCTGAAACATACTTCAATATGGAAATAACTTGCATTCTTAAAGTAAAGCCTATCCTTATGCTTGAAGAAGTCAAAGTAAGTTTAAAAGAAAGAATGTGTCTTGGTTATGTGCAACATCCATTTTGCATTCTATAGTTAGAAAAGCAACACAGAACAGGGTATACAAATTTTGTTACCTCAGGTCTGATTCTTTTCCACCAAAACATACATTGACTTGAGTGAGAGTTCTTGTTTCTGAAGGCAAAATTTGCTCACAAATGACTAGACACCCTTTTCAGAAGGGCACTGCTAAATGATGTTATTTTGAAGAATGTATAAAAGGGTAACAAAAATCATCCAATGTTCCATGAAAGTAAAAACGTATTCCTCTGGAATTTAATGGATTTCTTTATTATTATTTTATGAAAAATGAATTGTTTGATCACATTAAACATGTTGTTGTGAAAAAGACTGTTTTGGGGGTATTGAAATGAAGGGAAAAAACCTTTTACATTTCAGTTGTGTGTGTGTGTGTAGCAGTTGATTACCACAGGAAAATAAATCATTTTTCAGGCAGCTCTAATCCCTGGCTCATTCTGTCTGGAATTGCAGCCCCAAACCTAGAGGCTTGATTCTTATTAGATATCTTTGGTTATTGCCAAGGGTTAGGCTGGCTGAAAGCCACTTTTATGCTCATTATACACTGGAGCTATACAGGGGCCTCAAAGAGCATCATCCTGGCTGCTCTAAATGATGCTCTGCTTCCAAGGGCTTTCTATGGTCATTGGGAAGAAGAGAATAGGCATAGTACAGAACACTCCAACCAAAACCCCACTGCCCTGTGGAAGACAGAGTAGAGCCCTTAAAGTAGGTCTACATTGGCTGGGTAAGGCATGGGACCTACCTCACACAATGGAAGCCAGAAAAGTTTTACTACATGGCAGTGACTGTAGTATTTCAGTATCTCCTGTTTTAAGTCTAGAAAGATACGTCAGTTGCTACAGGTTGTTGGTGCAGAGAACACTGATATTTTGATAGAGTGCTGTACCATATGGCTGGTACATTTGGCATATTCCATAGCACAGGTACGATATATCAGTTATCAATTACATCTCTAATGTCAATCTGTCACTTTTTTCTGGAAATAAATAAGACGAAAATATGCCAGTTGAAAATATGCAGCTCCTATTAATGTCCAGGATGCTTACACATGTAACCGCTGTGCAGTAAGATGCAAATGCTATCTATCCATAAAAGCAGTAATGCAGATGCTTTTTATTCAAGTTTAACCAAAAATCAGTTATGTAGCTCTAGATATACTGCAAATTGCTGTTGGCAGTGCTAAAAGTAAGTAATTTGGATTACATATTTTCAAGCCATACATATTATAGCATAACAATATTAATATTAATCTAAGAAGCCATTTGGTTCAATGCAGTTTTCCCCCTGAACATAGCTTTAATAGGTGAAGAATTTTAACGATGATCCATCACAAGTTTTAGCTGTTTTGTTATTGTGTCATTTACCACACATTATTATTACTCAATGAATCCTCTGTACAGACAGTATTTATGAAGAAAAATACAAATAATATTTAAGCTACTTTGTAATTTATTTGACTGGTATTCTCGACAATTTGTTTTTAAGGGCTATTTAGTGACAAACAATTTTAATATCTTCACATTTCTTAACAATTTGGGCTTTATTATTATACAAGATGTTTTCCCCACAGCTGACAAGAGTTTATGGGATGCAAATTGTAATGTTGGGAGCACCACTATTTGAGGGCAAATAGATATAACTGTTGATGGAAGCTAGTATGAGTGATTAGACTAAGGGCAAAAAAGCAAGGAAGAGGAATTTTGTTGTTCCATACTCACTTGCAATGGGAATTTTGCTTTTCTAATGAGTCTGCAAGATAGAATGCTAATATAGGACCTAATTTTATTTTTAATTACTTCTGTGAGAATGTAGTGACTCTGGATTTTTACTAATGTAAATGAAAGCATAATTTGCTCCACAGCAGTTGTTTTGGTTGAATTAGAAACAAAATGCTAGAGAATCAAATTTTAAATTCTCACTTGCAAGAATCTTCTGTGTAGCATTTTCATTTTTTCAGTGAAGTTTAGAAACCAGGTTAAAGCAACTCTGAGAAATAAAGATTTTGCCTCCCAAGAAAGTCACAACAATCATCACATTTCTAGACTTTATCCACAAATAAAAATAACTTGGAATTTTGCAGAATCTAAAATATGATACAGTGTCTCCACATCACAGATCAGTTACCCATTTGTTCTTCAGAGGTACATTTTTTTTAATTGCAGCCTTAACAGTTAAAACCGAAGGATATAGAAATAAGGAAAACCAATCATCTATTGAAGAAAGCTGAGGGCATTTCTAAAGTTCAAGAAGCTTTTCAAAAAGGTAAAATGAATGTAATCTTTGGGGGAAATGTCAATTTTATTCTATGTACCGGCAGTCAAAACATGAGGGATTTTAGATCAAGCAGTTAAGGAATGTACACTCAGAAAACTAAAGGAGGTAAATAATCATGCAGGAAAAAGGTTAACATCTTGACATTAAATTAGAGTTTTATTAAAACTCATGATATATTTTTCTTTAAAATTAGATGCCACTGACTAGTGTGGCAGGTAATGAAACAATAAAAAGAAAAAGTAGATTCATCTGTCAATCTTTTGGGTTCTTATTGCTCTGCAGGAAACCTGAATGTACAGCCCTTTGAACTGAGTTAAATAGCTGTGAAATAAAACCCAAGTCTCTGTCATAGCAAATACTATATGCAGACTGGCTTGTTTTGTTCCATTGTATGGAAAACTGAAGGCCGGGTTTCAAACACTAGCCTCTCTTTGGTTATGTCTACACTTGTTCAAATACGTCAACTTTGCTATTTCGCTTTGTTAAGTCGACTTAACATGTCTACACTGTAAATTTAGATTGACTTAAAGTCAACCTTGCCAAATCAACTTAGACGACTAAGTTGACTTGTAGGGGTTAGGTGGACCTGGGAGTGGTGCATGGTAGGAAGGGGGGCACCCAAGAGGTGCCCCTCTTCCCCGGGCACCCCTACAGAAGTGCCAGGGAGCTCAGCATCTTCCCCATTGTACCAGGGTACATGGGGGCTGAGCAGGACAGGGGCAGGGGCAGGGTACAGGAGCAGGGTGGGCAGGGCTGTGTCCTGCCCTGTGGGTGGGCACGCCAGGCTCTGGCTGTGCCAGGCACCCTGGGAGGGAGGTCAGTGGAGGAGCCCTGGGGACCCTTTAAGTCGACTTAGGGCTAAGCCACATCTATACTGGCTTAAGTCAACTTAATAAATAATAAAGTCGACTTAACCAGTAAGTCAACGTAAAACTAGGTCTTATTAAGTCGACTTAAAATTTCCTTAAGTCAACTTAAGCAGCAGCTTAAGTCGATTTAAGGAAACTGTAGTGTAGATGCAGAGTAAATTAAGTTGACTTAAGCCTGCTTAAGTCGACTTAATTTACAAGTATAGACGCACCTTCTGTGCCCAGAAGTGTAGATAATTACATGCACAAAATAGTTTAAGTATTGCTTTGGAACCACAGTCAAGATATGAGACCTTTTCAGTATAGGTCTACATAGAGATTTTGTATCACTATAACAATTTCAGTTAGGGGTCTGATTGATTGATTGATTTGAAATAATTATAATGGCACAATCCCTGGTGTGAATGCAGTTATACTGGTGACTCATACCTGTACAAATTATTGTCCTTCCCCTATGTGAATATGCCTCAGTGGAGGTTTTTAAGAACAGGTTAGATAAACATCAGTCAGGGATGGTCTAGATTTATTTGGTCCTGTCTTAATGCATGGGGCCGAAATAGATGACTTTTTAAGGTCGCTTCCAGCCTTACATTTGTATGATTCTGTACCAAAATAAGCACTGTTAAGTGCCCCATAACGGTGTTGCATCAATGCAATTATAATGGTATAGTTAAAACAGTGTAACATCTACTGTAGATAAAATTTAAGGGCCAGTTTTTAAAGGTATTTAGATACACAATGATGCAAATAGGTGCCTAGTGGGATTTTCATAGGTGTCCACAGAGTAGGCGCCTAACTTCTTGAAATCAATGGTGTTTTTGAAAAATCTCATTAGTGTTTATCTACATTTTTAGACAGTCAAGTAGATTTTAAAATGTATCAAGTCCTTTATCCTGTATATATTCAGTTGTGAATGATTTTTTTATACATGCTTGGTCCCTGAAAAGTCTATTCAGACTACTCACATGTATGTTTTGTCTACACACAAACGTTATACTGCTTTAACTACATCAGTATAGTCAAAGTGCTACGACCCCCCCACCACCACTTGTACGGACACAGTTGTGCCACCATAAAAGTGCTTAGGCCATCCTAACTTATTGCCAGATAGGAAGGGGAATGATGATGGTGATAAGAACTACCTTTACTCTAGGGATGTAAACCTATTTAAATGGTAATCAGATGTTTAAGCATTTTAAACAGCTGATTTTCATTTAAACAGGGAGGTGGGAGGAGAGCGGCAGCTTGGCTTGGCTCTCTGCAAGCGAGAGTAGCTGGGCTACTCTTGCGGGAGCGGAGGCACGGAGCCCAGTGCACGGGTAGAGGGTAGACCACAGCTGAGCAGTAGGCTTGGCTGAGCTTCCAGTGAGTGTGAGCTGCTCAGCTGCAGCTCTGCATGCACAGTGGAGGGGAGCCACAGCTAGGCAGCTCCTCACTTGGCAGTAAGGAGCTGAGCCCAGCAGGGCTCCCCCCAGCATGTATTTAACTGTTTAAACATTCAGTTTTGAGAATGTTTAAACAGATTTTTAATTAAACTTATTTTTACATCTCTACTTTGTACTGCTATAATTGCATCTACATTGAGGTTGTGACTATTTTTCTTTTTGAGTAGGAGGAGGGGAATCTGACAAAGTTATAATGGTACAAAACTGTGTAAACCAGCCCTTTGTGAGCGTAACTGTACTTGCAAATGAGTAACTGAATGAAGTTTTGTAGCTGCAGAAATCCAGGCACAAAACCAGGGGCCCAGCTAGAGTAAAGCTGAAAATATGACTCTTAAATTGATCTAGCTAGATTCAAATATATTAGGATTATTGGTCTAATTCTAGAAAGGGTAGCACAGAATCAGAGCCACACAGATTGTTGTGTTTTGTGAGAGAAGGGGTGTTCTTTCTAAAGTAATGTTTTTGCTTCAGCAAGTTACCATAGTGAATGATAATGGTAGAAGCAGAACTGCTTTCTTTCTGTTACATGTGTACTTCTTATGTATGCTTACTACTTAAAATATTCAGAAATGATTTAGTTAAATAAGTAAAGGCCGCTTTTTGACTGAGGGAAAGATTAACTAAGTTCATTCAAATGCTGTCATCTTGTTCTTGCTCCATAAAATGCCATAGTAAAAGGCACAAGTGCTCTTTATTTATTTATTTTACACTCAACATTGTGTGGGAGCCTATCTGGCAATAAGTTAGGATGGCCTAAGCACTTTTATGGTGGCACAGCTGTGTCCATACAAGTGTGTGTGGGGGGGGAGGGGGTCGTAGCACTTTGACTATACTGATGTAGTTAAAGCAGTATAACTTTTGTGTGTAGACAAAACATACACGTGAGTAGTCTGAATAGACTTTTCAGGGACTAAGCATGTATAAAAAAATCATTCACAATACTTTCTAAAGTATTCACAAGTGTTGTTCTAAACATTCCGAAAACTGAATTAAAATGTCTTCCTCTACCAATGTTTTCCTTTTCATTTGAGAAAAACAAAGGGTCAAATTCTATTTTAAATTATACCTTGATATTACAGTACATTAAAAACTTTGGATTTGCATACAACAGTGCAAAATCATAATAATTTAATTAGTTGTTTTGTGTTTCACATGAATTTGGACAGCAGACTATTGAACTGGGTTTGCTGAGCTGTCAATCACATCACATCAGAGGATATTATGTTATCACATAAGGTAACTATATGTTTTAGGTAGTTTGGCTGATTCCATTGCAATGTTAAGCAGGCTTCCGTAAGGTAAATATTTTTATCACACCCAGCTGCAGCACAAATGGTTTTTGAAACTGAAAGATTATATACCACAAAATACCTTCTAAAATGTTCATCTGACTTGCACTTTCAGTATTTTTCTTCAACAAAAAGCAGAAAGTCTGTTAGTAATAGCCTCCACTTACGAATTGGCAGTAATTTTGTCCTTTGTTCTGCAACTTTATCCAAAATCGCATTATCCATTTGGACTCTAGCAGTTGAAGGGTATGAAGTTGCTATCTTGTTTTCTGGATTCCAAATCTCATTTTGAGGCCAAGATCATGATGCACAGAAGAAAAAAAAAGTCATTAAGTAGCCTAAGCTCTGTGCCCAGGTACATAGAAGTGCTTAGTTAAACACCTTCAAAGAGAAGGTCATCCAGTGCCAAGTGTGAACTGCTGTATTCAGTTCTGAGCTTTGGATCTCTGAAAATGTAGCCAGCTGAGCAGCTGAGGTGCTGACAAACAGCTCTTGTGAATAAATTACATTTTACTGGATATTCTGCCAACTTCCAATGTGTCCAGATTGCCAGAGCTAGATGTCTTTTGTTTTGTTGATGGTGACTCTCTCAAAAGAGAACATAGTCAAACACTGCAGCCCATCTTGGCCAGATGAACGACATTGCTGGCTATACTGTAATGGTCAGGATTACTAGATAGGAAGAGGAGATATTGCATTTAATTATATTTTCAAACCATTTGTATTTTGGAAAATGGTTTGAATGCTGTAATTTCAAGCAAAATTTACTTATTCCTAATAAAATGCTGATTCCATTTATTATGCTGGTTTATGATATGCCCAGTACAGAAATGCCTAACGGTTTCTCCCCTGTATATGCTTTCTCTGGAATAAACCTCAAGTCCATCTTTGCTAATGTAGAAATGTGTGGATATTCTGAGGACTTTGGTTTATACCATAGGACCCCATGCTATGTACATTATGTACAGGAGATAGTGCTAGAGATTTTGTTACACTTCTCCATGATCCATGCCATTCAATCCAAGGGGAACATATGGCACAACACACTTAAGCAATTTTTACAGATATGTATTTGTTAAAGCAAAAGTAGAAGAGAACGAGATAAGGGATGAAATCCTGGTCTCCTGGAAGCAACAGAAGTATTTCCATTGACTTCAGTGGAGTCATGATGTCACCAAAGGAGGGAATCTTTGCCATAATCTGAATACATCTAAAATGAAGAGGCCATTTTCATTATTCTTTTCCTTATTCTGGCAGGGTTGCAGATTGTCACTAATCTGAGAGGCTATAATAAAATATCAAAAGCGGTTACTTTGATGTAGATTTCTCTTTTGCATATTTTCATTCTGTGAACAGAGTTTTGCAAGTAAAAACCATGAACAGGGTGTTCTTTTTTTTTAAATACCAGGTGAATTTAAAATCACTGAATGGATCTGCATTTACAATTTATTTCTAAAAAAAGTTTCAATCCCTGGCTGAGACTTTGTATTAAGTTTCAGTTCTGATCAGTTTTTTACAGCTGAATTATAACCTCCCAAATCATGTCTGATAATGAAAACTGCGTATTAATCTCAACTACAGTGCCACAGATACAATATTGTAATAGATATTAATTAACATATAATCTTGATGATGAAAAGGCATAATGGGGAATTGTAGGCTGCCACAGGGAAAGCTCCTGCATCCTGGATTTCTCTTCAAAAACTGTCACACACCATAGTGTGGAGTTTCATGTCCCATCCTCATAAGGCTTTTGCCAAGCTTCAACATACCTGCTAAGGATAGGGTCAGAGAAAAGGGAGAAATTTCTCACTGATCCTGAGCTTCGTTACTTTCCTTCCAGCCTTCCTCTCTGCCTTCTTGTCTCCCATTCAATAGTCCCCAGCTGATAAACTGAATCCTCTTGCTAATTGATTAATCACAAATCCTAATAAATTATCTTTCAATATGGCCTATTGAGGACGCTTACAAATTGCACAGAGCCGTGAGCCAGCCGTAGGCTATTCCCACTCTCTCACACAGACTCAGATGGCATTAGGCAATCTTAATTTATCAACAAATTAGGAAGGATTTACAAGACTATTTACTCTGCTAATCGATAAAAAATGAGAGGTTACCATAGCAACTTCCGTATCACAGGTATAGCTCATATATATATATATCTTCCGGGATATAGGTGATTTTTCATATGAACAATTATGCTAACAACCAGTTTCCAATGCTCTTCTGCAATTTAGCTTTTAACTCAAACAAGCAAACAAACACTTAATATAACAAAATAAAAATGTGCATTCTCATCTAGTTAGCTCTTACAAGATTCTAAGCAACTTGTGAGGCATAGAAATGCCTCTACTTCTTGTGAATGGAATGGGACTAGAAATTGCTCAGCTCCTTGCAAGACTAGACCCTTAATTTGTTATGTGGATAATATTTTGGCCATATAGAAAAATTTAAAAAGTTTAATTATGGTCAAATTAGAGCTCTTCATCTTTCCCTAAGAAGTTATCTCTCCTCCCTCTTTTCTCAGGGATTTGTGGTTGAAGGGTTACCACCACAATCTTTTCAGTCACTCAGGCCTATAACCTCAAGATCATTTTGACTGGATTCCCTCTTTATATCTAAGATTCCCTCTGTATATCTAAATATACACACAGATAAATAACTTGCCTAATCCCGCAGGGTGCGTCTACACTTACAAATTAAGTCGATTTAAGCTTGCTTAAGTCGACTTAATTTACTCTGCGTCTACACTACACTTTCCTTAAGTCGACTTAAGCAGCTGCTTAAGTCGACTTAAGGAAAAATTAAGTCAACTTTATAAAACTTAGTTTTAAGTTGACTTGCTCCTTAAATCGACTTTAGAAAGTCGACTTAAGCCAAGGTAGATGTGGAGTAGCCCTAAATCGACTTTAGGGGGCTCCAGGGCTTCCCCACTTCCCTCCCTGCCAGGGTGGCTGGCACAGCCACAGCCTGGTGTGCCCCCCCAAGGGCAGGGCAGAGCTCTGCCCACCGTGCCCCTATGCCCTACCAGGGTCCCTATCCCCCTTTGCCCCGTTGTACCAAGGTACAATGGGGCAAAGTCTGAGGCCCCTGGCACTTGGCAAGGGGTGCCCCCCCGCCACCATGGACCTGTCCCAGGTCCACCTAGCCCCTAAAAGTCGACCCAGTGTGGACGCTCTAGGTCGATTTTGTAGGGTCCCCTCTGAGTCAACTTAAAATTTGAGTGTGGACATGCTAAGTCGACCTAAATTAACAAGTGTAGACATAGCCTCATTGTCTTGTATCTCAACTACTGCAATCTCTTCCTTTTCAGACTTGAGAAATGCAAACTTGCCCCCCTTATGTCTTCAAAATACTGCTAAAAATTTCATTTTCCTGGCTCAACCCTTCAACCACAAATCCTTTCTTTATTCCCTTCCACTGGCTCACTCTTCTGGATTGCATCAAACACAAATTATTTGTCTTCACTTTGAAGACCCTTCATAGCCTAACCCCGCTATTCTTATTTTAAGCTATTGTGACACAGACCTCACCTCTGCTCTGCCAACAACTCCAGCCCTCGTCATCCACTTGTTACATTTTCAAATTAGCATCTCCATGCTTTCTTCCATGTCATTCCCAAGCATGAGAGGAGCCCCCCATAAATATAAACATAGCCATCTCATTTTTCACCTTCACATCCTTCTCTATAACTCTCCTTCGCCATGATGCCTACAAAAAACTTGTCAATAGTTAGGTATCTAGTGTGCTGAGACCATTGCCTAGCATACTTACTAATATTGTCTCGTTATTTCCTTGTGCTTCCTTTTGGCTGTTTGTTGTATCAACTTATTGCCTCTTGTCTTACATTGTGAATTACTTGAGCATGGACAGGATGTTTGTGTGATGTTTCTGGCAGAGTCTAGTGCAGTGGGGCCCTGGTGTAGGATTGGGGTCATTAGCTACTATTGTAATACATATAAGTAAATAGTGATAATAATTATAAGAATAGAGATACACTGAAGACTGGAAATACAAACTGGAAATAAAATGTAACTTTTTAACAGTGAGGTTAATTAACCATTGGAACAATTTCCCAAGGGATATGGAGGATGTTTTGTCACTGAAAATTTTTAAATCAAGTTGAGATTCTTTTTCTAAAGTTTATGTTCTAGGAATTATTTTGGGGAATGTCTATGGACTGTATTATACAGGAGATCAGAAAATGGTCCTGCTAGACTTAGAACATATGAAAATGCAGTAGAACATAACATGCACTTTAAAAAGTGTTCATGAAAACAAGTGCTTCTTAGTAATAACGTTCTATAGCTGCCTGTTAAAGTCAATGGGAGGTTTGTCAATGCCATCTAAAGAAAGCAGGATCAGGCCTTGAAGTTGTTACAAACATATTAAAAAGACCAGAAAAATAGAAATGTAAGCATAAGGAGTGTCAGCAGGAATTTGCTCAACTCAGGAATAGTGTGGGGGTTTTGGCTATGGAACCAGCAGGAGTTTGATTTCTTACCAGACTACTACATGTAAGCAATACCATATCATATCTAGTACTGCTGCCCTTGGGATAATGGACCTCTCTTTGAAGACTGGGATTTTTAAAGGAGCTTAAGTGAGTTGGGAACTCAGTTTCCATTGAACTCAATGGGGATTGGGTGCCTAATTCATTTACCCCTCTTTGAAAATCTCAGCTGAATTTCTTAAATTTTGCTAATTTTCATCACCACTGTTAAACTGATCAGGTGCAGAGATTTGTGCATAATATTTTCACATTAAGTATTCTGGCTCGTGATATAATTAATATACTAAATAGCTAAAAGATGTAGCCAATCCATCTTTCAAACAATTCGCTGAGTGGTATTTGTTGACCGCCAGTTGGCACTGGGATTTCTTTCTCCTTATATCTTTATTCTCCTCAGTTCATCTACTTGTTTTCAGCTGATGATTAGCTAAAGAATAAAGCTTAAACCCTAAACACATCCTGAGAAACAATAAAGAACATATCTTACCCAACAGTCTTATTTGCCATAAGCATGGCATTACCAATGCTCCTCAGAATACAATAACTGATTGCCGTATATTATACATACATTCTGTACAGATATCAGTATACTATTTATATTGCTAATAATGGAATGATCTGATTCAAAACATTGTCTGATTCTGAGTGGCACAGAGATTAACATCATTATTCTTTGTATTCCATTCTTAGAGCTAAATTAATCATTTCCTCTGTTCTAACATCAATTGTCTATTCATATTTCAAAATCACAGTGTCTGCATTTTAAAGGTATTGTACTGTATTTGTTTTACAACAGCTGGCTGGCATTATCTAAAGAGGAAAAAAAATCTGCTAACGTGTAACACATAAGGGAAGAAACTTTCAGAAACACTTGCTTCAGGCTGAAACCTGGCACAAGGGATCAAAGTATTCCCTGATGTAACTTCAAATTTGACTTAACAGGATTTATAGTGGGGATTGATATGTCCCAATATCTCAAGATAGGAACAGAAAGTTTTAAACTAAATCTCTCTCCCTCAATAGAATGTAGCAAGTGGGAGCAAAGATGCAGGCTGCTGTATTCTATATTAGATATTCCCCCTTGCCAAGGAAGGCCATGGGAAAAAGAATGTCCCATGGAGCACATGTTGCTGATGCTCCGAGCAAAAGCAAAATATATCCCTTTCCGCCGGCTAGTGCTCACTGATGAATTTCTACACATATACTGATTCTGTGGACAGGCTTCTTACTCTTTCACAACCTTTGGAGACATGATGGGTAGGCAAGTGATTTATCCCAGTACTCCTAAGGGGAAAGATCTTAGCCTGCTGGTTATGTTTGTGCGTATGTATATGCGTTGTGGTGCAGGGGTAAAGACTCTATTCACTCTTCTCCTTTGTGCACCAGCACTTCATCACAGAGGAGCTGTACTTAAATCTGGTAAAGATCAGTTCTTTACACAGAGGCAGTAGCCCTACCATAGATGGGATGCTAAATTTGTGTTCACATCTTAATTGTGCATCCTCTTTAAAATCCACACACCCCCAAATCAGATCAGGATGAAAATGAATAGTTCAGGTCAGGGACAAGTATAAACTTGGTGGAGGAAAGTTGTGGTCAGTAAATCAAGGGGTTATGAAACAGCATCTTAAAGCAAGAACAGTTTTTTTAAAGTTGCCACTTATTCTTAAAATATATTTTTGAGCAGACGGGCAAACGTAACGTGTGCAATGTGGCTCAGATGGCACGTGACCAGGATTCATCACCAAATACAAGACATGGAATACTTCTGGCAGAGCCAGGAATGCACAACCCAGAACCTTTACATAGTAAGCCAACTGTCATCCAAAGAGCCACACTGTTGCTCTAAAAGATTAGGCCAAATCGTTGTTTTACTATGGGGGTACTCTTGTATATCCACTTCTACAAAGCACTATGATACAGGCAGATATATTTGTCTAGCAAACAGCTGCACATATAGGATTTTCTTGTTGCCAGTATGTGGAATAAATAGGGCAGGTGCCTGTTAGAGAAGAAAGGATGGAGCTGTAGAGAAATCAGTTGGGATTGGGCCCCAAAAGAATGAGGTTTGTGTTTCTCTTCTAACACTAATGTTCCTTTTGTGGATATAAGGGAATTTAGGAACCACTTCAGCAGCACATTTTTTAATTTAGTTGCATGTTTAAATCTTATTGAAGTCAGTAGGATTTAAGCACATGATTAAATTCTTTGCCAAATCGGGGCATTTATGAGCATTTCTGGTTTCCTAATATTTGAGTTTTGGATTTGAAGGCTCACATTTCAGAACAATGCTAGAGTACAGCAGCCACCTTTATTCCATTTTGAATGAGTTATTTTGATAAATTAATCTGTGTAGTGCTTGATTCTGATCTTTGTTATTGTGCAGTGAGTTTGGAGTAAATTGATTTCATTCTTCTGGGTTTACACCAATCTAACTGAGATCAGTTTCCACTGCTCTTAGAAAACACTGGAGTAAAAATGAAGTAAATAAATGGAAACTTAACAAAATTCTAAATGATTACATTTATGGATTATGCAAAGATGGCAGGACTGAAACCACTGGAAAATAAGGTCATAATATAATGCAACCACAATAAAGATGTCTAACTAGGTGTAAAACAATAAAATGAGATCTAAGAAAGAAATAGGTAAAGTGAGTTATACAGAAAGGAATAATCAAATAAAAAATATAGAGGGGAAATACTGGCTCCTGTGAAGTAATATCCATAGCACTGAAGGAGAGTGGTTTTTGTGGATGATTGACTATGAATTACTAAATTAATACTGTCATAAAAAGTGATTGCATTAATAGGAGTATCACTTATAAAATAAATGGAGTACCTTGTATTTTTTACTGGGTATCACATTTTTAAGCAAGCAGGCAAAGTGGAAACAGTTGAGAGGAAATCAAAATTTTAATAAATGGTTAAGAAAATAAAATCTAGTAAAAGTTAAGGAAATGGGATATGTAAAATCTGATGGAAAACTAACGGTATTTTACATGCTTCTTTAAACATGGAAAAGGTTACAAAGTGGACAAATATCAGTTGTAAGCAACAAGGAAAGAACAAGAAATAATGGGCTTGAAATGCAGAAATGAGAATTTACATGAAGCAGTCGGAAAGAATATATAACAGTAAGAGAAGTTAGGCAACACACCAGGGTGCTAAGAAAGGCTGAAGTATCAGCATCACTCGAGTTATTCAAGACTAGACCACAGAAGAGACTTTCATCAGGTTTGCAGAAGAGCAAAATGCATGTTAGCAAATTACGATGGTACTCTTCCTGGCCCATTTTTTTTTGTAACTTGCACGTTATATTAAGCTTTTAGTCAAGTCCTTGTGGTTCACTATTATTTCCCAAATAGTAACAATTTTATATCAAAAGATATATATCTTTAATATATATTTTTAACAATTTTATATATTGCTTCATTTCCTCAAATGTTTCTAACCCCTTCAGTAAAGGACAGCTGAAGCGTTTTCATGAATTCTTGCCAAACCCTCCAACTTCCTAATACACTGCATGCCCCTAAGGATTATTCATCCCCTCTGGCTATAAGCAGTAATAGTGTAACAGCCTTGAACCTCTATTATTATTATAGTTATTACTATATATTAGATGCCCCCATTGGGGATCATGGCCCTATTGCGGTTCACATTGTACACTATATAATAAAGAGAAAGTCCCTTCCACAACAAGTTTACAATCTGTACGGACTCGTAGATCAGCAGTTCAAATCTGTCTTACATACATCGCCATTTGGTGTATGTTTGTTAGCTTGTTAGAAATGGATCTCTGGTCTGAGTCCAGGCCCCTTTTAATATATGTACAGAACAAGACATCTACCAGTACTCTACGCCAGCGGTCGGCAACCCCTGGCAAACGTGTCACCGCTGCTGCTCTCTCTGCTGGCCCCACTCCCCAGCAGGGCCTGGGGCCATAAGAGCCGCACGTGCACCATAGCTCCTGTCCCCTGCTGGCTCCACCCCCCGCTGGGGAATGCAGTCAGCAGGGGACTGGAGCCCAGTGTGTAGGGGCAGGACTAGGCAGGACTAGCAGGGGTCCTTGCTTAGGGTGCAGTGGGAGGGACTGGCACAGGGGCCAGCAAAGGTTGCTGACCCATGCTCTAAACTATTCACTCATCTCTTAAAAATGACATAGTAATAAAGACAACCGTCCTTTACAATAGACTGTAGTAGGTCAGACAATGATTCTCTACAGTTTCTTCCTCTATAAAAGGGAACTACAGTGTTTAATAGCAATGGTCTGAAACACGATCATATACATGACTGACACTGAAGTGCAGGGCTGCAGTGGAAAAGCTTTTCAGTGGAATATTTTAGTGTAGTTGAAAGCAAAACTTTCTGTGGAAACAAGTCAATTTTGATAACATTTCATTTAAAAAAAATCAAAGCAAGCATTTTGATTAGGTCAACATATTCTACTCTGATAAGATTGAAAGTGAACATTTCAAAATGACTTGCATTTTAAAATTTATTTTATATTATATTATAACTTATCATTTAAAATAAAAGTCAAAATTACAACAAAACATTTAGATTTGATCAAAATTGGATGATTTGATGGACCAAAACAATAGTTTTTCAAAAATCTAGTTTCATGGGAAATTATGAAATTTTTGATGTGAGAATTTCACAAGGAACAGAAATTCCAAGTTCTGACCAACTGTACTACAGTGTTTGGGGCTATTACTGTAGAACACTCTGGTATTTTATAATGGTTTTAATTGGAATGACCAAATCACTTAACATGGTTTCAAATGAAAAAGTAAACCTTATGCAGGTTCTCCAGATAGTGGAACTATCTCTTGCATTTTTTTTAGGTACTGGGCTCTTGATATTTATATTATCACTAAAGCATTAGAAGGAAATTCTCTTTAAAATAGAGAATCATTTTCTAAGCATGTAGAGTTGAGCATATGGATTATAAATTATATTAGTTAACAATTTATCACAAAAATAAATATAAAGACATTACTTCCTTTCAACATCTTCTTTTAGTGAGCCAAAAATGCTAATAAAATGACAGACAATTATTTTTATAATTTCCAAAGGGGCAGCCATGTTAGTCTAGCTCAGCAAACAAAAAAGGAGTCCTATGGCACTTTTAAAGACTAACAAATTTTCATATGCTAAAAAGTGCACTTGGACCCCTTCATCCCGAGAGTCTTCTTTGTTCTCTTTATTCTTACAAAATGTTTCAAATGATGAATGGCCACTAAATCACTATAATTCCTTGGACACAATAGATTGTAACAGCTCCTCAGGATTGCTGCAATTTGTCATGTCAACACCCTTTAGATTAAGGGTTTTAATCTGATTAAGGGCAGATTAAGAGTGCATTGACATGATAAAATTACAGTCTATCCTACTAAATAGCCTTGGATTATGGGATTTATTTCTTTTTCAAATAGTTTTAGAAATGAACATGAATATATTATTAAAAATAGAATTGCCATTCAAAATAAAGTTGTCTTGTGCTGCATTAAAACACACACACACCTCAGAATATTCTACTATGTTAATGTGACTGTCAAAATCAAATAACCCTATCTCCAAAAAAGAAATTCATATAAAACTAGATTGTTATTTTAGGATTGGCCCTGAGCAAGGATTGGTACATAACTTAGCCACACTTGCAGTAGCCCTGGGACACAGAGGCTATGTCTACACTTGTGAATTTAAATCGACTTAGAATGTCCACACTCAAAATTTAAGTTGATTTGAAGGGGATCCTGCCAAATCGACCTAGAGCGTCCACACTGGACGCCTAGGTTGACTTCTAGGGGCTAGGTGGACCTGGGACAGGTCCAGGGTGGCGGGGGGGGGGGGGGGGGGGAGCAGCCCTTGCCAAGTGCCATGGGGCTCAGCCTTTGCTCCATTGTACCTTGGTACAATGGGGCAAAGGGGGACAGAGACCCTGGCAGGGCATAGGGGCAGGGTGAGCAGAGCTCTGCCCTGCCCTGTGGGGGGGCATGCCAGGCTGTGGCTGTGCCAGCCACCCTGGCAGGGAGGGCACTGGGGAAGCCCTGGAGACCCCTAAATCGACTTAGAGTCGATTTAGGGCTACTCCATGTCTACACTGGCTAAGTCGACTTTCTAAAGTTGACTTAGCCAGCAAAGTCAACTTAAAATGAGGTTTAGTAAAGTCGACTTAATTTTTTCTTAAGTCGACTTAAGGAAAGTGTAGTGTAGACACAGTAAATTAAGTTGACTTAAGCAGGCTTAAGTCGACTTAATTCACGAGTGTAGACGCACCCAGAATGACTCAAACATAAACTTTGTGCCACCGGTCTTTCCCAGTTTCCTCCTTGCATCTGATGGGAGTGGTGATTTCATTTGCTGTTGGCTTAGGCAACACTGCATGTACCAGCTCACTGCACTACCCAAATAAGGGGGTCGAGCCAAAGCCTTTCTCTACGAACCTCCTCCCCAGCCCTCATTACCTACACGGCTGCTTGACGGAGTAAGCAGTCTATAGTTCCTGATTACCCCTACATGCTATGCAGAGTTGTAAGAGGATGCTTTCTTATTACCTCCTAACATAGTCCTAGTTACAGACTAGCCCATAGAGTCCACTGCCTTCCCTACCATAACATTTTTTGCTGAAATTTTGCAACATACATAGCACCTGAACTATGGTGGTATGGGGTCAAAGATATGCCCTCCCAAGCAGTGACATTTAGAGGAATTATGCCTGCATAGGGCTTTTATCATGATAAAGGGACAGGAGACAGAGGACACCAGTGGGCACCTGGAAAATAGGGAGTTGAGCTGGAAGCATCTCAATAATGTGGACAGAGCAGTGCACAGGATTTAATAAAGTTTCATTTGTTCAACCTTCAGCTTTGCTCTTTGCTAATGAAACATGACAGCAGCAGCTGACCTGTGAGTTCTCTGAAGTTCAGCATGAGCCATAGAACTCAGTCTGAAGTACCTCGGACCCCTGGATTTTGCAGACACAAGCCAAATTCAGTGATGGACCCAGTGGAAGGAAGACTTTGAGCTATACACAGACCAGCCATGCAAGAGGACAACAGAAGCAGGAAAGTGAAATTGTTATTTTATCTTATTAGGGGTCAAGGTAGAGAGGTTTGCACCACTCTGAAACTCTCCACTGCCTCAACCCTCAAAGCAGTCCTAAAAGCTTTGGGGACATATTACTCCCCAAAGCAGAACAAAACTGTGAAGCAAAACAAGTTTTTCACTAGAGACCAATTCAAAGGGGAATGGCTAGATCCCTGTGTTACAGCCATATGGAGCTGGCTGCTACTTGCAATTCTGTAGTCTAGTCTGACTTTCTGATTTGATACAGGCTAGTCTGCGGCACTTGGTATCTCCACCTGCAGGAGCACTGCTCCAGGAAGGTAACCTCATATTAGCCAAATACTTAGACATGGGGTGTGCAGTGGATACTTTCAGAGAAAACGTGAAAGTCCCAGGAGGCACCACACGCCCCAGAAGTACATGCAATGGGTCAACTGCAAAAAGAAGAAAACGGCCCCATACCCATAATGAGATGCTTTTACCATGGGAGAGAGCATGAGTGGTTAAAGGAGACCTACCCCACATAAGGACAGCATTGCAAGGAATGTGACAAGTTGAACCATTTTAGAAGTATGATTGAGAGCAGAAGAAAATCCCAGAAAGATTCAGTCAGTCTTGTAGAAGAGTGAAATGACACATCCAACAGCAGTGATGGCTTGACTATCCTTGAGACTGAGAGCCTATCAGGTTCAGGCTGTTGGGACAGGAAAGCAGCAAAGGACAATAATTTCTATGCATACAACAATGTTAACAGGGAAATAACTTGTGCAATTTCAGCTATGTAGTGAAGCTGCCTGCAATATGATTTGTTGGAGTGAATTCGACTTGAACACACCCATTATAAAGAACAAGCATACTCTAATAATACACAATGAGAGCATAATGCAAACTGTAGAAAAATGTGACCTTATAGTAACTAACCTGAAAAATAACAGATGGTACCAACTGAGGTGTATGGTGATGGATAGTTAGCGTCAAAGATTCCTCCTGAGGAATACACATGTACAAGGCATTAAATCCTCTAACATACTCCACTATTTCCCAGTTTGAGGAGTAAAGCTGTTGGAAATCAAACTGGCTCTAGAAAAGGATATCCAAGTATGAGCAGTCAAGAAAGTGATACTAGCAGGGTGGCCAAAAGACAAATGCTAAGTACCAGTATAGATGGGACTTTTGCACCAACCTGCCTCTGGTGATGGTACGGGGGAATAGCTCAAGTGGCCTTTCATCTCATGGTCTGTACTCCATCAACAGTCTTTCTCAGTCTGTTCAGAACCTCAGCCCCCCGGTTGAGTACTCTTTCTGCTCCCCCCTTCCAGGGTAAGGTCTAGTCCAGGCTGGCCCACTTAAATTCAATGCCCACCACTAGTTCTATCACCGTCCACTGGCAGTCTGGGGGAGAGACCAAGGCATTCCCACTTCTCTGGGTCCCCACCCTGGGAACCACAGCACCACTTTGTGGCACTGCCTCAACCTCTAACACAACACAACAGGTCCCCTGGGCCATGTCTGCAGCAACCTCCGGGTACCTTTGCCCCTTGTTTCAGGGTCCTAGCTGAGCCCTGGCAGTCCACAGGAAGCTGTCCTTGGTCCTGCCTCCTGTAGCTAAGCTGATAGTCTTGGTTCTCCTCACTCACCAGGGGAAGACTGCTCTGAGCTGGGGCTGCAGCCTCTGTATATAATAGATCCTGATTGGCTCTGCAGCCACCGCTTCCTATTGGCTGCTCACTTTTTGCAAGGTTTTTAACCCCTTCTCCATCAGAATGGGGAAACCAGCCCACTACAACCAGGAGGAGGAAAAAACATTTTCAAATTAAAATGAGTTGAGTGTGCATTGAATTTGGAGTATACATAGCTGTTGTCCCTAGCTTGTTATGTAAGTATATCAGGCCAAAAATATATACCTCATACCTGGGCACTGACAGCTGCCTGAGATGGGCTCAAGAATATATTAACTGGATGTGAATTTATACAACTCTTCTCCTTTATAGAAGGGTGTGAAACCTGTCAGTTTTAGCATAACTGCCAGCAGAAAGAGATTCTCACCAGTTGAGATGCCCACCCAACCAGGGGAAAAGGTGAGAGCAAATATATTCATCTTCAAGATAAGTAATCAACTATTATCAAGTACTGCTTTATCTCAAATGTTTCGGAAGTCAGTGCATTACCTGATACAAGGAGCAAGTCAGTGATTGGCAAACTGAGGAGTGCTTTGTGAGATAGGGCATTCCAGAAACTATTCACTGACAACATAATCAAAATTTCTTGAATTATTCTGAGGCAAACTAAACTATCACACTCTTCCCGAGCACACCTACACAGTAACAGTAAGGTACAATCAGTTGTGAAAACATCTAAGAGACTGTTATAAAAGATTGTTTTTTCTGGTGCATGACAAAACACTGAAGAGGCGAAGGACCAAAACACTGCTTCTAATGAGAAGAGATCTGTTGCTTCCAGAAGTATGGGGATACTATTGATAGGACATGGTCAACTGGGACAATGCAGGCACCACAGTATAGCAGTTTAGTTAAGGACCTATCTCTTATGAGGACAAGCCCTTAGAGAGACATCAGAAGTAGTGGACTAAAGGTTTCATGAGTGTTACAGTGGAAGCCAGGTCATATGAGGTGACTATGAAAGAGGGACAAGTGAGAGAAAGGAACAGGAGGCACAAACCAGCAGACAACACCCAGGGAGAGTTTGCAGAGACACAGAGGCTATGTGTACACTTGCACTTTTAAGTCAACTTTAACTAAGTCGACTTAGTGTGTCTACACTTAAAATTAAAGTCGACTTAAAGGGGAACTTACAAAGTCGACCTAGAGCGTCCACACTGGATGCTCTAGGTTGACTTTGACGGGCTAGGGGGACCTTGGGCAGGTCCACGGTGGCGGGGGGGAGCACCCCCTGTGTACAATGGGACAAAGGGGGACAGGGACCCTGGCAGGGCAGAGCCCTGTGTGTGGCACTGTCTGGATTTGGGGAAGCATTTATGATATTATTTTCTATGGATATCTCAGAAATGCTATAATCCATAGGAACTATGTCATGTTTGGTATCAATAGAAAGGTAGTAATTTGCTGGGAATGATTATATAGCTTATGTCTAGGAATTCTATTTCAATTAGAAATTAAGAATTTGATGTTATATCCATACTTTAACTTGTGTCATTCTGGACAAATGTCTTAGACCGGAGGGTGTGAACCATTGTCTCCTTAATGTTAAGGAATCTGCCAGGTGATCTGGTCCCAGGGAGTAAACTGATGAGCCATTGAGGACATAAAGAATACAACCATTGTATCCTTAATGGCTCATCAGTTTACTCCCTGGGATCATATCACCTGTCAAATTCCTAAACATTAAGGAGACAATGGTTGTTCACACCCTCCCCTCAAAGACATTTGTCCAGATTGACACAAGTTAAAGTATGGATATAACATCAGATTCTTAACTTCTAATCGAAATAAAATTCCTAGACATAAACTATATAATCATTCCCAGCAAATTACTACCTTTCTATTGATACCAAACATGACATAGTTCCTATGGATTATAGCATTTCTGAGATATCCATAGAAAATAATATCATAAATGCTTCCCTAAATCCAGACAGTGTCACACTGTGCCCACATGCCCTGCCCTTTGGGGGGCATGCCAGGCTCCCCCTGTGACCTCCCCGGCAGGGAGGGCATTGGTGTAGTCCTGGGGTAGCCCTAAGTCGTCTTAGCGGTACCCCAGGGCTACACTGGCTTAATTCGACTTTAGAAAGTCGAATTAAGCCTTAGGTCGATTAGAAAGGTGGTTTAATAAAGTCGACTTAATTTTCATTAAGTCGACTTTATTTTCCTTAAGTCGACTTAAGCAAAGTGTAGTGTAGATGCAGGGCCAATTAAGTCAACTTAATTTACCAGTGTAGACGCAGCCAGAGAGCCCTCCAAAGCCAACCGTACAGGAAAGGAAGAGACTCCACAGAAAGGGTATGTCTACACTAGCAATTTAGGTCGACTTAAGGATGCTTAAGTCAACCTAAATTACTCCACGTCCACACTGGGCTTTCATAAAGTCGACTTAAGGGTGTCCTTAAGTCGACATAATAACTACTGGTCATTAGGTCGACTTAAGGTCTAAGTTGAGGGTCCCCTGTCCGGGGAGCGCCAGCGGCTCTCTTCTCCGGGGCTCCCCTGTCCGGGAAGCCCGGGAGGTTCCCTTCCCCGGAGTGGAGCCGCGGCTCTGGGTTAACCTAACGACTGCCTCTGTGGACACAGGCAGTCGACTTAGAGCGTCTATTATAGATGCTCCAAGTTGACTTAACAAGGTCGACTTAAGTCTACCTAAAATAGATCTTGTTAAGTCGACTTAACAAAGTCGACTTAGGGTTTTTAGGTGTAGATATACCCAAAGAGAATTTGTTAAATGTGGAAACAGGTGACAGAGACAGGTGACTTCGAGTGTGGTTGCCTTTTCAGAAGACAAAATGTCTCAAAGATTATGTAACAAGCTGAGTCTAAGGTACAGAAGTGTGCTGGAATTGCTCCATTCCTCTGAAAAGATGTGGGTTGAGGCACTTGTCTATGGTAAAGACAAGACATATTTATATTAAAAGGTTTGTAAAAAACAGAAGATGAATCATGAACGGTGGAACTGGAGTCACAGGGTAGAGAAACTGTTATTGATGGGACTCAGGACAAATAGGGAACATGGGTAGTTAGGCTGGAAGCAATATAGCCACATGGACAGAGCAGAGCAAAGGACTTAAAATTCCACTTGTTTAACCTAACTGGCATTTATCTTTACCGTTTGCAAATGAAACAGGGCTTGTCCTTGGGTGGCCATGGTGATTCTAGGAGTGCTGGGGATAGCTAAGTTTACACATTTCTAGAGTAACTCTCCAAAGTGCTGGCTGGTGCAGGGCTGGAGTAAATGCCCTGCCTCAACCCGTGTCTTCTCAGGGGAATGAAGCAATTTCAGCACACCTCTGTGCTCTGGGAATGCAGATAGCTAAAAAGTGGCTGTCTCCTGCATGGAACTGCCTGTGTCCTTCCCTCACCAGGGTCAGCCATAAATTGTTGGATTGTATGAATCAGAATACACAGATCTCAAAGTTCAGAGTCACATGTTGAAGTAGAAGTCAGATCTCTGACTGTTTTTGGTTTCGAGTTTTAGCATTGAACTCACTCTTGTGAATAATGTGAGCTGTAAGCAGGCATTCAGAGTCTATTCCTTTAGAATTTTAATTACATATTTTTGCCCTTTGTTTACTTATTTTGCCTTTTATGTATAATTTTTCAACATTCTCCACCACTCACACAGAGACAGTGAGGATATTCAAGCTTTTCTGCAAAAGATGGAATCAGTAAACAATACATTTTAAGTAATATAATTCCTCACTATACATATGGCTTGCCAGACCACAGACTCTCTAATTTAATCATTCTCCAGCTGATAGAATTCTATCTAGATAGCTCATGGCATATGATGATGTGGATGCTAAATAAGTTGCTTGATATAAGTATCATTTTCAAACTCTATAACAGTTAAATCAAAATCTTCCTTCATGCACATCATACTTCACATTCTGTTCCTGCTATTGTGGACCTGGTTGTAGTTATGGGAGGGATTTCAAAAGTCACATTTGCCTTACACAAGGTCAACATTCAGGCAATATTTGGGATCATCTCTGGGATACATATATGCAAATTTCAGGATCTCTTCCCCAGCCTGGCTGACAATCATTGGCTTCAAGAGGCATGACTCTCCTTCATTTATGCCTGTGTAAAATTAAGAGTAATTCCATCAAAGTTGGTGGAGTCATATCTGATATAACAGAAGAATCAAGCCCCTTATTTCACTCCTATTCCTTTTTTGCCAAAACATGCCCTCTGTTTTGAAAACAATGTCCTTGATGCAGATATGCAACTGACACATATCCCTCTCTTGCATAGTGAAATGTTCAGAAAGGGACTCGTTCCACCTTGAAATTCAAAGAAAATGCCATTTCTGAGTCAGATTTGGCAGACATATTTTGCCTATAAAAAGGTTTTGAAAAATGTGAATTAAGGGGCTTGATCTCCAACACACAAAAGCCTGTCTCTTTTTATGTCAGATAACAATTCTGAACCAGCATTATATTTCAAATATTATTTATTTATTTATATTACCATAGTGCACAGGAACCTAGTCATGGACCCCCTATTGTGTTAGTTGCAAATATAGAACAAAAAGACAGTCCCTTGTCCCAAAGAGTTTACAAGTCTAAATAGAGCTTACAGTCTAAGGCTATGTCTACACTTGTTAATTTAGGTCGACTTAGCTAAGTCGACTTAGCATGTCTACACTTAACTTTTAAGTTTGGGGGGACCCTACAAAGTTGACCTAGAGCATCCACTCTGGACACCTAGGTCGACTTCTAGGGCTAGGTGGACCTGGGACAGGTCCACGGTGGCGGGGGGGGGCACCCCTTGCCAAGTGCCAGGGGCTCAGCCTTTGCCCCATTGTACCTGGGTACAGAGGCAAAGGGGGACAGGGACTCTGGCAGAGCATAGGGGCAGGGTGGGCAGGGCTCTGCCCTGCCCTGTGGGGAGGCATGCCAGGCTCTCCCTGTGCCAGCCACCCTGGCAGGGCGGGCAGTGGGGGAGTCCAGGAGAGCCCTAAGTCAACTTAGAGTCGATTTAGGGCTACTTCATGTCTACACTGGCTTAAGTCGACTTTATAAAGTCGACCTGAGCCAAAAGTCGATTTAAAACGAGGTTTTATTAAGTCGACTTAACTTTTCCTTAAGTTGACTTAAGCAGCTGCTTAAGTTGACTTAAGGAAAATGTAGTATAGACGCAGAGTAAATTAAGTCGATTTAAGCAAGCTTAAGTCGACTTAATTTACAAGTGTAGATACACCCTAATTAAATATGGTTCACCTGCTCTGGCTATTCCGGCACTGCCAATGGATTGCAAATTGGCTGTATTTTCCTAACGGAGAATTTTGCTGGCATGGGACAGTATTAGTGAACATGGAGCCCTCTCATCTAGCTCCTTGGCTTCCTAGGCTGCAAAGGAAGCGATCCAGGAGTGGGAGATGTGTGACCAAAATTATGTCCTTAAGGGGCATTATCAATTGATGCAGTTTATAGCAAACCCTAGGCTCCCTCAACTATAGGAAGATCAAGGTGAGGCTATAGAATAAACCTGAGGATTAGGGAGCTATCACTAGCTTTTTGGGTTGCCACCTTTTCTATGCTCTAAAAAGAATGTGGGTGTAACCGAGAATCTGGGCCATGTTTTCTGTGTTGCTTGAATGTAATCATTGGTGACACGTACAGTCTGTGATCTAGCTAGTCAGTAAAGCTTAAAAAATATACTGATATAGCCACACTTTACCATGCTATCTCTTAGGCCAAGGAGTTCCATCTCATTGGAATTCAACTAATTAAATGCTTGAGCAACTCCTGCAAATCATGTGAGGAGTACATGGACACACTGGCAACAAAGTGGTACAAAGTGAGCAAGGCAGATATTGTTCCAACCCCTGCTCCTTCCTATCTGATAGCCTGTTTGGTTATTCTTTGCTACCTCTTTGAGCTACTTGCAGTTAGAAAATGAACACTGATGAATCATCTTTAAGTCAGGTGATACTGCTGGAATGGATTAGACAGATGGGCATCTTTTGCTTCAGTAAACCTAATCCTAAAGACCAAGAAGATTCCATTGATGTTATGCTGGCATAAAACAAAGCTTTTAGGTTCTATACTGATGTGGAAGCTGTGCATTATTGGACATGGAACTATATGTATTTCCAGCTTTTGCTTGATCTGAATTTTAAAAGGTAAAATTGAAACAATACTTTTCTTTGGTACACAGATTTATCATTGAAAATGGATGTGTGTTCTCAGAAAAAAAGCCATTCTTCCCCAGTAAAGAATTGCCAGAAAAGACATATCAGCTTTAGTTTTTTGCCCATGCCAACTTTTCTGTCTGAAGAGAACATGAGTCTTGATAGTGACCACCACAATCTTCATCTCCATTACAGAGACAATTCCACATCAGGAACAACCACTGGCCATAGAGTGTATGTCATCAAAAAGCAATAAATAAAAGGAACGGAGAATACAGCTACTCAGAGAATTAAACCAAATTTGATTGACATTTTACCACTGGCAAGTATTCTACCTTTCAGCCAAGACTTTCAAAATTAGAAGATTTAAGTTAGGCTCCCAAAGCCATATTTAGGTACCTATTTGATTTGCAGAAGTGCTGAGTACAAGGCAATTTCCAGTGAGTTTTTATATAATAACAGGGTTATTCACCTCAGAAGTGCTGACTTACCCACTCCATATGAGTGTTTGGGAGTGAGAGTGTTATAAGGAAGAGAGAAGCTAAGAGTAGTCCTCAATTCATTAGATTTATTTAAACCAATCAAATAGCCTGAATGGTAATGAAAAGGAAGAGAGAGACCAGAGGGCTAGAAGAGGGAATAGTGTAACTCAACCACTGGAAAGATCATTTGAACATATTCCAACACAATACCCAAGGTTATATTTCTATTTTGTGCACACTTTACAGCAGTAGGGCAGTGTTCCCATAAATCCAGGCTCTCATGTAATTAATACATGAGACATACAAGGGTAGATGGTCACCATATAACTTTTTCAAATGTGACTGAATTGGCACATGAGCTTGGTGCCTGACAAATGGTTAGTGATAGCATGACAGATAGTGGAAATCAGTGGATCCATTCCATGCTCTCAAAAAATATGTGAAACAGCATATGCATATTCCCAAGGGGTAGCCGTGTTAGTCTATTGTAGAAAGACAACAGAGTCCTGTGGCACTTTTAAAGACTAACAGATTTATTTATCGCATGAGCTTTCGTGGGAGAAAATCCCACTTCGTCAGACGCTTTGAAGATAGGAAAGTTACAGAATGGGAGGAATTAAATGCAGGGGAGTGTATGACATAGCATCAGGTCAGGCTGTAACAGCAAATCAAAATAGGTGTTAGGATTCAAAACACTGGGGAACAGCACATAGAGGAGGGGGAGGTCAAATCACTTGTTGTAATGGGAGAAAAATCCATAGTCCCTGTTTAACCCCAAGACAACTGAGTCAAATTTGCATATAAGTTAGAGTTCTGCAGTCTCTCTATGAAGCTGTGATTTGTTATTCATCTGTTTCAACACAGCTATTAACAAGTCGTCAAGGGAGTGAGCAGGGAGATTGAAGTGTTCCCCTACAGGTTTTGCAGTGTTGCAATTTCTGATGTCAGATTTGTGTCCATTGATTCTTTGGCGCAGAGACTGTCCCGTCTGTCCAATATATAAGGCAGAGGGGCATTTCCGGCACATGATGGCATAAATCACATTGGTGGATGAGCAGGTGAACGAACCCTTGATGGAGTAGGTGGCATGATTAAGCCCTGTGATGGTGTCATCAGTGTAGATATGAGGGCAAAGTTGGCAGCGTGGTCTGCTGCAGGGCTGTGTTCCTGCTTTAGTGTTTCTGTTCTGTGATCTGTAGTTGCTGGTAAGTATCCTTTTAAGATTAGGGGGCTGTCTGAAAGCAAGGAGAGGTCTGTCTCCTAAGGCTTGAGAGAGTGAGGGATCATCTTGTAAAATAGGCTGTAGATTTTTGATGATGTGTTGAAGAGGTCTGGCTTGGGGGTTGTAGGTGGTGACCAGTGGCATTCTGTTGTTGTTTTTCATGGGCATATGCATAGGTTGTGATGAAGACACGGGAGTTCTGAGAAGCCTCACAGCCAGAGCCCTAACAGATATGAAATTAAGTGAGCCAGAGTAGAAGTTGACCCTCAGCCTTTGCAAATATGACCGTGGAATCCATTCTTAGAAAATTAGGTACCAGGCCAATAGTGCAGGCTAGTTCATTAAAAGAGCTACTATGAGAACCAGCTAAGGTGCTTTTGCTTGTGGCTGAAACAGCAGAGGCTTACAATTTTTCTACTGACGTACAGAGTACACCCAAAACCTCACATACAGCCCAAGTGGAGATAGTAAAGGACCAAAAACTTCACACTAGGACAATGAGTTGGTATGAATGCGATGACACAAAGAAGATGCAAAATCATCTTTATACAACTGTCAGTAACTATCTTTCCCTCAATCAGGGAAGAACCCAGCAATTTTTCAAACTGTGGTCGACTCATATAACAATCTTCCATGTCCAAAAGAGGACAGGAAAAGATTTAAAATGTCATAAAATTCCCTACAACTGCTTTTCTGCTGATCTGCCTCTTTCCATTAAGTGTTCTTTATGCTCTGCCTGGAATATTCATTGCCCTAATGATTTCTTCAGGCATTGCTCCTGTACATAAAAATTAATTCCCTTTATCGGGGAACAGTTAGTGGAAAAACCCAGAGGATCCAAATTTGTTTATAAAAACTATTTGCTTTTCTTCATCTGTGCTGGAGGAGATGAGTTTGACCTCCTTTTTCAGCTGTGGACTTCACTACTGTTATCCCTGCTAGTATGATTAAAAATCAAATCTCTGTAATAAGTAACATATTTGTGGGACTGTTCTACATTCCAATTTTATGCATTCCCTTGCTCGTTCCATGTAGATGCAATACTTACATGTACCAGTACTGGGCCAGACATGCTGAGAATTACTGTTTTCTCTGCAGCAAACATGGCAATTAGAAAATTTTCAATTCTGTCGCTTAAAATGACCCCATTTTTCCATAAGGTTTTCTTTCTAGTTCATGTGACATAGAGGAAGTAATTCTTCAATCTTTAGCTCAATATAACATCTGAATCCCTGTAATGATTGGTGAGCACTCAGCATCCGGTTTGCCAGGAGTGAGGGCACAGCAGTTCCGCTATCTATACAGACAGCAACTTTGGATAGAAGCTATTCAATTTTCTGAAACCCTTTAGTGCAGATAGAAAGGCTGAACTTGTGGTGAAGGTGAACTGGCTAGGTTCACTTCTTGACTCTAACATAGACATTATGTCTGAATTTGGGCAAATTACTTGATCTCTCTGTGTCTCAGCTCCCCATTTGTTAAATAGGGATGCTACTACTTTCTTATGTCTATTTAAACTTGAGCTCTTTGGAGTCAGAAACTTATTTGCTTGTACAGTGCCTAGCACAACGGGGTTCCTTTTCTCACTTGAGGCCCTAAACATTATTGTAGTGAAGATTTTTATGATTACTACTACTGCTATCTTCTCACTGAGAAATTTTAGAGATTTATTGCAAGCAATAGCACAGCCACGCCCATACTAGCATTACATCAAAATGCAGTGATTTTTATGATACAGACAAATGTCCTATCTATAGCCTAGACAATACTGATTTTATATAGGACCTCAAAGAGCAATTAACTGCTAAAACTTTTGGTCAATACCGATGTAGGATGAACTAGTGGACGGAAAGGTGAAAAGCATTATTCTGTTTGCCCCAGGTAAGACTTCATGAACACAGTGTGGGATAGAAAGGAGTCGGAACAGAAAAAGTGCAGAAGTCCTGCAGCCACATTCCGCAGCACATGAAAAGGACAGTAAAAAGGCAGATAGAGGATCCACAACATGCATTTTACAAATTTTTGAAATAGCATATATTGTTATGAAAACAAAGCAACGCTGAAGCCCACTGGCTAGGGTACTGGCAGACACTGGATTAAATGAGCCAGACATGAAAGTGGTCTTTATTGAGTTCTTGGAGTAAATTCCCAATATGTCTCCATTGTTACGCATGTACTGTTAGCAACCCCCTCAGCGACTGCATATTCCAAAACAGCAGTCGTAGCAATAACAACAGCAAAAACTCCACATCATTCTGAGGTTCTCACTCAGTGTTTAATGGACAAACTTGCATTTAAATAAATAGAAGTACCAACTGTAGAGAAACCAACTGTAAATAAAAGCCAAATCATGACCTCAGGGTATGTCCCACATAGTAATAACGCAATCAATAGAAACTAAAAAAAGGTTATAATAATGAAGTATACTTCAGATAGAAATGGTCAGAAAACATTTTGTTTTTTTTCAACAAAAGGTCAACATTTACCTTGGAAAGACTTTTTCCATTAGTATTTTTGTTTAGCTGAAACCCTGATTCTATAAGAAAAATTTTGACCAGCTCTTATATCAAACAAAATTGTACTGGCAGGGGCCTAGGGATGGGGTGTTACCTCTATGTAAAAAGTTTTCTTTTCTTTTTTCTTTTTCTTTTTCTTGGTTTTTTTTTGTTTGTTTGTTTGTTTGTTCGTTTGTTTTGTTTTAAATGAACACCACCCCACTGTAAAATATAGTTCCATTACCTCATGGATAAAAATGCAAAATTAGAAAAGGTATAAAGCCTTAAAAAAGAAAAAGAACAGAGCAAGTCTGAGTTTTAAGCCCTGCTTATTTGCTTAGGACTATGCCCATTTATTGCAATGATCAGACACTAGCAAAGTATCTCCAGGCCATGGAATTGCCTGGTAAATGCATTTGGCTTGATTCTGATCTCACATACAAATTTTTCACTATTGTAATGACATTGACTTCAGAAAGGTTGCTCTTAATTTACTCTGGTGTAAATGACAGGAGAATTCAGACTACAAGCTCTTGCATCTTCTAAACTAGGGGTTAAGTGACTTTGCAACTATTTTATTTTTCTAAAAATAGAACTATGGAGTAATTTGGGTTACAATGGACATTAAGTGGGTTATGTAATTCAGTCATGATGTAATCTGAACAAATGTTTAACAACTACCTAGTTAAATAGGGACAAATTTAGAATGCAATTACATTGGTATAAATGTAAAGGGATACAAGTGAAATCCATGTTTATAGCTAAAAGCTACATATATGCTTTTGGTGCAAACTTGTTCTTTGTGTCATTAATTACTGGCAACCTCCTATTAAGAGAGGGCTAAGTTGCTGGGGTGTTGCAGGTCGAAAGTAAGGCAAAAGCTGTACATCACCTCTTAGTATTATGATTATCTGTATCCAGTAGTATTAATAGTTCCTTACTCTCATGAACACAACATTCACAATACAATTTTAAGAAATAAATTAAACCCACTTCAGCTATGACAAGAAAGGGGATGGGGTGGTAATGAACTGAGATATTGTTATAATATAAGCGATGAGCCAGATCCTCAACTGGTATAAATCAGCATGACTTCACTGGAGCTTATGGAGTCAATCTGATTTTACACCAGTTAATCTGATATGCACTGCTTCCAAATCTGGGGGAAACAATTTTTTCCTGACTGTAGTACACTCGTTCTTCATAAAAATGTGATTAAATATTCAAAAGGTTACTTAATCTATTGTCAATGTAACTGCATCTCTACAAATTAGAGTTAGTCTACTGCATGGGTATGTCTCGGATGATAGGAGTGTTACTAAGGTAACCACTAATTTCTACCCTGGAGTAAACAGTTACATAAAGCTTGACAGTTTTTTTCATTTTATAGGATAGACTCTGGGGCAGGACTTGCATTTTATTTCCTCCTGCAGATATTGACCCTAGTTTGGGCTGTATACACCCTTGTCTGCTTAAATCAGAGGTCACCTTCATCGTCTGCCAATAAAACTCTGTAGGTAGCAGCCAATAACTCTGATCCCTGAGGTCTGTCAGCTTCACATATCCTTTGCTTTTTGTTCCATGTCAAGTTTATGAGTCAAATTTCTTGACTCACACAGTGAGGCATAGAAATAGTTTCTTGGCAAAAATCACGTGGCAGGATTCTAAGCAAAGATACATAGCTGCCACCGCCTGGTTTTCCCATTTAATATGGATTCCTAAAGGAAGTGAGGCTTGTTATTAAACTGTTGCCTTTTCACATTTTGGCATTAAATTAGTAGCATCTATTGCTAGGAATAATGGGCAGCCGTTAGTGTATATCACAGAAAATGCACGGCACTGCTTAAATGTTTATTGGAACCCCTTGTAAAAGCACATATTCCTGTCAATGTTTATGAACACCTAATGTTTGTCAAACTCTGTGTTTTAACACTATTCTTTTTTCCTCTTAAAGAGATATTGTGCTGTACCTGTGACGTTTTACTGTTGTCATTGCTTTGGCGTACGTGAAATAAAGGTTAGAATGCAGGCAGGATGTGTTATTTCAGGCCAGTTTTTCTGCTGTTGCAAATTAGAGCAGATCCATTGACTTCAATGGACCCATGTCCATTTACACCAGCGAAAAAACTGGACTGAAGCAAATGCAAAATTAACAGTGTGGTCACCATCTATATTGAGAGTAAATAAACTTCAAATCAAAATCTTCCCTTTGGACTATTGAATAAAGGCCAAATGACCACTGATCTAACTCTATCAATTATTATGATTCCTTCTGCACTTGGGTAAAATATGTTACTTCTATAAAAGATAAATCTATCATACCACAGAAAGGAAAATAGGCTAATAGAGGGATCATCATTACAAAGCTTTATAATTGCTATTTTCATTTTCTTATGGCTACCGCATATTCTATAAGCCAAGTACAGGAAAGTGGCATGATAATGTTAGCTGGCAGAAGATAAAGTTGTAAAGATTTTATTTGCAACCAATAAAGGAAAAGATCATTAACTAGATATGGAAATGAAGGTAAAGGCAAGGGAATTGACCAAACTCTAATGAATGTCACATCAGCTTTCTATTGCTACTGGAATAAAGTTCCTTGAACCAGACTGTATGAATCTAGGCATCTACATTATGAAGAGGGGGAGAAGCATTTATTCTGTTTACGCAGAGAGTATGATCCATTTAGCACAAGGCAAAATGCTGTTGGACTATTTATTAAAATATCTCCTCCACATTTCCAGAAATGAAGCAAAGGATTTCAGCAATTGTAGAGAAACTGAGGCTCATCTGCTTAAAAAATAAAAGAGCAGCTAAAATGTGTTTTCGTTGGAGGAGCTTAGACTCAGAAGCTATGTCTACACTTGCACTTTTAAGTCGACTTTAACTAAGTTGACTTAAAGTCGACTTAGTTAAGTCGACTTAGTGTGTCTACACTTAAAATTAAAGTCAACTTAAAGGGGAACTTACAAAGTCGACCTAGAGCGTCCACACTGGATGCTCTAGGTCGACTTTGTGGGGCTAGGGGGACCTTGGGCAGGTCCACGGTGGCAGGAGGGGGGCACCCCCTGTGTACAATGGGGCAAAGGGGGACAGGGACCCTGGCAGGGCAGAGCCCTGTGTGTGGCACTGTCTGGATTTAGGGAAGCATTTATGATATTATTTTCTATGGATATCTCAGAAATGCTATAATCCATAGGAACTATGTCATGTTTGGTATCAATAGAAAGGTAGTAATTTGCTGGGAATGATTATATAGCTTATGTCTAGGAATTCTATTTCAATTAGAAGTTAAGAATTTGATGTTATATCCATACTTTAACTTGTGTCATTCTGGACAAATGTCTTAGACGGGAGGGTGTGAACCATTGTCTCCTTAATGTTAAGGAATCTGCCAGGTGATCTGGTCCCAGGGAGTAAACTGATGAGCCATTAAGGATAAATGGTTGTATTCTTTATGTCCTCAATGGCTCATCAGGATACTCCCTGGGACCACTCCCTGGGACCACAACTGAAGTAGCAGTTCCTATCTATGTAAAATGAGTGTCTTAAAGACTGTGTAAAATGAGTGTCTTAAAGACATTGGCTTAAGGGGGTTTGGAAAATGAACATTTCTCATGTACCTGACCAGATTGATTCAGTCCATTTTCTTGCTTCCAAAAATCTGTGCTGTGCACTGAAATCCCTTAATAGTATTTTTCAACCCTATCTCCACAAAACCCTAAATGACTTAACTCAGATTTTTGTATATAATTCAAATCAGTACATAGAGTTAATGAACACAGACTGATTCGTACAACACCACAATATTGGGGTGCATGTAAGCAGATAATTATATTTAGTATAATATGCATATTATATTAACAACTTAATGCAAATGTACACCTCAATAGAAATTCCTGATTCTTGCAAATGAATCTAAGTGTTTATTAAGAAATGGTCATAAGATGATTAGTTTTACCAGTACCCCAAATTTGGTTACACTTATGTCCCAAGCTGAGAGACTTTCCAAAATCTGACAATATGTCTTGCTGAATAAATCATGCTAAGCTATACTAAAGATGATGAAATAACGACAAACTGAGCAAACTATGCAATTATATTCGGCTGTTACTCATGTCATGGACAGAAGTTGGGCACAACCATAAACCTGTACTATGCACAATCACCATGATTTAAATACATGGCTGTGTATAAAGGTATCATGTAACAAATCCACATTGATATATCTTTACCAAGACCCCTTTATTCCTTAAAAGATAGTGGACTTAAGGATATTCTAGGGAGCAGTCAGATCATAAAGTCTTACATGTTTCATAGCCCTTAAGGTCAGAAGGGACCATTATGATCATCTAGTCTGACCAGGCCACAAAACCGCACCCACCCACTCCTGTTAATAGACCCTCCCCCTCCCAACCTATGACTGAGTTACTGAAGTTCTAAAATAATAAGGATTATTGTTATCAATAGAAATCTTTCTAACTCTTTCAAGGGTTTTTCACTTCCTGTTCAAGTCCAGCTGAAGATCCGGATTCCACTTTTTCCAAGAATCACAGAGTGATATGAGCCAGAACTCTGTCTTCAATTATGTTGCAATATAGAGCTGAGCACATCTTTGTAACTCTAAGTCTTTCTAAGGTCAAAAGTCTAACTAGATTCCCTTGTGGAGCATGAGGTCTGTGATTATTCTCAGCCCCTGTGCAGTGGGATAAGTAGTAGGAAGGCTCCTTGTAACCTCTTCTTTATCTGTACACCCATGAAGGGCCAGACACAATCAAGTCTATAGTCTGCCCTTGCTGGGGGATGGACCTGATCATCTAATAGATCTTTTCCATCTCTAAGTATTTTGATCTTTTAATCCTCTCCTACAATCATTATTTTCTTTTTCAGTGCTGTTAGGATTTATACAACTGCTGATAAAAATATAGCAATTTGTTAGCCAATAATACCTTTTGGATATTGGAGGGAAACATTTTAGTTGTAGCTGGTATCTGCATAATTATCCTTTCTGGGGGAAGGAAGAATATGTGTATTGCTCTAATAAGCCAATTTATTGTGTTGTCTTTGCTATCGTAATATTTTTGTCATATACTATCAAGTTTCTTTCCAATATCTGCTGCTCTTCTGTTTGTAACATTGCCAGATGGCCTATGGTCACCTGCAGTTTAGTAAATAAAGTCATCCCCATTCCATGAGAACATTTATATTGCTGTCGAAGACACTCAATTTCCCTGTATAAATCATTGTCCTCTATACAAGTTTTAGAAGTTTAGCTGTAAATGAAATAGATCTCTGAAGAATTACTTTCAGAGTGTTCTATTTCAGTGAAGAGGTATATTCTAGTAGTGAATGTATAAATGGAAAATTTTTAATTTCTTATCCAGTCAGATCAATGATTTCTTCCCTCTTATGAGGTAGGGAATAACATCTCCATACTATTCAGTCACCCAAGAACTCTTTTTATTGAAAGGGAGCCTGTGCTTTTGTAGGCTCAATATCACAACATACCTCTGGTAGACACACTGTAAAATGAATAAACACAATACATTTCACACTAAAAAACATTAAAAGAACAGTAAGGTTGCAAAGTCAAGCACTCAAAAGTAGAAGTGCCAGAATTAAAGTTGCCATATGGCTCCCTTGTTTATGTTCTCTCATTACATGATCATCTACTATTTTTTCCACAGGACCTTGCAACAATGTGTTTTTCTCTAGCTTTGTTCTCAGAAACAGCCAAATCATCATGGCTGAAATGTTTTAAGAAAACTTCAGCCTGAGGCAGACGCCCACCATGGAGAATTTCAGCCTGATGGTTAAAAGTGAATCAAGTTACAAGAAAACTGCAAACAGGTTCTTATAAGAAGAAATGTCAGGCTACCTTAATAATAAGTTGGGCTCTCATCTATAATATATAGACTTATAATAAATAGACATAGAGCAATAGGCAATAAGAAATGCATCTATATAACAATATGAATAAGAAGTTACTGTACAACAGACATAGCCTCTTCAATTAAAGTATAAATCATCTCATTAATAAAAAGAACAAACATACAGTTTCAATGTATTAAAATCCACTATGATTATTTTGTTGCTCTCTCTTGCCATTTTTATTCACACTTCCTTTTCATTCTGGGCAATAATTGTCTTAAAAACATAGGTTGAAATCCTGGCCTCCTGAAGTCAGTGATACTTTTGCCTTTGATTTCAGTGGAGATAGGATTTCATGCTCATTCTGTTACAGAATTTGATTTTTTAAGATGCAGTCCCTCTTTTTTACACTGTATGCACTTTGGGGGTAGGGACTCGACCTTCCTTCCTGTTTGGAAAGTGCCTTTCACATTTTGGATGCTGTCACAGTATAGATAATAAATGTCAGTTCAATAATGAATGAAGTATAAATACCTCAGGGAGTATAAATATTAACTGATAACAGCCCTCCAGCAAGCAGGAACCAGGTTCCCCTGATTACCATGCCTTCTGGCTGTTCTGATCATGGTTCCCCCATTCTTTCCTGACCTCTTTTGGAATGGCCGACACGCTTATGCTGCGCTCCTGAACTCTTTGAGGGTCTACAACTAGCCATTTGCTCATTCTTAAAGGCTGCTGGAAAAATTAGGATTTCTCTCCGCTCTCCCATGACCCCCAGTTCAAAAGTTCTTGAGTAAAGAAGAGTGTTCACTCATCCTTTCCTGGATGAGGCATTGACTGGAATTCCTTGATTCCTTTTAATGTTAATTGAAAAGCTGTCATCCATTCTTATGCATGGGAATAGAACATCTTTCATTTTGACAAAGTAGTCAGGTCTGTCACATCATAGGCGTTGTGTGGAGGTTCCTTCTACCCAAGGCTGCTGAGAGTGGGTATAGTCACCAGTGATATCTCACATGTTGCCTGGTGCCTAAACTAAAGTGGTACACCTAGAAGACCTGATAACCAAGGGAGCTTGTATACCTCCAGTTCACCTCAATTACTGGCTTCCAGGCCGGGATGCAGTGGTATTGGTACTTCCCCATTTAAAGAACTTCTCCCTTCCAGATTTAGGGAAGAAGGAATATCCTGCCAAGACTGCCTTCTGGCCAGACCCCTGAGTACATCTAGGAGATCTAAAAGTACTCCTACCTCCTGCTTGACATTATCAACAGTATAAGTATAGAAACCAAACAGTCAAACCACATGAATATTAACTGAAGATATTTGCCCATACCTTGCTTTCCTCACATACAGCAGCTAATATTCATGCTAGTTAAGAAATACATCATTCCATTCATCCATCCCTGGAAATAACAAAAAATCTACAATTTGTTTGTAACCTCTTATTTAGTGATCTCCCATGGAAATAGAAGTATGTTACTATTATAGTACTGTGTGGTCTATTACATATTAGGTATATTACCTTTATGTATATATATATTGAAATGTTGAATTGCTTGAGTTATTGAAAACAAAGTTAAAAATATGGAAGGAAAAACTATCGTAATGAGTTTTCTGGTAAATGAAAACTAGAAGCAATTTTCAGATTTCACCAGGATTAAAAAATTAAAGAAAATAGATTTTCTAAAATTTTGGGACATTTATCTGCGTAGTTCCAGGTACATAACATTGTTACTTGCTGCACTAAAATTATATAGTGCAAATATTGCCTTGTTCACAGGATATTCTTATTTATAAGTTTGATGCATGTTTGACATTTTCTTTCTGCTGTGGATTTTATTATAAACCTCAACATAATTCCTCCCTGTTCTGCATCAGAAGTTCTATACGGTTGTAGCTTCCAGTAGATTTAACACTGCAGATTTCAAGAGGGCCTATGAATACCAAAATAGTCTGCATTTCTAAAAACACTCCCCCTTCATTATTTTATTTATTTTAAGAAAAGAACAACATAGGATCTTTAACAGCATAACTTCCATGGACAGCAGTTTCTTACAAGTATATTTGTGTTGAGTGTTACGTCTCATTGATTAAAATCAAAGCCTCTCACTCCTTGCCCAAAACATTCAGTACAAGACATAAAAATGTAATAGAATTATTTGTAACTAAATGAAGTATTTTCAGGATTGATCTCTCCTCTGAATTTTCATATGTACATTATAACTTGTACCAAAGTTTCATAGATGAATTGTAATGAGTGGGGAGATAAAATCAATATAGATATCACATTTACAAAATCAGTTAAAGTTATTAATGCTTAAGAAATGTTGGTTCATACAACACTTTAGATAACATCTTGACAAGTTTAAATGGACCTTTAAGATGCTTTTGCAATTTCGAACGTAAAATTCTTTGGCTGAGTTCCTGCTGTTTACTAATCTTCCCTTCTCACATACTAGTGCTGTGTCCCCATAAGTCATAGTCCTCTTTTGCTATTCTGGAAGAGTTTTCATTCTTTACCAGGTGAACTACATAACTGATTGGATTGACATATTAGTCATGAATATGTGCCCTATATAAGAGTACTACTGGCAAAGTAATCTCATGCCCATACATCACCAGATAAACAGTATAGCCAAATGATTGGACATTGCTTGTATAAAGCATCATATCACATAGGGAAGCAAGATAGCCCAAAAGTATTAGATTAACCTCTATAAATAATGATAGCATGGAAAGAATGTCCCATATGAGCATTCTGTCAACCCATACTGCTTGAGGAATGTGCAAAATTGATCATGTGTATGTATTTCTAATATACACACCTCAGGATGTGAATTTGGAATCAAAGTTATTTGATGGTCAGTGTGCAAGTAACACTGGGCTCCAATTATGAAAAAAGAAAAAGAAGCTCTTCAAAGACTCAACAACAGTTTGGGGAGTGGGCAAGCTTTTGCCAGTTTTGAAACCTATATCACTGTTATCAATATACGGAATAATAGTTGCTCCTTTCTAGTTTATGGCAAAACCATGCCATGCTTTGAGCGTGGCACCTGTCATTTTTCAAGACCAACAGATCATTCAAGACTTGCATCACTTTTTTATTTTTAACAGATTTACTCCATCTTGGCCCAACTCTGAGCTTTGGGGAGAGTTTTTCCAACTCCCAGGAGGCCACCAGTCTATGATATGGATGAACTTTAAACTTGTAGGGATAGTTTGCTTGCGGATCATTGCATGAGACTGTACCTTCCTGTGCACATTGGGTTTACAAACTACAAGGCACAATTCTAGCTAAAAAATTTTCTCCTATGTTAGCTCTGGGTCAGTTTTTGCTGCCCTGGGGGTTTCTGTGAATTTTTTCCGTTCCATCTCCTCAAACAGAAAATCTTAAAGTTTTGTTTCTGTAAAGCCTCTCCTCCTCTCTCCAACACAACACATCGCAGCCTAAGGCTGCGCCTAGCTGATCACATGCTTCTGACTTACAGAGCTCTTGTTGACAAGGTATCAGCATTCTTATGCTGCTGGCCTGTTGGGAACTGAAAGTCAGCTAGCTGTTCAGTGATTTTGCAAATTTTCCTCCTGGATGATGGAAGCTAGGCAACCAACAGAGTGAGCTATGATAAATTCTACATAGAAATTGCTTTCCCAAGAAGAAGTGTTTCAAATATCTGGTGAACTTCGCAATAGCTAGTAGCTCTTTTGTGATAGCTAAGTACCTGCATTTGACGTTCTAGTAACGTGATCATACATCTGAAATTAAAACAAAACAAAACCAAGCAACCACTGCTCTTCAAACCCACATTTTTTCCCCTGGTTATATGCTTAGAATCATGACATATTCATACAAAATAAAAAGTATCCTTTAAAAAATGTGCTGGTATTGCTACTGTCTGCTAGTGACTGAACAGTGATAAATGCATATTTCTCAGAAAGGAGAATTTTCTCCAGTAATTTAGAATCTGAATGAGTTTATACAAAAACACTGAACAAGTGTTATTATTATTCCCTCTGACCAAATGTACAGATTTGAGTATGTTTACAAGAGATCTGGGTAAATTGAAGTAAATTTTCAAGTAAGGTTTTTTGTTTAAAAAAAAAAACACATAATGAGAAATACCGAAATGTTTTGTGAATTTGAGTCAATTTTGCTGAACTGGTTTAATAAAAGAACTAACAAAATTTCCAAAAAAAGCAAAACATTTCAATATTTTCAAAACAAAATGTTTCCATTTCTTGGTTTGAAAGTGACTTTTTGGTTTCAAAATTCCTTTTAATTTTATTTTTCACATTTTAGATTTACTGAAAATATTTGTTTTCTGCCTGACCCAAAACAATTTTTTTCAACTGTTTGAAATTGCCAAAGAATAGCTGGGTTTTATCCAACATTTTTCTATACTCATTGAACTTTCACTTTCACTCCAAATACTGAACAATCATCCCAAAAGACTATTTGTTCTTGGTACATACAGACTAAGTCCCAATCAGTATAGCAAATACCACTTGAACAAATATATATTTGGTTATAAGAAAACAAATATTGTGATTGACTAAATGAAGAACTGGACATTTTGGGTATCCCAAATTAAGTTCCTAGGGCATATTATAAAAAATTAGAACTGTCCCCATAAAACCAGGATGTGCACTCACTTTATATTCTGGCCATGTCTCAGTGGCCACACTGCCCCCTCCACATTTGCTGCCACATCCCTTGTGGCAGTGTTAGTCTACATCAGCATCACATTTTAGAGGAAATATACTATTATTCCTCCCCCATCCCCCACACAGTATGCAAAAACCTTCTGCACTTTATTTCCTGCTCTCATTCAGGATATATCTACACTTAAAACACTGCGGCTGTAGCATGTCAGTGTAGGCACCACCTGAGCTTATGAGAGGGCTTCTCCCATCAGCAAAGGCAATCCATATCCCTAATTCTTCCATCCACCTGTCTTTGTCTCTCAGGGGTGTGGATTTTTCACGCCCCTGAGAGATGTAATCATACTGAAGTAAATTCCTAGTTAGACCAGGCCTCAGTTGTTGCTGGACTAGTTTCCCAAGTCAGTGCTCCATTTTCTTTTCCTCCTCAACACTAGATCTGATGGTTGCAACACTTGACCTGAGCAACTCCCTTGGGCACACCATATGGGCGTGCAACTGCCTCCTTTCTGGGAGTTCTCATCTTTTAAAGCTCTGTGCTAGACCTCTCTTTTCTCCCCTTCCTTCCAGAGTTGTTCTTTGTAGCATCAACTCTCTGAGGCACTATCTGTAGCAGCCTCTCTGCTCTTGAATCTTGGCAGTCCTTGCTAGCCATCTCCTCGGCCTGCCATTCAGATTCAGGCTTTCTGCCTTGCAGTTCAGGTCAATGTAGATCATCTATCATCTCTATCAACTAGATAAACTGGATTTCTGCCCCAATTTGGGTGGCATGAGGCCCAATCTTTTCCAACCAAGTTATTTTAAAGTGGCATTGGTACACAGTAATGAGCCAGAAGGTTTGTTATAATACTTAATCTAGAAAGGTCCTATGGTTGCATTTGGTTAACTGTGAGAGAGTTTCTTCCCAGACAGCAGGTTTCTGGAAGGAACTGAAAATGGACATTCTTCCACCCAACATTAATAGACACCCCAATCTGCCATTCAATGGCTGCCCAGGAGTCATTCGTCAAGTGAAGTGGCTGGCCTTTAAAGGATCTCGAGCTTCTTCAGAAGCCAATAAAAAAACTCACACTAATCAGGTTGCACCCTTGCACACAGCTTGTTCCTCATTAAACCAGGCTATGGCAATCAGCCCTTAATATACACTGTTGCATGCCAAAAGGATATAAGGCAGGAAAAGTCATGTGCATGCAGCTGCCTGGCTGACACAAGCGGCACCCCTAATCGGTGATCCTCCTCCATTCACTCCTGCCTTATGCTCCCCAGAAGCATACGTGCTCTTAAGCACACCTCACACAAACCTGAAAATAAACTGGGCACATCTGATCAAAAGGTTATGCTTATTACCCTTTCCATTTGCAATTTCCTGTGCATCAGCATGTAAGGGGTCTCAATGTGACCAGCTACTCCTGAGAAGCCTATACCCATAACTCTTCTGCTTATCATACACCTCTCCCTCTATATGCACATGCATAAAGAGATTTTTGCCCATACAAGATCTTAAAAACTAGGACTTTCATTTATAAATCTTCTCATTGTTGTTTTCTGTACATATAGCAAAGTTGACAAAGGAGAAGAAAAGTAATTTTAATTCTGTCAAGACCCCTGAATCAAGAAAACTAATTCAAATGTTAATAGATTTCCAATGCAATACTAGATAAGCTTCTACTGTCAATTTATATATGGGGAGAATCAACTGCATTGACATGTTTAATGTGCTTTTTGCAGCCATGCCACCTCAAGCTGTGGTCTCGTCATATCTCATTAGGTAAATAATGTCAAGCTCATCAGACTTTGGATGGCAGACCTCTAGGGCACTTGGATGACAGAGGAAGCATGTTCTTCTGCTTAAAAGGCACTTAAAAAGCAATTCCAGAAATATGGATTCAATTCCCAGCTCTACCACAGAAATCCTAAGTGATCTTGGACAAGTCTCTTAATCTGTCATTGCCTTGGTTCCTCATCTGTAAAACAGGACATATTGTGTGTGCAGCATTTAGCACAATGTGCTCCTGGTCCATGACTAAAAGTCTTAGGTGCCACAGGAATACACATAATAAATAATAATCATCTCCTTCTTCTATTTATATATATTGTCTATTTAGACTGCAATATGCTGCAAGGTTGTCTTTGTTCTCTCTATATTTGTATAGGGCCTTTAGGCAACCTTTAAGACATAGCTGTTACACAAAAAGAAGTGATAGTTGTGATTAATTCCAGTAGGTGGCACTCTTTCCTATGAGTCAATAGAGCAGGGTGACAGGGTACTACTGTGCTCCAAACAGGTTAGGATGAGACATAAAATGATATCTGACTTGCGGTCATTAAAAATCCCTTGGCACTTTTTCACAAGACTAGAGTTTAACACCAATCTCCTGATCATATTCCAACTTGGGTAATTGCATTCTGCCTACTTAATTCCCCTGATACATCAATTTAATTCTTTTCTTCAGTTCTTGTTCTTTAAACAGTTCTGTAGCATTGCTGGTACTGCCAAGATTATTACTGCACAATACCCCATTGGTGGCAACATTTTAGCAAGTAAATCTATTTCTATATGCTTAGTGATTGCAAGTCCGTAAAACACTTTGATGCACGCTGAAAGGCGCTATGTAAAAATTAATAAGTAAGAATAATAGGAAAAACCTGCTACAAGAAGGATTTTCAAAATAAGTCTGCTATCCCTTCAGATCATCAACAAAGAAGTCATGTAACACAACATACACAAATTAATATCATGGTCAAATGAAGAAGTAAAACTTTCTCTAATAACAGAGACAGTAACTATTGATTTCTTAAGAGATATGGTACAGTATCCTCCAGCAATCCTATGATTAAATCACAAACTTCAGCTCCAGCATCAGCGTTTCCTTCAGTTAAATAATTTAAAAAATAAAAATAAAAATCAGGAGATAGCTGCAGATTCCTAGAGCTGTTTCTCTGATTAAACTAGAAAGAAGTAAATATTTCCCTTATGGGATTTGATCTAGTGCTAATTTATCTATCTGAAGTTGATCATTTCAGTTCTTCTTAAATGGGAAAGAAGTTACCATCTACTAGCCTTGTCTCATTAAATCTGTGAATGAAAATAAATTAAAACTGAGACTAGCCTTGAAGCAGGGGTCTCTTCCATATTATGCAAGAGAACAGGTTTCCTGCCCTCACAGCTTCTGATCCAAAGCCTATTAAAAATCACTGGAGGCTTTTTCCACTAGGATTTCATAAGATCAAGCCCTTGCACCTTGAGGAGGTAGGATACAGTGCTCCTGTGACCAAAAGCACCCCTGTATTCACCCTCACTGTTTTCTCCCCTGACACATTATTGTAATAATCTTTGTGAAAAATATGCCTTGAGAGGTATCATTTAAAAACTAATAGTGCACTGTCATGAATATTCTTGTGTAATGCAGATATGGGCAATCACCTGTCAAGTGGCCACTCTTTGGCAATTAAGGGGAGCAGGAAAAGATCGATATGCATTTAAGCAGACAACAGCACAGAACCTCTTTCACTGCAAGACTTTATGTCTCTGTCATCACAGATGCAATGAACTTTTAAGGGTAACACTTAGGAAAATTCTTTTCCAAGGGTGACTGGGGCCTTGTATACACGAGCACCGTATTCCGCATTAAAAAACATTACCGCGCGTTAACAAGCAAACTGTACACACGTGAAAAGTTGTTGCTGCGCACTAAGTGCCTTGTTGCTGCGCATTCCAACAACCACTCCCACGAGAGTGGTAACAGCTGTTGCGGATCATCTGTTGTGCGTTTGTGCTCGTGTGAACCTTTACCGCGCATTGATTGGCCTCCGGAAATGTCCCAGAGTGCCAATCCATGCCACTCTGGGACACCGGAGCTGTCAAATATGTCAATTTCACTGCTCTGCTGAGCAGTGTAATTGACATATATGTCAATTTCACTGCTCAAGCAGAGCAGTGAAATTGAATATTTTGGGGAGCTGTCCGGTGGGGATCGGGTTATGGCAGAAGCTCGGCGGGAGCTCCTGCCTCCACCCGAACCCCTGGCCGGTGCTGGGGGACCGGCTCCGATTGGAGCCGGCCCCCCGGGGCTCTGGCTCCCAGCTGTAGCCGCCGCGCTTTAAGCGTGGAGGCATCAGCTGAGAGCGGGGGATCGGGTGGCGGCCGGCCGCTCCTGCCGCCACCCGAACCCCTGGCCGGTGCTGGGGGACCGGCTCCAATTCGAGCCGCCCCCCCAGCACAAGACCCGGGCTCCAGGTCTCACCAGGAGCCGCGCTTAAAGCGTGGGGGCTCCAGCTGAGAGCGGAGCCCAGCTGGGGGATCGGGTGGCGGCCGGAGCTCCGGCCGCCACCCGATCCCCTGGACTGTGC
>ML685767.1:24553611-24596295 GCA_007922175.1 Pelusios castaneus | reverse complement strand
TTGAATCCTAACACCTATTTTGATTTGCTGTTACAGCCTGACCTGATGCTATGTCATACACTCCCCTGCATTTAATCTCCTACCACTCTGTAACTTTCCTATCTTCAAAGCGTCTGACGAAGTGGGATTTTCTCCCACGAAAGCTCATGCGATAATTAAATCTGTTAGTCTTTAAAAGTGCCACAGGACTCTGTTGTCTGGACTATACAAGTGAGGGCAAAAACATTCAGGATTCTTTCTTTCTTTCTTTCTTTCTTTCTTTCTTTCTTTCTTTCTTTCTTTCCCACCAACACCCGAGGAGGCCCATCAAGAAATTAAGCAAAATGAAGAACAATAAAGCCTCAGATCCTGATGGCATGCCCCCTGAAGTACTGAAAGTGGTGGGAGAAACACTGACAAGCAAGCTGCATTTTGACAATCTATTTCTCAAAAACTGGTGCATCCTGCTGATTTACACAATGCTAACATTGTCGTCCTTTTCAAAAAGGTAATTACAGCCAACTATGGCAACTATTGAGGCACTGCCCTCCTCTCCATTGCTGGGATGCCTATTGCTAGAATCTTACTGAAGTATCTGGTCCCTCTTGAAGAGGCAGTGCTCCCAGAGTTCCAGTGTGGCTTCAGACCATCACAAGGCTCCATCAGCATGATGCTTGAAGCTAGGCAGATCCAGCAAAGATGTCAAATACAACACCAGGAGTTGTATATGGCTTTTAATCGATCTGACCAAAGCTTTGACTGTGTCAGCCATGAGGATCAATGTAAAATCATGCCAAAGTTTGTCTGCGAAAGTAAATTTACCACCATTGTAAGACTCCTCCATGACATGATGACTGGCTCCATCCCGTGCAGTGGCTTTATCTCTGAGCCCTTTGCCATCTGAACTGGAGCAAGGAAAATCTGTTTACTGGAAGCCACTTTCTTCTTCATTTTCCTAGCTATGAAAATGCTAATTCAAGATTATTTGCCACAGGACATTGACATGCAATATTAGACTGATGACAACCTCTTCAACCTTTCTTGTCTCTGTGCCAGAACTAAAGTAACAATGGCAACAATAACCAGACTCCCGTATGCAGATGATTGTGTTGTAGTTGCACAGTCAAAGGAGGATCTACAAACATTCCTTCACTACTTCTCTGAAGCTTATGAAAGTCTAGGGCTAACCTTGAATATTAGCAAAACAAAAGTTCTCCACCAACCTTCTCCTGGCCAATCATCACAACCAGCAAATAAATTCTACTGTGACAGAGAGAAACTGGGAAATGTAGAAGACTTTGCAGCAGTCATCTCTCACACCGGGCAAACACAGACATCAAGATTCAGCACTGAATCTGCTGTGTTACTCTTAATTTTGGCAGACTGTCTCACCAAGTGTTCACAATCATGACATTAGAACACATACTAGACTCTTATTATACAAAGTAGTGATACTTTGTAACACTCCTCTTCGTGGGCTGATGGGTCCCCTGGTCTGTCTGTGATCCAACCCCCACCGTCCCCCAGCCCTAAGGTAGGGTGGGGCAGAAGCAGTCTCTGTCCATGAGTAGGGCGAGTCTGTAACACAAAACACAAGTCCTCGGGCAGGGCAGGGCACGGCAGGAGTAGCCTTAGGCCCTGGGTAGGGCGAGTCTTTAAAGCAAAGATGGCCTGGCCCTTAGGCAGGAAAGGTCTGGGGAGGTAAGTAGTCTGGAGTTACCAGACTAAATAGGAAGGAGGAAGAGGGGGGATGCAGGCCCACCCACTCCACTGTATCCCAGACCAGTGCCCTGGCAGTGGCAGGATCTCCTGCCATTGTGGCATCAGGGCTCTAGCCAAAACATGCTGCTGTGGCTACAGGCCACAATGAAGCCAGACTTCTGTTGGGCTTCCCTGAGCTGCTTCCTCCTCCCCTTCCCCAGATGTACCTGGTTCTCCGGGTTCCTCAGAATACTTGGCTAGATGGAGGTTCCAAAACTCCTCGACCTTGTCAACCGATGGCAGGTATGACACCTCTAGGTTAGAGGGGCCATGTGACTCCTCTGATCTGCAGGGCTTGGCCTAGTCTGGGCGGTCTTTGGGGCTCCAGGATGTGGGGAGCTCTGGCAGTTTCTCTCTGGGGCATTGTTTAGGCTCTGGTTCCAGGACCCAGGGATAAATGTTCTTCCCCCTTGACTGCTGCTTCCCAACTGAGCTGAGCATTCCCTTCCTGTCCCACCCCTCTGCTTCCTATCAGGTAGGGGTGGACTTCCTGGTTCCATCTCCCACAGGGGTTTTCCCCTCCAAGAAAGGGCACCCCTCCCGATCCTTATATAATTCTAACTCTCCTCAATGGCTGTGAGAACTGGGTGACCTTCAAAAAATATCTGAAAAATCTAGAACTCCAGCACCAATATTTTCTCCAGAAGATCCTCAACATAAAGTGGGAGGATTGCCACATTAATGTCAGTGCCTTCCTGAAGGCCAATATCTTCAGTATTGATGCCCTTATTATTAGCACCAGCTGAGGTGGACCGGTCACTGCATGCATATGTCTGATGCACACCTACCAAATTAATTGCTGTATGCCCAGCTCAGCAAAGGAGAAAGGAAACAGGAAGGCTAAAAGAAACATTTTAAAGACATCTTCAAGACAAACATCAAGAAATGCGGCATCAATAACATACACTGGGAGACAGTAACCCAAAACAGGGTTAAGTGCTGAAGATTTGTCAGAGGAGGAACACTCACTTCTGAGGAAAATTGCCTTGCCCTGGTCGCAAAAAAAGAAAAGAAAGGACAGACTACTATCATGTAGCAACTGTAGCCCAACACTGCCTCCTAATACCACCTGCAACGTCTGCCAATGGCTATGTCTACACTTACTAAAGTTAGCTCGAATTAGTTAATTAGATAATAGTAAATTTAATAGTTAATAGTAAATTTAGTTCGAACTAAGCAAGTGCCATTCATGGCACTTGCTTAGTTCGAATTAACGAATTGCATTGAGTTCAATGGGCCGGTTAGTTCGAACTAAGCAATTAGTTCGAACTAAAATGGCCACATTGGTTAATTTGAACTAACTAGTTCGAATTAACCCTTAGTTTGAATAGCATATTTGAATTTATGAGTTTGAATTAAGGAAGTCCTTAATTCGAACTAATTAAAGCCTAGTGTAGCTATGGCTTTAATTAGTTTGAATTAAGCTTCCTTAATTCGAACTAACTTGCCAGTGTAGACATAGCCAATGAGTCTGTGGCTCAAGGACTGGACACCTCAGTCACCAGAGGACCCATGTGAAATAAAACTTGTTAAAGAGATCATCCTGGACTTTCGAGGAACCACCTCCAGCACCTTCAGCCTTGCATCTCAAAGCATCTCGAAATGCTTTTCAAAACTACAGCTATACCAGAATAATTCCTTCAACTCTGGTCTAAACGGTGCACAACCCTTCTACACAAGGCTTCAGGAGAGGGAGTGAAGGAAAATGTAATTAGACAAACTTTTCCCCTTAAAGGTGACAAGGAAAAGAATTTATGCCATCATGTGCCGGAAAGGGCCCCCCCCCGCCTTATATATTGGACAAACAGGACAGTCTCTGCGCAAAAGAATAAATGGACACAAATCTGATATCAGAAATCACAACATTCAAAAACCTACGGGGGGGAACAGTTCAATCTCCCTGCTCGCTCCATTGACAACTTGTTAATAGCAGTCCTCAAACAAATGAATAACAAATCACAGGCTTCAAAGAGAAACTGCAGAATTGGAACTTATATGTAAATTTGACTCCATTGCCTCAGGGTTAAACAGGGACTACTGATTTTTTTTTCTCATTACAACAGGTGATTTGACCTCGCCTTCCTCTATATGCTGTTCCCCCACGTTTGAATCCCAACACCTATTCTGATTTGCTGTTACAGCCTGACCTGATCCTGAGTCATATATTGCCCTGCATTTAATTTCCTTCTATTCTGTAAGTTCCCCATCTTCAAAGCATCTGACAAACTGGGGTTTTCTTCCACAAAAGCTCATAAGATAAATAAATTTGTTAGTCTTTAAAAGTGCCACAAGACTCCTTGTTTGTAAGGATAAGAATGAAGTTCTACTGAAATCTTCAACCCCAATGGGAAAAAAATTGTAATATGTCATAAGGAGATGTCCTTTAAATAGTAGAGAGAGAAACATTACTGAAAATTTCAGTTCTTAAATTAATGTAATTTATTCTTTATAACACTTTCTGCTTTTTAATCCTAATGTACATTAATTATTCAGCTAGTTTTTATTAAGATAGGGTTGCAACTGTGGCATATTTATTTCTAAATCCCCAAATTCTCTGATACAACAGCAAAAAGGTCTCCAAATCTGATAAACCTGGCCCTGGAAGATTCTCCATGCTTAAGGGAATTGTCAAGGTGCACCATATATCCTACACCATACCCAACCTCTGCTACTAGTGAAGAGGGCATGGCATGGTCTCCTATATACAATAATCCCTGGGGACCTTTGGCAGCCAAATTTAAGCTGCGGACCAGCCCCCTGCCTGGCTGTGATTAAAGCCACATTAATATTTCTACCAAAAGCTCCTTCATCATGCCAGAGAACCAGGGCCTAGCTATTCAAAGAATTATTTTGAATGTAATACTACAAGAAACAAACTAGATTCTAGTTACTAGAATATGCAATAGGATAGGGAACATTTTCAATACCTGATAAACCATTTCTTTTGTGATAATCTTTCATCATGAGAGTTTCAGTCATGTAAATTCATAACTTTTTATGACTTTCTATGATGCTAATTATAAAGAAGCAGGGTATTGTATACAGTAAGTGATACATAGTTTAATCACCAGGATCCAGAGGTTTTGTTTGAGAAAGCAGATTGCTAACAGCACCAGTAACTGCCCCCGTTTCCTTATCTTGCTGTTGATCTCTTCTTCAATTGGCCATTGAATTCCAAACCCTTATTTTCATTTATTCCTTTCAAATAGAAAGTTCTTAAGTTGGATTCAAGCCAATGGTGATTTGCTCTGGAGAATCTGATGAAAATGTATTCAGCCATTTTTGAGTTACACAAGCAGAAAGGTAATATGTTTTAGGAGTCATCAACAATTGTTCAGTGATTTTTCTGAGCTCAGGTAATCTTTCTTTGGTTTAATTTTAAAAACCAGCATGTACGTTTTGTCCCCAGATGGGAAATAATACTCTTATAACACTTCTCATCCAAAGAACTCTAAGCACTTTTAAATTAACCAGTTGATAGATTTACAGCACCACTATATTGTAAGCATATGTGAAACTATACACTCTAAAACAAATGGAGAATATAGTACATGACACGGCTGAATTAACACTGTTGTGACAACCTTAATTTTGGAATTATCACTCCCCATCCCTTAATTTTGGAAATATCACTCCCCATCCATAACCCCTCTGCTTCCTCCCACAAAATCCTGCTCTGCTCTCCACCTTTCACACCCCTGGAGAATTTTGTAGCTGGGGAAGCTGATGATAGGTTTGGATGGGGGATGTGGATGTGGGGATAATAAATCAGACAAACTGAAGTGGTTCTGAATCTTCCCTGTCACTGAGTATCATAATGTGAGTGTCATCTTTGACATGGTACTCTCTTATTTTTGGCATAGCCAGGCTATATGTAAATATTGCTCACTCTTCAAGCACATCATCTTAAGATATTGCCTTTCCTCTTCATCAGACAGCTAAAATTCTTAGCCATGCTCATATCACATCTCAGCTATTGCAATTTCCTCCTTTCAGACCTTGACAAATGCCATATTTCCCCACTTATATCCATTGAAAATGCATTGATAATTTTCCTGCCTCATTACTTTACCTTCTTTTCTCCCCTCCACTTCATAGTGAACACAAACTTCTCTTCACTTTTAAGACCTGTCATAGTTTCAGAAAAATACACTTTCATTTCCCCACCATGGTCACTCCAAGACACCCATTTAATGGTTTCCAGTGCCCAGCTATCCTCCCTGGGCAGAGAGGGTAGATTCCATACCCTTCTGACTGGATTAGCTTTCTGATCTACACTGTTATATCACCAGCAAGCCAGAATGCCTAAAAAGGCCAGCTCTTGTGCTTTGCTTTCTCTCTGAGGGTTACAATCAATATATTACTGGTAGTTACGTTACCTCAGAGCTCCTCCTAAGCAAGCATTTTTATTCGTAAGATAAAAGCATTACAGCAAAAACATGTTGTAACAATAAAAAACGTACAGATGTTACCTTAGTTTATGTGAGGGTTTCAAACTAGGCATCTGGTAGGATTTAATCCTTCAGAACCCACAAGTTGGTTTTCCTCATGGTTACAAGTTCATGTGTTTCAGATCCAGAACCAGGGCAAAAACAGGGCAGATCAGCTGTTTTGTAACTGGAACTGGGGAATTTTCTCTAATTTCTTGTCATACTAAAAGCAACAATATCAGTTGGCAAAGGATTTGTTGTTCTGTAGCAGAAACTCCTAAGACATCTGACAAACTCACTACACCTAGCATACTGCTTTCATAACATTGATCTATGAAGAACGTATTGTGAGATCTTCAGTGAAAGCCAGGGTCAGATTGGTCATGAATATCAGAAAATATGTTGCTAAATATCTGAATCAAGGCAGCATTGACAAACAGGTTTCTGTCAGACAAAAGATATATGCACCCCATTTGCCTTAGTGGTTATGTAAAATCAGAAGTGCAAGTCAGTGGTTTCCAACCTGGGGTCTTCTGATTATGTCAAATATTTACAGAGGGGTCCACAACTCTATTCATTTTTAGGGGTCTGCAAATGAGAAAAGGTTGAAAACCACTCTTGTAAGGAATACAATGGAAGGTCCATTTATATATGAATTCAACATGGAGAAATCACATCAGGGACTAAATAAGGAGGGTCATCTGGACTATAGGAACAAAGAATGACTTTGGGAAATTTAATGGAAAGGGAAAAAGACCCCTTTTGTCCTGCACTTGCGGAATTAATTAGGGTCTGTGATTACATTCATGAAACATGATCCCAAGCAGTCTTGGCTGGAAACACTACAGGAAAGCTTTGGATGAGATAAGACTGTGTTTAGACATATGGTTAGCCTGTTAAAGTTAAGTTTAGTCTCTAGAAAATATATATTGATTTTGTTTTATACTTAACCTTTCTGCTTCCATTATCCTTGCTCAGTATCTCTTAAATCTTAACCTTTGATAATAAACCTATGTTTATTTTCACAATAAATGTATTTCAGTGCTGTGAATAAGAGCCACTCCTCAGTTGTATCAACCAACCTGGTGACAACACAGTCCTCTTGAGGATAGCGAACATGGTATTTCTGTGTTTAGGCAGTGACAGTGGCTGGATATCACAGGAGAATGCTTCAAAGGGTCTAGGAGACTGGAGTATACCTATTGTTAACCTGCGAACAAAGCGAGGGCTAGCATTGTCCTAGGCCTTATCTACGACTGAGTGGGCATTGTAGACCTGCTCAATTGATCCTGGAAGCACTTTCTGATTGATTCAATAACTTCATCCCTCCAAGTGGTGTAAGGCTGTGTCAACCAAAGGGCATTTCAAGTCGAAGCAGCCAAGGCGGTGTGGTAAGTAGGAATAACTAAGTCGGCAAGAGATGCGCATTCTGTGGCACGACTTAGCCCCGTAGTATAGACCTAGCCCTAAACAGATTGTTTGGGTGGCTATCACATGGCTGATGGCAGAGAACTGAAACCCAGTTAGGCATAAGCAATTGTCTCTCTGGCTTGAGGTAAGGGGATAGGGTAACAAGGTGACTCACAATCCCGGGCACCCTAAGGAAGTGTCAAACTTTTCTCTAGAGATTTCTCAGAAAATCTACTTAACAATTATTAACCCAACAGTCTATATATGCCTGGCACATTTTCACTATAGCCTTTTAAACGTCCTGGTCTTACATCTGTCACATTTCCCCTATAGAAAGGTTACCTTCAATCCCAGCCCACAATAATTCATAAACCAGGTCTTTCAACTATATTGCAAGAAATAGCAAATCCACTCATACGGCCCTTCATGGCTTATCCCTTTCCCACCTATTGTCTCTGATACACTAAACATTAAAAAGGTTGTAGAGCAGTTTTTAAACTAGAGGATGGGGGAAAGCCGACTGCTGCAGAGGAGCAGGTGGATCGGACACAGACTTCTCTTAAGGGAGAGTCTGATGAGAGGGAATCTCCAGGTTATAGTTATAGTTATAGTCAGGAACAGAGGACAGAAAAAGATGGTGAGGGGGCCGGATCCGATGATAAACAGCCACATGACAAAGAATCTGGCACATTAAAAAAGGGCAGACAAATAAACAGGGACAAGTTTTTAAAGTGCTTATACACAAATGCTAGAAGTCTACATAATAAAATGGGTGAACTAGAGTGCCTAGTGGTAAAGGAGTTTAATTTCAAAAGGGGGAACTATACAAAAATGAGGGGGATAGTTAAACAAAAGCTAAAAGGTAGAGTGACTAAAGTGAAATCTCTGAAAACTGCATGGGCGCTTTTTAAAGACACCATAATAGAGGCCCAACTTCACTGTATACCCCAAATTAAGAAACACTGTAAAAAAACCAAAAAAGAGCCACCATGGCTCACCAACCATGTAAAAGAAGCACTGAGAGGTAAAAAGACTTCCTTTAAAAAGTGGAAGTCAAATCCTAGTGAGGCAAACAGAAAGGTGCACAAACAGTGCCAGCTTAAGTGCAAGAGTGTAATAAGAAGAGCCAAAGAGGAGTTTGAAGAACGGCTAGCCAAAAACTCCAAAGGTAATAACAAATTGTTTTTTAAGTATATCAGAAGCAGGAAGCCTGCCAAACAACCAGTCGGGCCCCTTGATGATGATAATACAAAAGGAGCGCTTAAAGATGATAGAGTCATTGCAGAGAAACTAAATGGATTCTTTGCTTCGGTTTTTACGGCTGAAGATGTTAGTGAGATTCCCAAACCTGAGCCGGCTTTTGTAGGTGACAGATCTGAGGAACTGTCACAGATTGAAGTGTCACTAGAGGAAGTTTTGGAATTAATTGATAAACTCAACATTAACAAGTCACCGGGACCAGATGGCATTCACCCAAGAGTTCTGAAAGAACTCAAATGTGAAGTCGCGGAACTGTTAACTAAGATTTGTAACCTGTCCCTTAAAATGGCTTCGGTACCCAAAGACTGGAAGTCGGCTAATGTAACGCCAATATTTAAAAAGGGCCCTAGAGGGGATCCCAGCAATTACAGACCGGTAAGTCTAACGTCGGTACCGGGCAAATTAGTTGAAACAATAGTTAAGAATAAAATTGTCGGTCACATAGAAAAACATAAACTGTTGCGCAATAGCCAACATGGTTTCTGTAAGGGGAAATCGTGTCTTACTAATCTATTAGAGTTCTTTGAAGGGGTTAACAAACATGTGGACAGGGGGGATCCAGTGGACATTGTGTACTTAGATTTCCAGAAAGCATTTGACAAGGTCCCTCACCAAAGGCTGTTATGTAAGTTAAGTTGTCATGGGATAAAAGGGAAGGTCCTTTCATGGATTGAGAACTGGTTAAAAGACAGGGAACAAAGGGTAGGAGTAAATGGTAAATTCTCAGATTGGAAAAGGGTAGCTAGTGGTGTTCCCCAAGGGTCGGTCCTAGGACCAGTCCTATTCAATTTATTCATAAATGATCTGGAGAAAGGGGTAAATAGTGAGGTAGCTAAGTTTGCAGACGATACTAAACTACTCAAGATAGTCAAGACCAAAGCAGATTGTGAAGAACTTCAAAAAGATCTCACAAAACTAAGTGATTGGTATTAAGTGAGGTATTATGTGATTGCATCAGTTACCTTATTTTTAAAAGTTGAATACATTTGTGTTAATGCACTGTCAGATAGTTAATAAGGTATAAAAAAAATCATTAGCCTATTCTCAGAAAGATATCTTAACTAGTGAACTATAAAATTTTGAGCATCACCTAGAGTACTGGGAGACATCTTCCAACTCTCTAGTTCAAAAAACTTAAATTGAATATCCTGATATACTTGAATAAGCAAGTAATGAGTGCTGCTTATACAGTTAGCTCATAGATATGGTCACTGGAAGAGAGAGCAAAAATGAAGAAGCATATATGACTGAAAATGAAAGGATATTAATGAGATACTAAATTCAAAGTGAGACTCCAAAGTTGCCCGATACTTTAAAAAAAAGAAAAAAGAAAAGAAAAGAAAAGAAAAGAAAAGAAATTAGAACTACAGTTTCTCTTCTTTTTTATCAAAGGTCATGAAGAATCATATTACACAGGCAAGTTAGTTCGAATTAAGGAGACTTAATTCGAACTAACTAAACCCATGGCTACACTAGGCTTTAATTAGTTCGAATTAAGGGCTTCCTTAATTCGAACTAATAAATTTGAATAGCTTATTTGAACTGAGGGTTAATTTGAACTAGTTAGTTCGAATTAACCAATGTGGCCATGTTAGTTCAAACTAACTGGCCCATTGAAATCAATGTAAATCGCTAATTCGAACTAAGCAAGTGCCATGAATGGCACTTGCTTAGTTCAAACTAATTTTTTCTAGTTCGAATTAAGTTAATTCGAACTAACTAAAATTAGTTCGAATTAGTTAGTTCGAATTAACTAATTCGAACTAATTTTAGTAAGTGTAGACATAGCCATATAGTCTTCCAATTAGGTCCAGATCTGCAATCTGATCTTTATGGCTGGACTCTTATGCTCACACAGAATTCTGTTCAAGTCAATGTGCCCAACACAGATTATAAAATCGGAAGTTATACATTGAATTCATTAGATATTGTGTATATTCCAACCCATTTTACAATTGACATCCAACGCTGATCTATTAACACTAGGGCTCTGTTAAACATTAAAAAAATCAGATATATTAGCAGGAAGCATACTTTGATGATATAGGGAAAAATAGTCTATTTTCAATAGGTAGCATTTATTGAAGAAAAATAAAATAGCTTGCATCTCAGCTTTGTCTTCTTTGTCCACCAGGGGCAACACCCTGCCTGGAGCTGTATATCACACACAGAGGGTGTGTCTACACTGGCAACTTAGGTTGACTTAAGGACGCTTAAGTCGACCTACACAAAGCTGCGTCCACACTGTGGTTTTCTTAAGTCAACTTAAGCGCTTCCTTAAGTTGACTTAATAACAGTTTAAGTTGACTTAATAACACCACCTCTGAAGGTCAACTTAAGCCTTAAATTGACTTCTTAAGTCAACTTAAAACCAGTGTGGATGGGGAATAGCGCTAAGTTGACTTAAAGCCAGTGTGGACGGCTATATCTACTGTTAAGTTGATTTAACAAGGTTGACATACATCGACTTAAAGTGTAGCCACTCTGTTAAGTCGACTTAACAACGTTGACTTTAACTCAAAGTCAACCTTGTTAAGTTGACTTAACAGAGTTGACTTAACTTTACAAGTGTAGACATAGCCAGAGAGTGCTAACGGTAGATTAATATACTGCAAGTAGCTTACTTGGTGTTGATAAAATCACTAGAAGATACCAATGGCTGGATATAAATATCTAAATTAACAACGTTTTATAATGATTAAATAGCAGTCTAATCAATCAGAATCATTCAAATTTGTATATTAAATAACATTAGGATAAATTATTATAATCCATATTTATATTTTGCACTTGAGTTTGATTTTGTTTCCAACTCATCTCCCCGTACAGCTCCTATTTCACTACCATATACATTCATTATCTTTGTGTGCCAGTGACTCATCTCAGCCTCTGCTAAAATCTCTCTCTATTACATCATCGTCTCTCATTTTGACAGCCTTTACTACATCTTCCTGATATTTCATCTGCCCTTACTTCATAATGTACAGAATAGTGCCACCTGTCTTCCAGCATGAACCAGAGAAAGAATCTCAGTCATATCATCACCATATCTCTACTATGTCCATGTTTATTTAGGGACCCAGAGATTGATATGTATTTAAAGTTTGGCATTTCTGGATCTTTCCATCTATCATCAAATCTCAGATGAAAACAATTCTCTTCCATGCCACCTACACATTTTCTCTTTCCCTTGGCTATTATTTATGTCTATAAATCAGTGGTTCCCAAATGGGGGTGTGTGCCTCCCATGAAGAAAATCCAAGGGGATGGGTGAGGCTGTGAAATTTTCATAGCGAAAAATTTGTGCGTCAGGAAAACCTATTTGTGGCTATTTTTAATTGTACAATTACACATTGAATTTTTTTTTAAAAGAGGGTTGGATGATAGTAAAGGAGAGGTGGGGAGGCGTGAGGGTTTCTCAAAAATCAGAAAGGAGGCATGATGCCGAAATGTTTGGGAGCCTCTTCTATAAATGAATCCTTTGAAACTATAAAGGATTTTGTGAGTAACATGTTATGAAAGATGATGTGTAAAAGAAAGCTGTATTGTATTATGTAGATCAGATCTTCATTAATTGAATCACTACAAGCCACTGATATAAGTGAAACCAAGACAACTGTAACTAACAGGATATATTTATTTAGTGTAAAGGCATTAAAAACAGATGGAGTTTTGGGTTTCCTTTCCTTCCTAAGAACTGTATACCCTTTTCTTAAGCAGTCCCTTTAATAAATCAGTAATTTAAAAGAACTGTGTGTAAATGTCCTGCAAATTTTGACTATTACATCCTGAAATTATATTTACTCCACCCCAACATTTTTTCATTCAATCAGATTGCTTCCTTTATATTTTTCTAAAATAAAAATAAATTCTATCGTTTTTTGGGCAAATTCTTGCATAATATATACTACCTACAGGGCTGACCCAAGGATTTTTGGCAACCTAGGAGAACTATGACTTTGGCGCTCCTCCCCCACCCCCACATTCAATATAGAGAAAATTCACTTCCATCTAATTTGGCGCCCCTTAAAGTCCAGTGCTCTAGGTGATCACCTAGTTCACATATATTGCTGGGCCAGCCCGGATTACCCAGTGTTCAGAAATACATTTGGCCTCTGAGAAGTCCATGGCAAAAATGGGAACCATTTTAACTCTGCAGTTTGGGTGTGGCTGGGATGCACATGAGAAAAACATAAGCAGACATGTTTTTACAAATATGAAAGACTAACTGCTTTCCATTAAACAATTAAGAAATGTAGCTGTGCCCCCTGTACTTCAGCTCCTTGTATTCCTCAAGATGGAAGTAAAACTGTATACCATATTTTTTAAAATCCCACCACTACCTTCAGTGTTTGAACATCTGAAGACCAATGCACAATGCACTTAGCGCAGTTCTGGTATTTGCCATACTTAGCCAAGCAAATATGATCAGTTCAACTGAAAAAGCTTTTTGATACAAAATAAGCAAAGCAAGTGTGTGCCCGAATTTATAACAGAGGTAAATATCCTTTCTGCACCCAGTGACAACAGCCTGCAGGCAGTCACTTCAGCAGAAACTCAGGCAAAATTTAAATGAAGAAAAAAAATCCAACTGCCTTCTAAAGATAATAGGACATGTTCCTGCAGTGTTTACTTTTGGAAAAGTGCCACTAAAGTCATTAGCAAACGTGCCTGTATAATGAGTACTGAGAACTGATTCTAGCCATGGAAGGATAAAAAGAGCAGAGGACTCACTCAAATGCTTCAAAATCTGTTGGAAAAGGAGTGCCCTCATACCCACTTCTTCCAGCCCCAGTTGACCTGGGCAGTAGAGATGCTTATGTAGTAATAAGAAGGCTCTGGCCTTCCAACAATGCTGCATTTATCTGTGGTATTTCCCTGAGGATCTAAGGACATCTAAAACTCACTGTGTGGAGAAAATCAAAGTCCATACTTAATTACAGATGGTGGGCTAGAATAATAATCTAGGGATTCCTGCTATCTGAAATCCAGAGCAGAATTCCTACTGACAACAATAGATCAAGATCAAGAGTAGAATGTGGTCTTAATTTAAAAATTAAACTTTTAGTTATTATTATTTTTTCAGCATCTATTTGATCTGACTGGGGAAAAAATGAGCTCACATGTAGGACAACTACTTTTATCTCCCCCCCCCCCCGGCCGGCTCCATCTGTGTTTCTCTTTTCCTTTCCATATTCCCTTTTTGTTACGATGAATATCAAAGTCCAATCAGGGATCAAAATTTATGTAACAAAGCACATTGCAAGGCAAGAGAAGAATGAGTGTGTAAACAGTGTGTGAGAGTAATAGGGCTTGCCTACACGAGCACCGTAATCCGCACTAAAAATCATTACCGCGCGTTAATAAGCGAACTGTACAGACGTGAAATGTTGTTCCTTCGCACTAAGCGCCTTCTTGCTGCGCATTCCAACCACCACTCGGCCGAGAGTGGTAACAGCTGTTTCGGATCATCTGCTGCGCCTTTGTGCTCGTGTGTCAGCTTTCTGCACAATGAGCAGACTCAGGAAATGTCCCATCATTCCCCAGTCGTCCTCTCTGGACTTCCCCCCACCCTTTCTATGGCAGTGACGAAACTGTCCCCGCCTACAGAGGGGAGATGTGACGGCATGCACATCCGTGCAGCCCTATGGCATGACCTATATAACTTTTCTGTTCAGTTTTTCAGTATAATTGTGTGATTTGATGCCAATTACGGTATACCATGTTCCTTTGTGAATGCTCAGATGTGAAGCATGATACAGCGTTCAGACTCTCAGAACTCTCTGTAGCACAGTGCCTGGAGGTTTACATGACAAAGGGAATGCTAATACCCTCCCTGGCTCAGGTTACAGCGAAGAACAGGACAGTGAGGGGAGTGGCTGTCAGCAGTTCCTTACAAGAAAGACACAGAGAAGCTGCAGACTGACTCCAAGCGCGTACTCAGGGAAAATGGAACGCTGGGATACGTGCCCAGAATTCAGTGCGATAATGCGCATCACAGCGAGGAATCCTGTGACGTAGCAAGGAGCGACGTGTGTACAAGCTGCAGCGCACTAAAATCCACGTGAGTCTTACAGCGCAATTAAGACGTTGCGCTCTAATTTGATCGTGTAGAATAAGCCATAGAGTTACTTTCTGCTCTAGTGTCCAGAATGCAGGGAGTCCAAGAAGATATTTCCTCAAATTACCAGAGCCAAGAGGACATTACATTAAAATCCAATGAAGAAAAACTATATTATACAGGGGACCTCCCGCCACTTCTCCCCGCCCCCACCCAAAAAAGAGAGTGAGCCTCATGTTATGCAAAAAACTAAGAATGGACAACTGTATACTTGACTTATTTTCTCTCTCACCCTTGCCCATTCCATATGCAAAAATAATCAGCAATAAAGAGTTAATGCTGATACCAAAATGTCATTGTCAGGATTTATAATTAACTTCTTGGTGATATTAATGGTGGTCATCAGGTAGGGGAAGGGGAAAGCGAGTTGACCCTTTTCAGAGTCACTGTTTCAAGCTGTCTGCAGAAAACTAACACTTTGCTTATATTTGGAAAATTTTCCTTGCAACTGTGAGACTTAGAAAATATTTTTTTTAAATGAAAGCTTATATTCTGCAAAAATCTAAGCCATGTGAGGCATATAAATGCATCAAGTGGGCTGGATGTTTGACTCTGATGATCTAGACCAGGGGTTGGCAAAAGATAAGAAGAGCCATTTTTTGAAATTCCTTCAATAACTAAGTGTTTTAAGAGCCGCAATGGGTGTAGCCTCCCTCTGGTGCGAAGGAGAGAGCTCAGAATGAGGCATGGGCCCAAAGCAGGGTCCACTGGTGGTGGTGGTGAGCTAGGAGCAGGCCACCTGCAGGGTCCCCCCGGTGGTGATGTGGGGGGCCCCAGAACCCAGAGCCGCAACGGAGCAGTCAAAGAGCCACATGTGGCTTCGGAGTCACATGTTGCAGACCCCTGATCTAGACAGTTGGAAAGTCTCCTCTCCTGTCTGTGTGCTGTTCAACCATGCTCACTGGGAGAATGATGAGAAAGACAAAAATGCTGCAGCACCAAAATCTGGGATCTTTCCACTGAACTGTTTTTTTACAAGGGGGAGCATGATCTGGCCCTGAATTAATGATGGAAGGATTGGGCCTAGAGCGACCAATACTTGTTCAGAGAATGCTAAGAACAAATGGGCTAAAAGATATTGTAATGATATTAGGAAGTTAAACAGGCAAACATGAAATGCAATAATTTAAATGCAACAATAAAATCTTGCAGAAAGTTGTAGTATAAATATGCACTGTCCTTCAATTTATGATTAAATATTACATTAGATTAGTATAAAAAAAGCAAAGTATTTTAATAGCTATTTTATAGGCCTCCGCAATGCAGACTAATATGAACATCAGGTGCACATAAAAGATCTATCACTGCATGAGAAATCTGTGCTTTTAACTCTAAATATTATTAGTGGAAATACCTCAACAAGATCTCTCCGTGGCTACCACCTACTTACATATGGATAGAACCATCAAGCACTTAAGGACCAAAAGAGCAGAGACTTCAAGATTCTGCCCAATATATGCACTCCATATAGAGCATTTCTCTTCCATATGTGTCTGGAAACTGTCCTCAACCTGCTTCAGTTGCAGTAAACCATACCATACCAGTAGTTTGCAACTTGCAACAATTTGGGCAAGTCTGCTGAACGCAGTGCAAGTGAGAAATGCTGTCACAGTGCACACAGCAAGAAAAGAAAAACCATGATATACTTTTGCAGAATGACCACAACAGGAGTAAATAAGTTAACAGGCTGGTCCAGAACAGTGAGAGAATGTTTTTCATCCAACCAACAGATTTCTGTTAGACTACGCTTGTGCTTAAATTTAGGCATTTGAAGGTAGTGATAAGGAGTGGGTGTGATGGGGATCAGATGAAGGAAAAAGACAAGCTGTGAGAGGAAGATGAGGTGGCAGGATCTGGTAGGGATAGATGGAAAGAGACTAATTGCATGGTTAGGGAAAGGAAAGGGTAGAGGGATAGGAAAAGAAAGGTCTACAGTGACTAGAAAAGCATACTGAAATAGAATTTCTGAGCCTGAACATTCCCCTGCATTTCAGAAAATAACTGGGAAACCTATTAGCAAAGTGTATGGCCCATTCCAGTATAACAATAGATCATTATAGAAGAGAAACTTCTACTGATACCAGTTAGTTAAAGTGGTAGGAGTATGAATAATGGAGATAAAAGGTTTTAATCTTGCTGATGACCTATGTGGAAGTCAATATGGTTCCACATGATTGAATACCTGTATTTTCAGTCTTAGGAAAATGCACACAAAAACATATTAGAAGATTATTAAGGTTACAAAATCAAGCACTCAAAAGTAAGGAAAGGCCATATTAAGCCTGCCCATGTAACCTTAATTCAGCATCCTTGTACTTAATGCATTATGAAACTGTCTATAATGACACAATCCCATACTATTTTTTCCTCTAGCCTATTGACTCATTCAGTGCATGGGTCCATCCGCCCAGGACCAGTGGATACAAGTCCTGGCCTCCACATGTCCCAGGGCATTCTGGAAAAGTAATTGGCACCAGACATGTGGGAAACCTTTGCTTCTCCCTTCGTGATCCACCTGATCAGTTCAAGGCAGAAGAACAGGAAGTCTTTGTGAGTGCTAAATTGATGTCACTGGAACTCCAAAACTTTTCATGCCCAGCAATATGGAAACAGAGTCAGCAGAAAACCCATTCAGGAACTTACTAACTTCCCAGGCAAAGAGCAGAAAGCAGAAACCTAATGTTACCCAACTGATTCCTGATTGAACAACAATGTGGTAAGCTAAATTCATTTCTGAACCAGCATCCTGATTGTGGGGGGAACTGACTGCTGATATCTGAGCAGTTGGAGTTGGCCATGCTGCATACAGCTAGACCTGTGCTAATAACTATTCAGTGGCCAAACCGAAAACAACTGCAGGGCAGGGGACTGTGTTTTGGATCAACCCAACACAAAAATATTTTGAATGTTTTTGGCAAAACAAGATATCAAAAAGAAAGTTGTTTAAATTTGAGCGCTTTTTAAAATTAAAAAAGCACTTAAATAAAATTTGGAGAAATTCCGAACGGAAATGTCTTTCCAAAACAAAATATTTCATTTTGAAAATGGAGAAATGAATGTAATAAAAAAAACAAACCCATGTATGACTTCCTCTTTCCGGCTCCTACCCCAGTCCCACTTTTATTTTAACTGGATCAATTTGCCAAAATTGACACAAATTTTGTGAATTTGGGTTGACCTGAATCTGTCTTGTGTAAAAAAATGTAAACAAACAAGGTTTCATTTGAAAAATTTCACCTAGCTGTACATACAGCACATTTTATATTGTGTGCCACCACTGAGCACTGGGACAAAGCCTTTCTAAATACCATCCTTCTTCATTTCCCATCTCTACCCTCCTGAAAGAAGGCTTAAACAAGGATGATTTACAAAATCAAGATCCATGTTCCTTACTCACAAAGCTTCTGGCTGAAAACGCCACTGGGAGTATTGGACATGGGAATATTTAGGAAATTGCATATTGATTTCTCTCTCCCTGGTGAAAAGTTTTTGGAATTCTCCTCTGATTCATTCCCCCTTCACTCCTCTTCAACTCAGACCATTAAAGTAAGGTGCCCCTAGAGACAAAGAGCTAGCTTTTGCATGCCTCCTGTGGTCTGGACATCAAAGCGCTGCTTCCCTGACACTCGCTCTGTGTGACTGTGCATGATTGTCTACTGCCTGTAAGGGAGTATTGTGTCCTTCCCTCCCGATAGTCAACTTGTTGGAACAGACTGGTCACCCACCAGAGAGTGAATCCTGTTGTTCAGATTCAATACAGCAAGTAGTACCGGTGAAAAGCCTGCATTAGTTACTGTCAAGGAGATGTAAATTTACCAGCTAGTCTAAGCCCCTTAATCTATTCTAAGCCATTATCAACTAGTCTGATTTGCAGTCTTGTTTGTTGGGAGAACGTGGGGAGTATGGGAATTCAATGTGGTTTGTCATGACTGATTCCAATAAGAATGTGGTTGATTTCAGCTCGTATTAATTCCACTTGCTTTGTTAGAACTTTTTAAAGTGGAATTGTCCTGACAAGTGTCTCTTGTGAGACTGACTTTTCCTTGGAAACAATCCCTTGCCTTCACTTCCCCAAGGCTCCAACTATTAGCTTTGTTGGGGTAGTAGATAGCTCTCTTCAGGCTTGGAAGTATCCCAGTTTAATTCCTGTACCAAGGGGAAAGGAGAATTGCCTTATCTGGCTGTGATATAGAGGCTCAGCAGAATGTTAGCAGAATCTGTGAGCTCTCCAATGCAGCCTGAAGCAACTTGACAGTACCCATGAATCCACTGCTTTTTCTGTACCAATCCCTCCCAGCCAAACTCCCAGACATACTGAAAGTGCCTGCCCTCCCAAATGCAATCTCTCCCAGCCAAACTCCCCAGGTCCTTATGTCTCCCACAACAGTGGAACACTTGTTTGCTTTCCTTATAAACCCTTATTATTATAATATCCTCTTTCTGGTCTCTGAATGCAATTGAAAAAACAAAAATCCTATAACCACCTTTCTCAATACCAGAAAAAAAAAAAATCACAGAGTCCAAGCAACTTGCAATAGGCTAAACTTCATTGCCTCACTGGCTTAGGGATTTCCCTGATTATTTCTTCAGTTAACACCCTGACTCTCTCTCTCTCACACACACACACATATATGCCCCTCACCCCACCCCACCTTGCACTTCACAGAAAAGAATGCATCTGTCTGGGATTTCTCTGGGCTCCTCTTTTTTTCCCTCCCACTTTACCTGTTAAATCTCTCCTTAAGAAGTTTTTAATTTCCATTCTTTCTGTCTCTCTGCCCTGATATATACTGCAGGTGCTTCTCAGTGGCAGTTGAAGGGAGATACGCAAGTTATTTAAAATAACTTGTGTATCTCCCATCGATTGCTTAACATCTACTTGTTGTTCTGTCTTCAGTGTGCTGAGTCGATGGGAAATGCCCTACTTGAGGGGGTGGTCTTCAGGGACTGACTTATCAATCAATCGAGTGAGTCTTCATAGACCAGCTTAGTCGATCGGGAAGATGGGATCTGATGGCAGCGAATTTGCTGCCATCAGTGACCACCTGCCCTCTGATTTGCCTGCTTGTGTTTCTATGGTCATGAGAATGTGTATGGAGCCATTGGTCCCACTTAATTGAGCTGCTTGAGTCCCGCTGAAAAGGCAGGCACAGCTTCACTTCCCAATCAGTTCCTGCACTGACCTCAGTGCTGACTTCACAGAATTTCCAGATGCTATACTACTCATAATAAAGAGCAAAATCTACTTTAACATTGCTTTCATTCAAACCAGATATTACCTGATCCAGTAATTTGCTTTATAATTACAGTTCAATAAAGCAGAAGAGATAACATTATATCCAGTCAAGCATGGATGCATACAAATCTGAAGTTGTAGTTCTGTTACACTACAAAAATAAAATTAAAAAAAAAATCCCAGAAACCAAAAAAATAAAAAGAAGCAAAAAGCCAGCATTAAAAAAAGTTCCTGTGGGCCCTTGAAAAGAGATGCAAGTAGCAATTACAGGTATCTCAGTATTATCATATCCATTATCACAATTACCTGTAGGTGGGTTCAAATTACCAGCTTCTACCTATCGGATAAAACTCTTTAAAATCACTTTGAGTTGCATGTCAGAAACCACAAGATACTTTTTTGAAGGGGATTTAAAATACAGAAGCATATTTGAGGGGGTTGAAGTGAAGAGGAAGGAACTGAGAATAAAACACATTAAGCAATAAAATACCCACATTCCTCCAGGAACTGAAGATATCATTTATATTAAATGCATATAAAGTAGTTGGCTCAGTGCAACTATAGAAATAATGACTTGTTTCTTCACTTTTGTCGTTATCAAATTCCCAAAATAAAAACAGATTTTTAAGGCATTTCATATCATTCTATAGAAAACTGTATCTTTATTTAAAAAGCATGAAGTTCACTATTGAAAATAAAGGATAGTATAGTAATTTAAACCAAAGACCAAGTACATTTTTTTTGTCATCCACTTTGTGGGTTCTTTGTATAAAATTTAGTTTGATTTTTTCCTATTAATTGGCACACCACTCAATCACAATGCATGGTTTCAAATGTCAGCATTGAGAAGGATTTATACACTGAGCTGTTGGCTGATGCAGAGTTACATGTATGTTTTCCCAGGGATCCCTTGATCCTGTTCGGTGATGCAATTCCTTGTGTGTGACAAGCAATTTAAAAAAAAAAAAATATATCCTTTTCTAGTCCAAGGATTTCCAGGGCAACATATTATTGAATCTTAATGAAGTAACATAGGAGGGGGAAAAAAAGCTTCCTTGCTCCAATTTCTTTCATAATACTACAGCACAAGGGAATGAGACAAGATCCTGGCTGTAAGCCAATTCAAGCCTGTGAGAGGGACACATTAAATATTTACGTAAGTCTTTACCACTACTCCATACTACTGCTCCAATGCCTGCCCAGATCATTTGAATACCTATGAAAAAGAGTGCAGGGAAGGTTTTTGAACAACAGTTTTATCTTCAAAGATAGGGCCATCTTCTCTTATATGTTGCTGTTCACTCTATCGCTATGTCTACATTTGCTAAAATTAGTTCGAATCAGTTAGTTCGATCTAACTAATTCGAACTAATTTTACTTAGTTGGAATTACTTAATTCGAACTAGCATGGCCACACTGGAATGTTAGTTCGAACTAAGCAAGCACTTGCTTTGTTCGAATTAGCAATCCCCATTCATTTCAATGGCCGGTTAATTCGAACTAAGAAATTAGTTCAAAGTAACATGGCCACATTGGTTAATTCGAACTAGTTAGCTTGAATTAACCCCTTAGTTCGAATACCCTATTTGAACTTATTAGTTTGAATTAAGGAAGCCCTTAATTCGAACTAACTAAAGCCTAGTGTAGCCATGGCTTTAGTTAGTTCGAATTAAGCCTCCTTAATTCGAACTAATTTGCCAACATAGACATAGTCTATGAGAAATTCTGTTCTTTCACAGAGACGGATCAAGCAATGAGGAAATTCTTAAGCAACATTCAAGGCTGAGTAGTGGCTATCATTTTGTGAATACAGGAGGGGCAGGAGTCGAGTAGACACATCTGGTGTACAAAACCCAAGAAATCTAGGATAACCCTGAGTCCATACAAGTAGCAGTATGTTCTAAGTACCCTTACAGAGCTCACTTGACAACTACCTCAGCAAAGAGATGACTGTGGGAAAACCTGGGCAGGGGAGAACAGATAGCTTTACTCTGTAGTTGCAAGAGACACCAGAAAACAGCTGACAGGTCTCCCTGAATGCAAGAGGCATAGTGTTCTGCATTCCACAGTAAGACAGACTGATAAGGATGGAATAAATCTAGTGCTCAACTTCCTGCTGCGCCATGGAAGCTGGCATTAAAAAGAAGTGTTCATTCAGAGCCCATGCTGTATATTTCAAACTAAATGCTGATGCTGAATGTGCTCTTTCTAGTGTTCTTGGCTCTTGTCCGCATTGCAGCAGGTGGTTGAGTCCCAGCATGGGTAAACAGACTCACAATAGCTGAGCTCCAATTAGTGCACTAAACATAGCAGTATAGATGTTGGGATACTGGCAGTGGCTCAGTCTAGCTGCACGATCTGAGACCATGGATGCTGGGCAGGCATAGATTTGGGCAAGTCTGAGCCTCTACCACCCATGCCACAACACTGACACTGGTATTTTTAGTGTACTACCTCAAGCTTGAGCTGGCACAAATCTGTTTGCCCATAGTGGGAATCACACTGCCCATCTGTAATACAGACTTACCCCTGGAGACTTTATGCCTTTTAAGCAGGAAAGCTGCTTCCAGACAGGACTGCTCTGTAATTAAAATTCAGGGCTCTACTCCAATATGGTTGATTACTTAATGATCCAGGTTAGCACTACGTATACATCTACTCGTGGCCAAGAAACATTCAAAATGTCGGAGCAGAGAATGAGAACATTTCTAGGTCTCACAAGAATTGCTTACGTAGTTAATGGTTATATTTTAACCCTATAGCTTGTGTTCTGTGAGAGTCCAAGATTTTCATAGCATCTTCAGGTTCTGAGACACAAGATGGGTGTATATGAATATGGGTTGTTTTGTATCCTAGTTTATCTCTTCTGAGTTTAAAGCAACTGAACCTCCCTCCCCCAAACAAACAAAGCATGTAAAAGAGAATTCAAAGATATACCAAAAAAGGATCATTCTTTGGCTTTTCACTTTAACACAATGTTTGTAATTTATATTTCTTAGTTAGAAGAGATGTACTAGTACTGAGTGAAATTTATGAGAGTTTTACTATTGACCTAATGAAACCAGGATTTTACCCAGAGACTGCATGATGGGGAATTCTCTGCTCCTCCTATAGAACTGCCATGGTAGGTAAAAGAATCATAGCATTCCTATATTGCTGCTCTCAATCTCCTGCTCATCATAGTTCTTGTACTATCACTATTACATCCATTAGAAGTTTTCCTGAATATAAATATTCTCTAATAACAGGACTCCTTTCAATATAAATATTACCCAAATGTGAAGATATTTTTAGACTGTATACCTACAGCATCTCTAAGCTAACACAAGTAGCTTGGCAGAATGGAAAAGATTTCATTCTTAAAAGCAAAGAAAAATACAGACTGATAAAATGGTCAAACAGGACTTGATCACAATTTATTTCTGACCTTTTAATGCCTTCAGTTCTTAATGATTTTCTGTCATTTCTGTCTAGCCCAACTTGAGTCTGAGTCCCAAAGGTGCTTAGCTTTTTGTTGCCACTTAACTTTCAACTTCCATTTTTGGAATTGAAAGATAAGTAACTAATTGCCACTGAGATATCCAAGGGTATATCAACCATCTAAATCTACCAAGTTGGTAGCAGCCAGCAACTTGAAAACTTTTCTGTATTCAGCCTGCATAAAAAACAGCTTTATGTTATAACTGTGTTATGGCCTCCTGATGTTACTGTCATTATCTATGGCTATCATCATGATTATGTGCCTCCTGTTCTGGTAGCCAGAAATGAACTTCAGTTCAAATTTAACCAGATCCTTGAAAGAATAAATTCTTCTCAGGTTCATTAAATCAAAAATTTGGCACTACTACCATTCCGTAAATCTGATTAGGTGTAGCTTACCTATCAAGAAGTTTATTTTATTTCCCTTTAAATGGATTCATCTGCCATAGAATACAATGTTAGTGAGGTGGATAAAAACTTGATTCCCTCTTGTATGGAAGGTTTTGTACACTCTGTGTTCTTGATATCTCCATATGGGCATTTGTGTGTTTTGCAAGATATATGCATAATACACTGGAGGTAAATGCCAAGAACTTTTTTAAAAAACAGATCTATAGATGTTTCGCTGTACTTTTAAACAAGCATTTCAAAGGTACTATTAAAGAGATATCTTGATTTAAAATTCCCCATTTAAAAAGGACACACAGACACACCTCTCCTTCTAATAAGGTAAGATTGTGAAAAATGTTAAACTATATGCCTCTGTTATGGAAGAAGGAAGAAATCCACTGAGTTCTATGGTCTGTGTGGCTATCCGATGCAGTTATTACCCTTGAGTCACATTTCTAGACCTTATTGAAGAACAAGTGATACATTGTTAACGTTTAGATCAATAAACAATTATTGTTCTTTGTGAGATGCTGAAAGGGGATTTGGAGAGTTTACAGGTAAGAGGCATAATTTACCAGTGGCTGTCAAACTAACAACTGCAATACATTCTCTATTTTTTATTTTTGCAGACTTCAACAGGGAGCATATCTGCTATTAGCCAGTTTTTTGCCTCATGGTGTGACACACATATAATGGAGCCAGCAGGCTCTGCTAGCTCTTTTCAATAGGAAGCATGGCCTCAGCAGAGATTTTGAACATTTCCCATCCAAGACACCCCAAAAGCTATTATTCAGCTGAAAAATTGCTTGAGCAACCTGCAAAGATTTTAGTTTTTAAATAATTTAAAGAGATTGACATGATCACATCTCTACAAATACATAAGCAGGATGACTACACAGGAAATAGATTGTTATAACAACTTTCTTTTAAAAGCCAAGTAATTAATGTTCCCATCTGATAGTCTGAAAAGCCTTAAATGCTCAGAATCTCTTTTCTTCACTCATTTAAATCCCAAGAAATATGCCCATAACCCTCAACACATATACAAATTCGACCCTTTACACTTGGCCCCTTATATTGTCACTTGTATGAAAATCTCCTGGGGTGGGGTTTCAGGCGTCTCTGGCAACCAGCTTATTGATCAGCCGGCTTGTTTATTCAAATGTAAGGTCATTCTGATTCTTCTCCCAATTTTCTCATTTTCCTAAGAACCCATTCTTCTAAAGAGTGTTCTTGTTCTCTGTCTTGTTATTGCATTTACAGTGCTTAGCTTGATCAACTGCAGTGAGAATGAAACAGACTCAACAGAGAGGTAGAAACTATAGAAATGGATCATAAGTCTTCCTGAGCTCAGCGTTAGTTTGCCAACACCCATTACAGAATTTACAGAGAAAGAAACAGAGCCCCATGGCACTTTAAAAGACTAACAGATTTATTTATCGCATGAACTTTTGTGGGAGAAAATCCCACTTCGTCAGACGCTTTGGAGATGTATTTACAGATACAGTACCATCATCTCAGTTTCTAAAACAAAAACTAACATAAAACCTCCAAAGAATTTTATTCAATGAGCAAAAGAGATGGTATCTACCTAGAAACTGGGGTACATTTTCCAATTGCGGTTACTGTGACAAGATTGGCAAGTGCTGCCTTTGGACCAGATTCTGTTTTCTCTTGATGTATTAGGGTTAACTCCACTGATATTACCTCTTAGATCTGGTCTACACTAGAAAATTAAATTGACTTAACTACATTGCTTAGGGGTGTGAAAAATCCACACTCTTGAGCAGGGTAGTTAAGCTGACCTAATCCCTAGTGTAGACAGTGAGAGGTTGACACAAAAATTCTTCGTCCAACCTAGCTACCAACTTTTGTGAAGGTGGATTACCTAGGCCCCTGGGAAAATCCCTTCTGTCAATGTGTTTGAAATGTAGACAAGCCCTCAGATGCACTGCTACACAGACATGATCATTCTGGGAACAGTGATACAGTATTTTGCACAGCACTGTCCCGTGGGGGGGTGAGCGGGACCCAGAGCCAACTGGCCTAGGTGGGGCCCCGCCCCTCCATGCTGGAGGGGAGTCGGGCTGCTCCACCTCCTCAGGGAGCCAGCCCAGGCGGAAAAGCTGAGGCCGCCGGCTCTGGCTCCGGAAATGGGGGCCGCCAGTGGGGGGAGCTGGCCTCAGCCAGGACCCCAGGCTGCTGCAGCTGGTGCCCCAGCCGGGGATCCGAGGCAGCCACCAGGAGCCGGTGCCGGTGAGAGCTGGCCCTGGCCGCATGGGGTAGGCCAGCCCAGAGGTGGACCCTGGCCACCTGCCCCGCTCCTTGGCCTGCCTGCTCTGCCCTGGGGGCGGGGAGGGATAGCCCAAGGCAGCGGGGAGTAGGGAAGAGTGTGGCTGTGGGGGGCCTGCGGTGCAGGCCCCGCACAACTGTGGGGCCCGGGGCGATCTCCCCGTTCGCCCCTCCCCAAGGACGGCCCTGATTATGCACTTACCTAGTAGCTTTCATTCAAGGATCTCAAAGCACACTAAGTATTATTAATATTATCTCTGTTTTACAGGGGAGGGAGCAGGGTTAGCGGGTTGTTCATGGTCAGCCAGTGAGAGAGGTATTGAATCAGTCTCCTGATTCAGTCCCTGACCCTAATGAATAAACATGCCATCTCTCCAATAGTGTAATCTCTCAATATTGGATTAAGGTGTCTAGAGTGGAAAACTTTGGTAAGCCATCTTTGTAACATCACCTTGAGCCATCTGTCTGAAGCCTGTTTTGTGAGAGTAAATCCAGGCTCATACAGAAACAAGACTCCTGCTAATGTGGCAGAGCTCCAGCATGTGCCTTATTTGTTGATTGTATTCAGACTTGTGGCAGGGGTTGTCTGGATTTAAGAAACACCCCATAACAAAGTGTCCTTGTAAGCACTACTAGTGGTTCCAATCTCCATAGCCTATACAACAAGAGACAAATCAAATGCCAAGACCTGACCTTCTTTCTATCAGAAGTTGAGTTTTCAGCATCTTTTCCCATGGTTCTTAGCAGGGAGCAGAGACTGTTGACAGTCATTCACTTGCTATGTTGCTCGCTCTTTCCAAGCTGCTAACACTCCTAGGCTCATAGGCTATGTCTACACTGGGGAATTAAGATCGACTTAAAAAAGTCAACTTTAATAAGTCGACTTTAAGTTGACTTAGAGAGTCCACACTGGACTCCTAAGTCGACTTAAAGGGGGCCTTACTAAGTCGACTTAGAGAGTCTACACTGGGCTCTCTAAGTCGACTTGTTCGGTCCAGGGAGAGCCAGCCCCACATGGGGCTGGATCTCCCCAGGGCAGCAAGCCCCTGAGCGGTCCGGGCGAGAAGGGAGCGAGGAGATCTCTTCTGCCCTGGACCACTCAGCTCCTTTCTGCTCGGGACTTTCCACGTCCCGGGCAGAAGGGAACCCTCCTAGCCTGGACCACTCGGATCCGGGGACAACTTCCCCGGACCCGAGTGGTCCCAACGAGGAGGGAGAGCTGGAGACCTGCGCTCCAGCTGCTGCTGTTTAGGGAAACAGCTGGAGTGCGGCGCCAGCAATTGTGGCGTTCCAGCTGTTTAGAGAGGCCCCCTAAACAGCTGGAGTGCGGCGCCGGCTGGGGCTCCCTCCTAGCCGGGACCGAGCGGTCCTGGCCAAAGGAGACCCGGGCTCCCTCCTACCCGGACCAAGCGGTTGTGGCCAGGAGAGAGCACGGGTCTCCTGCGCTCCCTCCTGGTTGGGACCGCAGGGTCCTGGCTAGGAGGGAGTGTGGGGCTCCCTTCTCTCTGAGATCCATGCTCCAGCTGCGGCAACTGGAGCGCAGGTCCCAGGGAAAAGGGACTGCGGGGCTTCCTTCTCGCCAGGACAGGTCTAAGTCAACTTAGGGCTACCCCATGTCTACACTGGCTTAAGCTGACTTAAATAGTCGACATAAGCCTCAAAGTCGAGTTTATACCAGGTGTTATAAAGTCGACTTTGAATTTCCTTAAGTCTACTTAAGCAGCTGCTTAAGTTGACTTAAGGAAACTGTAGTGTAGACATGGGGTAATTAAGTTGACTTAAGCAAGCTTAAGTCGACTTAATTTTCAACTGTAGATGCACCCACAGACTCTAAGGTTAGAAGGGTCTAATATGATCATCAGACAATGCAGGCCACAGAACCTCACACACCCATTCTTGCAATAAACCTCTAACCTACTATTGAGTTATTAAAGTCCTCAAGTCATGATTTAAAGACTTTAAAGTATAGAAAATCCACCAGCAATTGAGTCATGTCCCATACTACAGAGGCAGGCAACTCTCCCCTGCCCTCAGAGCTTTTGCCAATCTGCGCTGGGGGAAAATTCCTTCCCAAACCCAATATGACAATCAGGTAAACATGTAGGCAACACTCATTAGTCAGATACCTAAGAAAAAAATCTTTGTAATAACTCAGAACCCACCCTATCACTCATTCCATCAGCATATCTACCACCAGGAGCCAAAGATAAGTCAATTGCCAAACAAGGTTGTACCATTAGACCATACTCTCCATGAATTTATCAAGCTCAGTTTGGAAATCAGCTAGGTTTTCCCGCCCCATCCCCACTCTCTTTGATAAGCTATTCCAGAACTTCACTCCTTCATTCGATTGCTTAGTTCAAATTAACGGTTAATTAGATCCGTTAATTCAAACTAATCCAATGTGGCCATGTTAGTTCGAACTAACTGCTTAGTTTAAACTAATCGGCGGATTGACCTTCCTGCAACTGACTAATTCGAACTAAGCAAGTGCCCTGCATGGCCATGGCTAGTTCGAACTAGGACTCTAGTGAGGCCATGCTAGTTCGAATTAAGTTAATTCGAACTAACTAAAATTAGTTCAAATTAGTTAGTTTGAATTAACTAATTCGAACTAGCTTTTGTAAGTGTAAACATAGCCTTTGAGTCTCCTTTGATAAGGCAGATTTTCCATTCCTTGGATCATCCTAGTAGCCCTTCTCTGCACTTGCTCCGGTTAAAATTCATCAACAGTGAGATGCCTCTCCAGTACATGCCCACTCCTTGTGTGTGGATGACTTCTCTCTAGCAAGGTTTTACCATAGAGACCCTCCCTCTCTTGCTAGAACTCTCATTAGTTGTCCGGTTGCCTTCTACCAAGTGCTGTGATTTATTAACATTCCAGACACATTTGGGTGAAGAATGAGCAGGAAGTGTTGCAGGAATTCACTTCATGGTATACTCCCACACTGGAAGCAGGGAAAAGACAAGACCATTTGTGCACAGTACAAAAGCAGAGTGGGTATTAAAGGCCTGCAGGTCAGTTCCCATTGATCATTATTGAATCAACTGTGTTCCATAAAAAGGAACTGAGCATGCCAAATTTAAGCTTAATCTAGGCCATGGGCAGACAGGTACTCAGAGAGCAGCCAATGCCAGTTTAAACAAACTGGACTCATCAAAAGGAATTTCAGTTTTTTGTCTTTGGATTTGAGAATCTATATACATAGCTTTGATCTTCTAGACTTTGATGTTTTATTAGTTTTTATATTATTAATACATCTCAATGTTTGTTTCCTGTCATAAACCTGGTGTAGAAACATTTAATTCTTAACTGGTAAACAGTGTACATATTGATCTGCTTGATATTGTGACACACCCATCACCTAGAGACTAGGCACCAATAGATTTGGTAGATTTCTTTGGAGATGCTTTTGAAATTGAACAACAAAAAGCATCCTTGCAATGAATATGTGAGCAATTTGATTTAGGCTACTTTTATGCTGCCAGCACCACCGCTGACAGTGCAGGATTGGTTTTTTTGCATTTGATTGAGCGTCAATAAAGACACGCTCAGTAGAATCCAAAAGTTGCTGGAAGTCGATATATTAAGACCACCCTTTCAAGTGGCGCAGTGCTGCATCGATGGGAATGCATTTCCCAACAGCACTGTGCAGTGAAGACATCATACAAAAGAGGACTTATGAAGTCGACACGAGTTATGCAAGCTACTCTGTGTAGCTTGCATAACTCCCGTCAACTGCCATTAAATTTCATGGTAAGTGTAGACTAGGCCTAATTCTGTCACTCTTGGTTTCATTATGGGGGTACCTTACTCTGCAAGTAGTTCCATTTCAGTCAGACTACTCATGAAGGCCTACTTAAAACGAATAAGGGAAGCAGAATCAGGTCCTTTATAGATGGTTTATGTTCAGGAGACTTTTTCTGTACTTTAGATTTACTCTTGAATGCAGGAGCTGTGTCTTTCTATATGACCCTCAGCAGATCAAAAGTGACTACAGGGCTCTGGGAGCACAGGTGAAGGAGTTTGGTGCACAGGTGGTGTTCTCCTCGATCCTTCCGGTCAAGGAGAGGGGCCTGAGCAGAGACAGATGCATCCTGGAGGTGAATGCCTGACTGCAAAGATGGTGTTACCAGGAGGGCTTTGGCTTTCTCAACCATGTGGTGCTGTTTCATGAAGAATGACTGCTAGGCAGAGATGGACTCCACCTATCGAGGAAGGGAAAGAGTGTATTTGGAAGCAGACTGGCTAACCTAGTGAGGAGGGTTTTAAACTAGGTTTGAAGGGGGAAGGTGACCAAAGCCCACAGGTAAGTGAAACTGAGGGAGACCTGGGGGAAGGGATGGAACTTGAGGGGTGCTGGGACTGTAACAGCAGGAATAAAAGAGAGGGCAGTTGGAACTAGGGCGGAGGGAGAAATCAAAGAATTATTTTTTTATGTCCTAATGAAGTCATAATATCTCAGGAGAGTGGGGAAGGAGGACACCGGGAGAAATTGCAAGAAGGAAGATGCAACAGGAGAGAGAATCGACAGGAGAAAGTAGGACAACCGGCCCTGTATTTTAAGTGTCTGTACACAAATGTGAGGAGCCTGGGAAACAAACAGGAAGAACTGGTAGTACTGGCACAGACAAGGAACTATGATATAATTGGAATAACAGAAACGTGGTGGGATAACTTGCATGACTGGAACACTGCCATGGATGGATATAAATTGTTCAGGAAGGACAGGCAGGGAAAAAGGGGAGGAGGAGTAGCGCTATATGTAAAAGAGCTGTATGACTACTCGGAGCTCCACTATGAAAGTGGAAACAAGCCGGTTGAAAGTCTGTGGGTTAAGTTTAGAGGAGAATGCAACCAGGGGGATGTTGTGATGGGTGTCTGCTATAGACCTCCAGACCAGGAGGAGGAGGTGGATGAGGCGTTCTATGGACAACTAACAGAAGTTTCCAGATGGCAGGCCTTGGTTTTTATGGGTGACTTCAATTACCCTGACATTTGCTGGGAAGGCAATACAACAGTGCACAGGCAATCCAGAAAATTTTTGGAGAATATTGAGGACAACTTCCTAGTACAAATACTAGAGGAACCAACTAGGGGCCTTGCACCTCTCGACCTCTTGCTCACAAACAGAGAAGAATTGATCGGGGAAGTAGAAGTGAATGGCAACCTAGGCAGCAGTGACCATGAGATGGTAGAGTTCAGGATCCTGATCAAGGAAAAAAGGAAGGAAAGAAACAGAACACACACCCTGGACTTCAGGAAAGCAGATTTTGGCTCCCTCAGGGAACTGATGGGCAGGATCCCTTGGGAGGCTGATCTGAAGGGGACAGGTGTCAAGAGAGCTGGCTGTATTTTAAAGACACTCTGTTAAAGGTACAGGAAGATAACATTCTGATGTGCAGAAAGAACAGCAAATATGGATGGTGCCCAGTGTGGCTTAGCAGAGAACTCTTTGGTGAGCTGAAACATAAAAGCGAAGCTTACAAGAAGTGGAAGCTTGGACAGATGATGAGGGAGGCGTATAAAGCTATTGCTCGGGACTGCAGGGATAAAATCAGAAAGGCCAAAGGGCAATTGGAGTTGCAGCTAGCAAGGGATGTGAAGGATAACAGAAAGGGGTTCTACAAGTATGTCAGCAACAAGAAAAGGATCAGGGGTGGTGAAGGTCCCTTACTGAATGGGGCAGGCATCCTCATGGTGGATGATGTGGAAAAGGCTGAAGTAATCAATCCTTTTTTTACCTCAGTCTTCAGAGGGAGGGCCAGCTCCCAGGCTACTACACAGAGTAACGCAGAATGGAGAGAAGAGTGGCCCTCGGTAATGGAGAGTCAGGCTAGGGACTACTTAAAGAAATTGGATGTGCACAAGTCCATGGGGCCGGATGAACTGCATCTGAGGGTGCTGAGGGAGTTGGCTGAAGTGATTGCAGAGCCATTGGCCATTATCTTTGAGAACCCGTGGTGAACGGGGGAGGTCCCGGAGGATCGAAAAAAGGCAAATATAGTACCTATCTTGAAGGAAGGGAAAAAGGAGGATCCGGGAAACTACAGACCGGTCAGCCTCACCTCTATCCCTGGGAAAATCATGGAGCAGGTCATCAAAGAATCCATCCTGAAACACTTGGAGGAAAATAGAGTGATCAGGAACAATCAACATGGATTCACCAAGGGCTAATCGTGCCTGACCAACCTAATTGACTTCTATGATGAGATGACTAGATTTGTGGTTGCAGGAAGAGCCATTGACGTGGTATACCTTGACTTTAGCAAGGCTTTTGATATGGTTTCCCACAGCATTCTCGTTGGCGAGTTAAGGAAGTATGGGTTGGATGAGTGGACCGTAAGGTGGATAGAAAACTGGCTAGATCAACAGGCTAAGCGGGTAGGAATCAATGGCTCGATGTCTAGTTGGCAACAGGTAACAAGTGGAGTGCCCCAGGGGTCGGTCCTGGGGCCAGTTCTGTTCAACATCTTCATTAATGAACTTGATGATGGGATAGACTGTGTACTTAGTAACTTCGCGGATGACACCAAGCTGGGGGGGAATGGTAGATATGCCGGAAGGCAGGGACAGGATCCAGGGAGACTTGGAACAAAGACAAGTGCAAAGTCCTGCACTTAGGACAGAAAAATCCTATGCACTGCTACAGGCTGGGGACTGATCAGCTAAGTAGCAGCACTGTAGAAAAGGTCCTGGGGATTATGGTGGATGGGAAGCTGGATATGAGCCAACAGTGTGCCCTTGTTGCCAAAAAGGCCAATGGCATATTGGGCTGCATCAGTAGGAGTATTGCCAGCAGATCGAGGGATGCGATAATTCCCCTCTATTCAGTACTGGTCAGGCCCCATCTGGAAGACTGTGTCCAGTTTTGGGTTCCCCACTACAGAAAGGATGTGGACAAATTAGAAAGAGTCCAGTGGAGGGCAACAAAAATTATTAGGGGGCTGGGGCATATGACTTATGAGGTGAGACTGAAGGAAGTAGGCTTATTTAGTCTACAGAAGAGAAGACTGAGGGGAGATTTGATAGCAACCTTTAACTACTCGAAGGGGTGCTCCAAAGAGGAGGGAGCTAGGCTGTTCTCGGTAGTATCAGAGGACAGAACAAGGAGCAATGGTTTCAAATTACAGCTGGGGAGGTCGAGGTTGGATATTAGGAGAAACTTTCTCACTAAGAGGGTGGTGAAGCATTGTAATGGGCTACCTAGGGAGGTGGTGGAATCTCCATCTTTGGAGCTATTTAAGGCCTGGTTAGACAAAACCCTGGCTGGGATGATTTAGTGGGAGTGGTCCCGCTTTTTAGCAGGGGGTTGGACTAGATGACCTCATGAGGTTCCTTCCAACCCTATTCGCCTATGATTCTATATAGTTTACCTTAGACCTAGTATCCTTTTAGCACATGAATCCTAAATTAGGAATAAAATAATATTGCTTTATTATTTACGTAAGCTTGGAAAAGTGTGAATGTTGCTTCAAAAGATTTTGAAAGTTGTTTGTAAGCTTATGATTTTGCATCACCTGTTCTGCTTTGCACTTTGAGCCATTTACACTTCTGTGAAAGTGAGTGCAATGTGGGTACAATACACAACCATTTTTTAATTGTACCATTTACACCTGAGGGGGGTGTAAAACATAGATATAAAAGACCATCATTCACATTTGATTGTGCATTACAGTCATGTTTCTTTAAATTGGTTCAAAATTGTATTTGTGCTTCCAGGAGATTAACTTTTAAAACAGTAGCAGTACCTTTTACTGCTGTTCTAAGTTGTCTATTATTTGGTTCTCAGTCAACCAGACAAGCCATCAAGGCTTGTTTTCTTGTTTCACTTTTCTCCATATCACTTCCACCCTGGTTAATTTTTTTTCCATTTGTTCATAAGATAAATAGGAGTTAGTAGTGAAGGCATGAGGATGCATGTCTGACATTTTTTTCAAAGGGTAATTCAGAGTATTTTAAACATTTTAGGCGTGTCAAATATGACTTGATACTGTAATACAGCTTATTTTAAAAAAAAGAGGAATCAGCAAACTGAAGACATATTACTAAATTGTAAAAAATATCTAACAATTCAAAAAGGTAAACTTTGCATTTTTCCTCTGAATGGTTTCTGGAGACATATTCTAAATCTTCTTTTTTTAACAAGCTTAGAAAAGCATGTCTTGTATGCCTTCTTCCCTGGGAAGCCTGGCTGTAAATAACATTTAGCGCCTATTTAAATAGAGTTCCTTTGGTGTGGAGCCTTTTACTTCCAGTTTTAGAAAAATGCAACTATTTCAGAAATCACAATCCTGAATTTTAGCTTTGTTGTTGCTGTGCTACTTTGCTCAGTATTAAAGCTTTGGAACGCTTTATAAATATATTTATGGATATACTACCACATATTAAAGCAGTGTGAACAAAGTGATTTGCCTTTTTTGTTTGTTTGTTTTTTGTAACATAGCTCAGGATGCTGCGAATGAAATCCTAGCTCCATTCATTATAGTAGAGCTGTAGATGATTTGTGGGAGATTCCAAGTATTTGACTAGGAAAGATGTTTGGTTTGTCATTTGCCCTTACTTTCCTAAGACCCCAATTTCTCCTACTGAACTCTCCACCTGACACTACTGCAGCGGCTAAGAGAGGCTCATACAGTACTTCAGATCTTGCTAATTCCTCCCCCGGAAAGTCTATAAAGTTCTCTTCCATGACATTCCTCTGTCCCTGTTGAACTGAGTTGGAAAAACATTAATGCTGCTTTCAATGCAAACCTAGGCCTCTCCTTCAGTTGCACTTTATTACTTGTCATAGTAGGGACGAGATGTTGCGAGAATGGTACTCCTGTGTAAGTCACGGCAAGACGAACTGTCCACTGTAATACATTGCTTGACAACATAACGTTACAAGTAAATATCTGCAATGAAATGTGCATTATTAAATTATGCAACACCTGATCCTCAGTTTGTTGTGCATGTTGCTTAAAGCACTACCCAGCTGTACAATGCTATCTTCCGAGAGGGAAATTCACAGGATTATGCCTTACATCATGCAGAGGATTAATCTGTGTTGTACTTTTATCATCATTACCATCTAGGTAAGGTACCTACATATGCTGCTGCTCTTGTAAATATCTACTTATTAATGATTTACTTTAATCATCGCCCCACCTGGGGTGGGACAGTGGCACACAGGAATCTCTGGTTCCTGGGGGGTCAAACTTACATTGCTTCCCCCTGTCAGTAGAAGCACCCTGTGGAGAAGGTCTGCTGGCCTGTGTCCATTGCCCCCACCCATTGGTGGCAGCACCCCAGAGGGGGTGGGGATCTGCAGACCCATGTCCCACCCACCACTTTGGGGGTGGTGGGTGTTGTTGTGATGGGCATGGGACCCTGCAGCTCCCACCTTGAACCCTGTGCACTGTAGAAAGGGCCAGAGGACACCCTGGCATCTACAGAGAGATAGACATCACAGAAAAGGAATAATTCCATGGATTCAACAGAATAAAGCTTTTACAGCTTAGAGTTTGCAATAATCACAAATTTGGTAGACCAATAGCAATAGGATACATAAAATATTAAATTCTTCTCTAAATTCAGAAACCAAGGTGTAGAAGTCATGGACATTAACTCTCAACCATGGGCAAAAGGTCTACTATACACCTTGCATACACAGCATGCATATATCAAAGACACTATAAAAAAACACAACAAGAAAGAAATTCCAGTTTCATTCTTGATCCATAAGTCTTTGTACTCCAGCCTCAACAAAACACCAATCTATTCTTCTCTTCCAATCGGGTATAGTCTACTGATGAAGGGTACTCTCAGATACTTAGATCCAGACAAACTCTATTTGGCAGGATGGAATATAATTAAAAGGGGTTGTTCCTCAGCAGTTATGAATTCATGGCTGTTTTCTCAGAAAAGTCTGCCCAATTCACTACATCAAATACTTGGGGAAAAATTGATACCCACTGTAGAAAGAAAAACAAAAGGAAGAATATTCTTCTAATTAAGGCACAGGTCTGAGGTTTAGGTGATCTGGATTGTATTCCTCAATCTATTAGAGACTTTAAGCAAGTCATCTAACTTCTGTTTTGCTCATCTGTAAAATGAAGGCAATACTACTTACCCACCAATATTGTGACTGGGGTCAACTGACAAATTTCCATTAAAACTTCGACAGAAAACTGTTTTGTTTTTTTTTAAATAAATGATTCTTTTTCATGAAGAAGTGTCTACTTTTTTGTTGAAATTTTTGATTGAAAAATGAAATGTTCCAAGCCCAAAGTTTTAAGTTTTCATCCAAATCCCCAAATATTTAAATTATGAAGTTTCACTACAGTGCCTCATAGAAGTTGCAGTTTGGGTAAGTATTTATGCTCTTATTTTTCCAGTGGATAGGCTCCCTAGCTGGACTAAATCTATGATGCACCATGCTTATGTGGCTGCACATCTGTTCACTCTCCCCATGGACAGTCTATTATACTGGTTTTATGCTGTAATTAAATAAAACTCATTTCATGTTCCCAATTATAATCCTGGACATTTCAATGTTACAATAGGTTGGTCCCATACAATAATTATATATTGAATTATGAATATAGAGGACAAATCTATTTTAGATGGAAATGCATTGGCTTTAATGGACTCACATAAGCTATGAATATGGCATTGTTTATCTCCAAAAGCACACATAGAAGTGGGGATGAGGTGTTGTTTATTTTAACATGTGATGATGTCATTGAGCACATACAGCATACAAAGGACCTGATTCTGCAACCTTTATACCAAGCCAGTTGTCACAGATTTATATATATACTATCAGTCTAGGGACAGGCATAGTCTTCTTTGTTCTATTTATATAGTACAATGGGGACCTGGTCCATGATTGGGATTCTTGGGACCACTGTAATATAAATAATAATAAACAAATTTCAGTGGGAGTTTTTTCTGCGCAGTGGCATACTGAAGGCTCTGTCCTCCATTTTGTTAAGCGTATTTCACCCCAATTTACAAAGATGTGACTTGGACTTAGAGGCCTAAAATATAATTGTTTAATAATGGGCTGAGATTTGGAAAGACAAAATGTCAACTGGGAGATGTTGCATGAAGAAATGCTCATAACAATGTCCAGGATGAAATGTCAGCCACGAGAGGCTGCACAATAAGACTTTACCGCAACAAAATGATGGATGACAAGGTGTCTCTGCCAGTTGTCAGTTCAGAGATGTTGCCATGATGAAACATGTAGAACAAAATGACATAGTTCCATGCAATTATGGCATAGTAATGCATGCCTGTCATGCTTAATTGCTTTTAATCAGAAATAAGTTTCCACAAACACTCCTACTAGAATCTAGTTTGTTTTGGCCTTGTAAAACTAAAATGCAAAAGAAAAATATTATTTGGGGAGCAGCATGTAAAGCCATCTAGCCATATAGTTCCTATTCAACACAGAGATAATGGTGCTCCGGAAACTTGCAGACAATATATCTAGTTAGATTACCATTGTCTCTTTTATTCAGTTGAAATACCAAGCCCTTTATATAAAATCTGTTAGGAATTATGATGAGGATGGTAGTTTCCTGAAAAAACAGCCATCTTGTAGTTGCCATAAAACTGTTTAAAGATTTTTAAAATATGTTTTACATTTTGATGTGTACCTTTAGAATACTTTAAAAGAGAATCTTTAATGATATCCTGAGCCAGGTTTTTTTAAAATTACTATCATTTGATTTCTTTTTTATTCTTTAGGTATGAGAAAGATAGTTTCAAAAATCTATTTGTGTCTGTAGACACTTTTGACTGTGACACTCTTCTCATTCCTGGAAAAAACATGGCATCCCACTGGGAGTACCAACCAGGTTCACAAAGATACAGTATCATATGAAAATATCAACAGAAGTGGAAGCAATAATTCCCCTCTGAGATAACAAATGCAGCAGGTTTTCAGACTTCCCATTATATCATAAAACACACAAACAAACAAGCAAGCAAACAAAAAACCCAAAGAAAGCTGGCATGGTGGCTGTTTGACTCACATGAATAATGAATAATGGATGTGAGAGTCTCTTTCCAGTGACCCTGGTTTTAGATCTGCCACCACCATCCGAGATATGGATAACTCCATTCTTTCCTAAGATTGACGATTGTCAACTGATAAGAGGTAATAAACAGACAATCAAGTATCTGCATATCTGATTGAAATTCTCTCTTTCTTCTTTTTTTTGGTTAATCACTGATTGACTGACTGATTTGGAAGACAGGCCAGTTTCCGTCTTCATTTTGGATTATATTGCTGACAACAGTGGCTCAAGCATAGAGAACGGCATCCTAGATCTTCTGACCCGTATTAAGATTTGAGATTCTTATATTCCTGATTCCCATAATAATGAGCTGGCTAGATACAAACAACATTAATTTTCTGTATAGATAGATACACTCCACCCTCATTATAAAACTATTTTCAAAAGCCAAGGATATTGAATGTTATAACAGTAATGTCAGCTCTCATGATTTAATCATGAGGCACATGAATTTTTCGTTTAAATTTGATGTTCTCATGATCTCAATATTTTTCATGCAAATCTTGTTATTTCTGCATCCTTTCACACTCCAGCTTAAATTGCTTGTCAATTGCATTGCTCTTCTTGAGTGCAGCGCTTTTGAGAATCACCAATATGATTTTATAAATCTATTTATAACCATTAGCATTTTATCTCTTAAAGAAGACATTGCACATTATCCAAAATCTCTTAACTGAACCAAGTGACTTAGAAACAATGCTTCTGAGGCATGGGGGGAATTCAGAAACAGTTTAATTTTCAATATTTAAAATACCCTGATAGCAAGGCTGCTCACATTAGGGCTGAAGACAGCAAAAGGACAACAGAATAATGAAAAGGATAAACAATGAATTGAAAGTTAATAGCAACGTTGTCTCTAAAATATGCTTTATAAAAAGAAGAACGTTTTTAATCTTTAGTATATCTGGAAGCATGAATGTCTCTGGGGCTTAAATTAGCTGCAGCTGTACTGAATAGCTTTCTCCTTCACTTTTTGAAACTTTTACTTTAGCTTATTGTTGTATACTTTCAATTTCCGTAATGCTGAAATGCCACCATCTTAGAATTCTGTGGCGCTAAGATTAGGGCCTATATACCTAAGTCAGTGTTCTTTTTATTTTCACTTTTAACAGGAATATAACTATGTAGTTCTTTAGTTAAATTAATAGGCCTCAATCCTGCCATTGGATCCACATGTGTGAATTCTTATGCCCACAAAAAATCTCATGGAAGTCAATGAGGCTATGCATAGGCAAAAGGGTTTATCTACATAGAACTGATTGCAGGATTGGGTCTTAGGCTCCAGTTCAGCAATGTATTTACTCAAGTGCTTTGGTGAATTGCCGCCTACCCCCTTCTCCCTCAAGGCTACACCCTGACCTACAGTTCACATGGTACCCCACCAGGAATCTTGTGAAGTCTGCAACTGCACTTGCCTAGACATGGAAAAACAGCTGATTTTACAAAATAGAAAGCACTGTGCATGAGTGTAATCAGTGCTTTTTTTATGATGGTACGCAAGGGTATGAAGCACCGGCACCATTTTTTGCTGGCCCTGTTGCCCAGCTGGGAGGCAGGGGGGGTCAGCAGGGAAAAGGAGCGCACCACTGGAAGAAGAGGGGTGGGAGAGGCATTTTTCAAATTTACTATCAAGATATGAGTACCGACACCTGTTTTTTTTAACAAAAAAAAGCACTGAATGTAATGGAGGAGAAGTCAAGCTTTTGGATTGGTGATTAATTGAACCTAATTAAACAAGCTTGCAACAAAGTAAAGGGTCATAAAATTACACAAGAAAGATAACTGGGACAATCCAATATGTATATTTGACAAATTTCCTGTGTCAGCTACTAAAGAAGCTGCTTACATACTATACGTTCCAGATGGGTAGCCATGTTAATCTGTATACAGAAAAAAAAAAAAAAAAGTTCTGTGGCACCTAAAAGACTAACACATTTCTTCTGGCATAAGCTTTTGTGGGCTGCAACTTGCTTTATCAGATGCGTCTGATGAAGTGGGCTGCAGCCCACGACAGCTTACACCCAAAGAAATTTGTTAGTCTTTAAGGTACCACAGGATTCTCATTGCTTTTACATACTACAGTTTTATTGTCGAAATGTTTTCTCAGATGTACTTGTCAAAGCTTCTACCTAAACGGTCAAAAAAAGGAATAAGGCTAGATATGGCTCAGGATTCAGTCATCCTTTATTTCACAAATCAGAATTAGAGCATAATGTAAACAACATGTCTCCAGCAGTTACAGTTGCTATAAATGTCCACATATCTACACTGCTTTTCAGATTCTGTGTTTCAAATATTAAAAGATGGTGCCTGGTATCCATCTAAATGTTTAACTTTTATTATTCGGCACATGAAAAATCCAACACAGCACCCTACGACTTCTTCCATGTACCTCAGAACTGCACGAGTCAGACATCAGTGGGCTATTAAAAACATTCATTACTTTGTTGGGCAGGTTGGGAGTTTAGGGAGAGAGAGAGTCTCTGATTTCAGGCTGCAAAAACCGTGGTCAAATTCTGAGCAGACAGCAGGTTGCAGCTGTCTACTATAGATTCAGCAGCAGCAGTTTATAGATTCAGATGCTCAGACCCTGCCCAAGCTATCCAGTACCAAATTTAAAATAAATAGAATAGTTGTTTTTGATGCGGTTGCACAATGTCAAGTTGATTTTGTTGACGTACTCTCCCCCATTCAAAACATTCAGATAGTTGTAAGTACATTTTAACAGTGATAGATATTCTCTCCAAATGTGTCTGATGGTAGCCCCAAAATAGAAGAATTGGAGAGAGGTGGCTGAGGTTTAAAGTATTTTCACTCAGCAGTGGATGTCTCAGACAGATCATGGAAAAGTAGTCAAATTCCAAAGGGGTAGCCGTGTTAGTCTATTGTAGAAAGACAAAAGAGTCTTGTGGCACTTTTAAAGACTAACAGATTTATTAATTGCATGAGCTTTCGTGGGAGAAAATCCCACTTCGTCAGACGCTTTGAAGATAGGAAAGTTACAGAGTGGGAGGAAATTAAATTTCTTAATTTCTGAGAGAGTTCAAACATATAACATTAGCCAGGACACAATCTGCATTGCTGAACAGTGGTGTCCCCTTAATTCTCCAATCAGGGTTGTCTTCTACCCTGCTTTGCTGTGTGATCTACCCCTTATAGTTTGCCTTCCCATGGCCTCCTGTATGTAAATTATTCCCAAATGTACTGTGAGAGTGAAATAGTCAGCAACTCATGAATTACATTGCAGAGCAACCCCAGCAAATTCACAGTTCTAGACTTTCACAGAACTCTCTCCTGAACAATAAAAGCTCATACAAAATTAACAAATTTATTAACAGAAAATGATATCCACAAATCCTGTTAATCCAAAATAGACTTTCCCAAATATTCAGTCCAAACACACTGGTTTCCATAAAACTATAGAAAGATAGATTTGAAGTGATTACCAGTAATAAGGGATAAAAGTCAGAACTGGTTACAAAAAAATAAAAGTAAAATGCAACTAATATATAATTTCACAAGCTGGAATGAATTCAAAGCAAACTCTCTCTTACCTCATGTTCCAAAGTCTTATTGGATCCCCCTCCCAGGCCAGTGCTGCCTCCTTGTTCTTCAGGTATTTTCAGTGCTGTGTGTAGACAGAAAGGGAGAGAGATATTTGGGTATCTGCTTTTCCTTCTTATAGTTCTTTCTATTCTTTCAGAATCATCTCCAACTGAGGTTTAGGAGACCGAAAGTCTGTGTGGAGAGACACCCCAGTTGTTCCTTTGACAAGACATAGATTTTTCACATGCACCTGCCAAAGAATGACACTTAACTAGTCCATTTGACTTGGCCGACACCTGGCTAGTGTTCAGCTAGCCTTTTGTCTCTGGGGAACTGGTATGTGATCCTGATTTGGATCATATCTTAGTAATATCATAGAATGCAGTCTTACAACTTTACATATGATGTTACCACACATATGTTACCAGGACAATAATGAACAGCAAAATTATGAGTTTTCAGATGATACCTAATAATGTATACTTTGTATGAAATTTATCATAGACCAGCAAAAGTGGTGAACATAGGTCAAATTTTTTTTTAATTCAAGTTGCACAGCATTTGTTACCAATAATGATGTCCAGGCAGCACTGTTGGAGAAGTTTAACAGACCCTTAAAGTCAAATAAGTGGAGGTGTTTTTACACTTTTTACACACACACACACACACACACACACACACACACACACACACACACACACACACAC
>ML685767.1:24455451-24553601 GCA_007922175.1 Pelusios castaneus | reverse complement strand
CACACACACACACACACACACACACACACACACACACACACACACACCCCCTTTCTGGTGATAATGGAATGTTGACCTGAAAAATTTAACATTGGGTTAAAGCATCTCAAGTTTAAGACCTCTGACATATAAAACAGGTGGAGAAGAGACAGAAATAGGGCTTTATAAACAAGAAGTCCTGTTGCACTTTTAAAGACTAACACATTTATTTTTTGCATAAGCTTTTGTGGGAGAAAATCCCCCTTTCTCAGATGCTTGAAGATGGGGAATTTACAGAATGGGCATTTATTTTCCTCTCATTATGTAAATTCCCCATCTTCAAGCGTCTGATGAAGTGGGATTTTCTCCCACAAAAGCTCATGCAAAAAATAAATTTTGTTAGTTTTTAGAAGTGCCACAGGACTCCGTGTTTGTTTTGCTGAACTAGACTAATATGGCTACCCCGTTGGACCATGGCTTTATGTCACCTTACAAAGTAATGCTTTGGTCAGGGCTTTTCCTCCAAATAATAGTTTCAACCTTATGATTCAGCTTATTAAACCTTTAAACCTGGTTGGCAACTGAGAAGTTTCTTTTTCAGCGATTAATTGTTGCCAATCATGGAACACGATCTCTCCCAATTCACTATTTGTGATAACATCAGACAAAGAGAGATGGTATTACCATGTACAAGAGCAGACTATTATTCAAGCATTTGGGACTTAGAAATAAATATCAACACCACTAGGAACAACAAATGTATTATTATCATATGTAATCATCCTCATTATGCACCTGTGAATAAGCATCCCATCAGTCCCATCACTAGTGAAATAAAGAGGGATCTTCATTAATGTGTTTCATTTCATGCTCCTCAGTTGATTATTAAAATTCCCAAGAAAAGTTTAAGGACAGTGATTATAAGAAGTTATGGGGAACCCTCTTTGTACAGGAACTGTTACAAGGCCCAGACTGATTATGCCCTACCAGGATATCAGGGATTTCCTGTTACAGACAGGGCAGGAGTAGTCAGAATATTTCACAGTCTTTATTAAAAAGCAGTGCTGCTTTAGAAAAAGGGCTTAAAATTATTAAACAACCAATGAAAAAGGCTGCAAATCTGACCTAAGATGTAGCGAGTCATGTATCTAGTGTTGTCATGAACAAAGTAGGCAAGCACATGGAACTGGCAGGTTCCAGTCTAGTGAAGATTAAAGAGAAAAAGAGCAGCAGCATGCTTCCCATTCACAGGTCTTCCTGTTCCTATTGAAAGAAAAGGTGTTGGAAGCCATTGCAGACATAAGCATAAAAGCTGCCTGAAGGAGAGGAAGCGGAACATTGCTAAGGGTAAAAGGCACGTATTTTAAAACACAACATTGCTTTCATTCACTTTAGCTCCAAAATATATGCCAAATCAGAGCTGGTTTCATTTCAGATAATTCCTTCTTAAAACCAGTACTGAGCATAACATTTATTAGCAGTATTACCACAGTGCCAAGTAGCCTCCTGGATCAGAATCCCATTGTGCTAGGAGCTGTACAAAGCACAGTTATGGGTGAGGTGCCCCTGTCATCACTTACATTTTTAGGAGCACATTTACAGTTAGTGTCTTAAGACATAGGGATAATTACCTACATGAAGACAACACCTTGCTGTGCCTATGTTACAAGACCATGAAATAAGATTGGAGACATTGATAGGGGGCAGGGAGGAGAGGAATGGGAAGCAGAGGTTCCCTGCTATGAATTTTTTTGGCAAAATTTTTCAATACTTACAGTTAAAGCCAATAGGCATTAATTTCTAATAAACATCAATGGATAAACCAGACTGCTATTTTGATGAGTAAGTAGAACAAGGAAATTTGGGGGGGGGGGGGGGAAGCCTGGTGCCATGAAAGGCAATGGTATTATGATGTTCGAAAAATCTTCTGAGTGGTTCAGAAAAATGTGATGGATTGTAATATTTTATGACCTGTGATCTTGCATAAAGCCATGTAGTCAAATAACACCTTGTGATTGTCCCAGCCTGACAAAGTATGCATTGTTGTAAGCTTCTAGAACAAAGGTTTCTGTCAAGGTTTCACATTTGATGGAGTGAGCGGCTTTTCCTTTCTCTTCCGCTACCTTTCTTTTCTGTGAAAAAAAAACAAAAACAAAAAACCAATCCGAACCCAATACTTTCTTTGATAACTCTGACAGGTGGCTGTAGAACAACCCTGCCTGTCCATATCTCAATACCTCAAAGGTTATATTTCCCCTCTCTATCACTAATACTTTGCAGTCTTACTGCAATTCTAAATAAAAGTTGATAATGCAATTGCACAAACAACATAGAAGCATATTTTTCTTTAAAAATAAGGAAAATGCTATCTGAACATATCTATATATAATGCTTTATCCCTCTGTTACCGTCTTTTTGCCTGTGTTTAATTTATTTAGAATTGAGCTAACTGGGAAAATATACCTTCCTCTTAAAATAAGAAAAAAGGGCATAAAATCTATATTTATTCATTTATTTTTAATGGTTCCCAAAAGCATAAATAACATAGATTTGTGATAGAATTTTAAAAAAACAACTCTGGTTTTCCCCAAAATGGCCAATGTCCCCATAAAGGCACGCATGTCCAAAAATGATAGTAAGGGTCCTGTATGACAGACTGACAATACTCTGCAATATCTTGGACAAACTTTATGGAATTTATGCAAACTTTACTGAATTAAATTAAAGTGTATTTAATTAGGCTTAATACCTGTGGGGTCCATTGTCTGAAAAATGAAATTATGTTTGTGTGGTAGTGGAACTGTATGTTATTCTTCTAAGAGGAGGGGGATAATAATGTAATTCTTCTGGTTATCAGATGTTTGAAGCCACATCTGGAGAGGTTTGTATATATCAGTTCAAACTGGATACTCCAGATGCCAACAAAGAATAGATAAATTGCCTGGCTTAAAATAGCCTCAGAGTCTTTTTCCAGATCCAGCAAATGGACAGGATCCCTGGTCCATGGGGGGCCCCAGTCCTTAGCGCATAGTTGGAAGAACTGGGCCTTCTGAGGCATCATAAGTCTGTATGCTTGTTCTGAGCTAAAGCTGTGATGAACTTGTGGACACAAAGTAATCTCTGTGATGAGGTACTGAAGGCTGCTCCCACCAGAGTCCATATTAGGGTCAGGGTGCTCTGTGGCAACCTTATTAACTTTTGTGTAGATTCTTTTATTGTTTTTAATATTTTTTCTCAGTAACAAAATAAAATAGGCTTGCAGAGGCAGTGCTATGTGGTACCTTTTAACTGTGGGCCATTACTGTGTTATTAGTTTCTAAAGAGAAAATAAGCAGACCTGCTTAAGCAGTCTCTTGCAGAGATATCACAGTACAGTCAAGGGACTTTACAGCCTGTAAATACCCTGGTTAACATCTCTATCATGTCTCTATCAGAGGTGACGGTCTGGAGAGCCAGACGTCTAGAGTGGGTGCCCTTGCTGGACCTCAGAGGGGGAATAAGGAGTGCTGTTGCCCTGAATTTTGATACCCTGAAAAAGGAGAAAAGGTAGTAGAGATTTCCTGAGTCAGTGGACATAAGAGGGGTTGGACAAAAGAAGGTTTATGCAGTCTAATATGGGGTTCTAACTGGCACAGTGCTGCAGTGCAGAATATGAAAACCATTCAGTAAAGAAAGGTACAGTGTCATAACTATTTTATAGTCCCTAGAATCATCTGATGAGAGAACAATTTCAATCATTGTTTCTGTTTGTGGGAATCAATTACCTCCTGATAGATTCTCTTTGCAAGTTTAAGAATGCATTTAAAAACTCTTCTGCTTCCTGAATTCTAATTGGATATGTTTTGAACTACAGATTCCTTGGGTGAATATTTGTTTATGCATCTTCTTATATGTCAAAGTAGTTGCCAGATTCATTTATATGTTTGCATGGCATAAATTGTTCTGCTTGCAGTATCCACCTCAGTTTGGATTTCAGATTTCTTAAAATTAGTTTGATATGTTATCAGAGGAAGGAAGAAAAGACAAGGCTGAGAAAAATGAAGCTCATTAGTGTTTATGTATTTTTAAAATCACATTTGTGTCTTGGATGCTTGATTTAATATTTCAATACCTATACAGACTTACCAGAAACATTATTATTATTGTAGCCTAGCAACTGAATAGAAAAAAGGGCAATATATGATAAAACTGCCTTTCTTGTTTGTTAAACTTTGAACCACAGCAATGTTATAGCTCACTGATATTATCTAAATTGGCCTAACACAATTTCTCCTGAAGGACCCAAAATGCTTTACAAGAGCAAGGTCAAATCCTGAATGCCATGTTAACTCATTCCTTATTCATCAAATTCCTAGTCAAAGTCAATGGTTAAGTCCAAGGGCTGGCCTATGCTGAAAACTTACATCAGCATAGCTACATGTCTCAGAGGTGTGAAAAATCCATGCCCCTGAGACACTGAACTGATGTAGACAGCACTAGTGACCACCTCTGTGGGGAGGTGGTTTAATTACAGTGATGGTAGAATCCTTCCTATTGATGTAGTGAGTGCCTACACCAAAGCACTATGGTAGCATTTTAAGTATAGACATAACCTGAATAAATAGGGAATACAAACTGGATCAGAACCTCAAGTTTTGGACCTATATGTGCAGAACTGTTGTGCCAGTTAATGCTACCACACTGCTCCCCCTACAGTACCTGCACTTGGTAAGGAGTTTATCCGTTTAGGGGTACTTTTGAATTCCTAACTTTTTCCAGGAGCTTCCGGTGGCATCAGTTAACAAAAAGGCCTGTTCCCCATCTTGCATCTAGCAAGATAATTGAGCCCCTTCTAAAAAGATAAATGGGTCCAGCTAAAAATGGGCTTTACTTTTAAGACCTCAAGACTGTATTTCTGAAAAGTACTTGATACATAACTGCATCTGAGGACAATTCAAAAACCACAGCAGGTTCAGAATAATCCTACCTGATAGCTTGCCAGCATCAGCTGCAGAAAGCATATTGTAGGATGGAATTAGCCCATCCATAGCTAATAGTGGAAATAGCCTCCATTTAAAATCCCACTTTACAGCTGCTGCTCATTTTTTATAAAGGTGGTGAGAGGAGACAGATGCAGTGCGAGTGGCAGATGTGGGGAAGGTAACTGTGAAGACAATCATGTTTGTAGGTTACAATAGATGGCTGATGACTCAGCTAGGGATGGCTGGGTAGCTGTGTTGGTGAAATATTCATTTGCTCAACCTAAAATGGGCTTTTATATCATTTTTCTTTGGGGAAATTTCCAAAGATTTCAAAGAAATCCTTCTCAGCTGTGCTCATTAGTCACACAGACATCTGTTACACTGGTATGGATTCTCCTTTTTAAGTTCTTGAGAGTCATGAATGTCCTGCGTATGCTCCCCACACAGACATGTTCCTCTATTGATCCTCTCCACCCCTTCATTTCTTACTTCCATGTTTCCACAGAGTCTTCTTCCCCTCATTGTTCTTATGTATGGTATGAATTGTCCCCTTACTTTCACTCTCACATATGCACACAAACCCTTAGCGTGTAAGCTCTTCGAGACAAGAAATGTCTGGTTTTCTATATTTGTACGCAGCCATCCACAGTGGGGCCCTGGTCCCTGACTGACGCTCCCACAAGTTTCCTTGCTTTGCTTTGGCCCATTAGCCAGGGTTGGCAGTGCAGATCCATAGAGCATGAGTGATTGATGCAGCTTTAACAAACTGGCTGGCCAGCCCTGATGTTCTTGGTTTGAAACTGGAGTTTTCCTTCTCCTAGGTGGATTGCCTGCCACAGCTGACAGCGGCTTCTATATGCTATTGGAATACAAATAATAAAGAATATCCATGTTCCCTACCATGCCCTCTACTCAGAGACCTTTATGATAAGTACACTTCTGTAAGTTTAAAGAATACTTTGAATATATCTTGCAAGCAGTGAAAACACCATAAACTACTTAGGAATCATTTTCCCCTTTCACAAACATTTTTGTTAAATCACATTTCTTTGTTTAAATATTTTGCTGTGGGTTACAAGTCATATATGCCCTGATTTTCAGATATGAAAAGCATCTGCAAATACCACAGCTGCTGAGGATAAGGTGGCATTGAGAATCAGTCCAACACTGTCAGAGATGACCTGTGCCTGCCAATAGCATGGGGGCAGTGTGAGAGCATCCAGCCTAAGTGCAGTTACTGGGTATACTCAGTCCATGTCAGCATGCTCAGTACAAGCCAAGCAGCAACTCTGTGGGGCGTGTGACCCTGCATGCCACCTGCCCCCAAGAAGCAACTGTGAATACAATAGCAAACCATAATGGCTTGATTTACAAATGTGCTGAGCACCCATCAACTGCAGACAATGGGATGCTAGCCCTTCTGAAAATATTCAAGCTATGGGAGCCTAGAACACCCACCCTTTTACACACTTCGCTTGCTGTACTTGACAGCAAAGCAGGGATTACCCGCACAGAATACATGTTCCGTATTCTGACTGCTCACTTGCTCTTATGTGTATTAAGTAAAGCTCTGTTTTATTGAGCTACACTGTTAGACTATGCACAGCACCTGCTACATTGCACCACACCGCATAATAATTAAAAGTATTAGTGAAAATTCAGATATTGGGTGCATACTAGCATTTGATAGAGCCCATTGGATAAAAAAAATAGTGCTGCATTAATTTTCGTGCCACACAGTACAATATATAAGACAAGTTTTGAGTCAGTGTAGACATTTGCTAGCACATGGCTCACCAGACGGGAGCCTCCTGGTGATGTTTCCAGGGAATAGCTCAAGTGGCGGTCCCATCTGAGGGCCTGTGCTCTGTCTCTCAGTCCTTTGGCCAAATCCTTTCTCAGTTCCCCCCTTCTGGGTAGAGTCTAATCCAATCCAGCCCACTTAGAGTCAATGGCCATCACTAGTCCTGTCTCCGCCCATTGGCAGTCTGAGGGAGGCTGATAGGGAGCCAGGTCCACACACTTCTGTGGGTCCTGGCCCAGGGACCGTGGGTGCCACACCTTGGCACCACCTCAACCCCCAACACAGTCTTTCTGGCCCCCTAGGCCACGTCCACGCCACCCCTCTGTACCTCTTACCCTTTCATCAGGGTCTGGGCTCCAGCCAAGCCCTGGCAGTCAGAATGGCACCGTGTCTGGTTCTGCCTCCTGCAGCCAGCCTGACAGCACATCCTTCCACCCTACTGGTCAGGGGAAGACTGCCCTGAGCTGGGGCTGCAGCCCCTGGATATACAGGATCCTGGGCCCTGATTGGCTCCATGGCTGCCTGCTTCTATTAGCTCATCTGCTTTCTTCAGGGTTTTTAACTCCTTCGCCATTGGAGTAGGGAAACCACTCTACTAGAGTCAAGCATATATATAAAAAAAGAAGTGTTTACTCTACTAGAACATCAAAGTCAGAAACTTCTCCTGTGATTTCAGTCCAACACCTTCCCAAGAGGTCACTTTACATTCCTCATCACTCATATCTCAAGGTAAATACCTTACAACTCTCTAGCGTCCCTCTATGATTTGAGATCCAATTACACCAGAAAGATCCTTACAGTACAGATGTTGGCCAATTACTTGAATTATTTCTTGGCACTTTGGCACATCTCAAAATGAAATGAAAATCTTTCCATTTGCATCACTGAGGATTTCCTATTGCTTCCACATATAACATAATGAAAATAAAAGCTTTTCTTATTCACAGATCTTACCCAAAGTACCATAAGGCATAAAAAAACCATCCATTTGCTCCTGAAGGAACCGACTGATTTTACAAAGGCAGGAGAAAGAAGGTAACATTAGATTTAAAAAAGGCTATTTTCCTTGATTAAAAAAAAAATCTAAATTTGAAAACACAAGAGATTTTAGGCTTAAAAAATACACACATCTGTGCTGAGACCTGGAACCTCTAAGGTGCTTCATTATTGGCATTTAAAGCCTATTTCATGAAACACCTGGTCTGAGTAAGTAGTGTGATCAGAAAGTGTCAGCAGACTGGACAGATTTTAAATGGAAGAGCATTACATATTCAAAAGCCATTTTCAGGCTAAAACCAGCAATATCAGCAAAACAGTAACAATAACTTAAACATCCCCAAATATGTTGTTATTAAAGCTGGTGCATCACAGTAGATTGTTGAACATCCTTCTTACCATGTTTTGTTTCAGAAAGACAATATTTTTATCCCAGCTTTATTTTTTATAATATTCTGTAGTGATAGCCTTATTTATCCTTCATTATTCTCAGTTTCTTCTCTATGTTCCCTTCTTATTTGTATTACTGCATTTCCACAAGAGCCTACAGCTGTACTCACTAAAATCACTTACTGTTGCTCTGAGTTCACCCCTTTTTAGCATGACTCCAAGGACAGAAATCCTTGCCTGAAGCATTAAGTTCTGGGGGTAAAGGGAGGAAATCACTGCTCATTGCTTTGCTTGCAATTCTCATTTGGACTCGTGCTTGCAGAAATTGAACTGAACTTTCTTCACAGTTACTGCAGCTGCAAGGTAATTGCCCGAAGTTGTGGGAGCCAGTAAGGATCGATTTTCTTTTTCACTTTTTGCAAATGTTACAAAAGAACCTGATAGCCAGTTATGGCTCATATACTTCTCACTAGGCACAGATGGAACTTGCACTGAGTTCATTAATAACACCTTACTTCTACATGATGACTTTCATCCGAAGATTAAAATGTGCTCGTCAACCATGGGTTATAACCCCATTTCACGGGTGGAAAAAATGAAGTACAGAAAGATGAATTGATTTGCCTAAGGTTGCACAAAGAATGAGGAGCAGAGCTGAGTCTAAATAAGCTTATATTTTCTACCTGCAATTTTGTGGGCATAACTAGTGTCATTTGACATCCAAATATCTTTGGGGCCTGACTGAACTAACCATTATGCAGCCAGACAAGGGATTAAGACCACACATAAACTCTGGCTTGGTCACACTATAGTCCTAGGCAAAGCCGGGGGTGTAAAATAGGGACAGCACTACCAATACTTCCCTTTCTGAGTATGTGGACAGGGAACTGAGTCCCATCCTTTACAGGGCTGTAAGTTATTTCCTCCTGGAGTGAGGTGGGGTTGTGAGGAATTGTGACTGCATTACTTTTGCTTCATTTTTCCACAAACATTAGTACAAGCTGGGTTTCATTCACACAAATTTATATTTGTGCAAACATGTAGTGGTGAACAAGCCAGCATAACTATATTCGAATACTCACTTTGGTACCAGTCACCTCACAATCACATATATTCATGCTTTGTGTGTTTGGGATTTGTGGTGTTGTAAGACAAGGAAAGAACAGGCATTGGTTTTCTCAAGCCAAACCAAAATCCACAATGAACAGCAGTAAGAAGGGAAGATGAATGCTAGAGCAACAGAATCGGTCCTTGTCTGGAAATAATTTGCAAATGTTCAAGTCCCCAGAACATGGAGCAGAGAGTCTGCTGTGTGGTCAAAAACTGAAGCTCAATATCAGAATTCATGGACAATTTAGAATCATAGAAGTTTAGGTCTGGAAGGGACCTCAGAAGGTCATTTAGTCCAGTACCCTGCTCAGTGCAAGACCAACCCCAACTACACCATCCCACACAGAGCTTTGTCAAGCCGGACCACCTCCCTAGGTAACCCATTCTAGTGTTTCACCACTGTCACAGTGAAAAAAGTTTTTCCTACTATCCAACCTAGATCTCCCCCATTGCAACTCAAGATCATTGTTCTGTCATCTACTGCCACTCTGAAGCCTAAATGCATTCTCTCTGGAACCCCCTTTCAGATAGTTAAAAGCTACTATCAAATCCCCCCTCATTCTTCTCTTCTGCAGACTAAACTATCTTAGTTCCCTCAGTCTCTCCTCATAAGTCATGTGCCCCAGCCCCCTAATCATTTTTGTTGCCCTCCGCTTGACTCTTTCCAATTTGTTCACATCCTTTCTGTAGTGGGGGGCCCAAAACTGGTCACATTATTCCAAATGAAATCTCACCAGTGCCAAAAAGAGGGGAATAATCACTTCCCTTGATCTACTGTCAATACTCCTACTCATACAGCCCAATATGCCATTAGCCTTTTTGGCAATAAGGGTACATTGTTGACTCATATCCAGCTTCTTGTCCACTGTAACCACTAGGTCCTTTTCTGCTAAGCTGGTGCTTAGCCATTCGGTTTCTAGTCTGTAGCAGTGTGCGGGATTTTTCCATCCTAAGTGCAGGACTGTGCAATTGTTCTTGTTGAATCTCATCAAAAAAATTTTTTTTGGCCAGATCCTCCAGATCCTCAGATCACACTATAGCCTATCCCTGTCCTCCAACATATATACCCTTCCCCACAATATCGTAGCCTCTGCACACTTGCTGAGGGTGCAATCCACCTCATCCTGCAGATTATTAATAAAGATGTTGTACAAATCTGGCCCCAGCATTGATCCTAAATCTTCTGCTTGTTAGCTGTCAGCTAGACATTAAGCTAGATAGCGGGTGGATCATTATCCACTGAGCCCGATCTGACCATCTTTCTATCCATCTTATGGACCATTCATCTAACCCATACTTATTTAACTTGCTGATAAGAATACTGTGGGAGATCATATCAAAAGCTTTGCTGAAGTCAAGGTATATCACCCTGCCACTTTCCTCACATCCACAGAGCCAGTCATCACAGAAGGTAATCAGATTGGTTAGGCATGACTTGCCCTTGACAAATCCATACTGACTGTTCCTTATCACCTTCCTCTCCTCCAAGTGTCTCAAAATGGATTCCTTTAGGACCTGCTCCATGATTTTTCCGGTGACTGAGGTGAAGCTCAGCAGTGAAGCTTCCCTGGATCCTCCTCCTTCCCTTTTTTTAAGACTGAAAAAAGGCATCATCCTGGACCTCTCCCAATCACCATGACTTTTCAAAGATAGTATCCAATGGCTCTGCTATTACATAAACCAATTTCCTCAGCATCCTTGGATGCAGTGCATCTGGCCCCATGGACTTGTGCATGTCCAGCCTTTCTAAATAATCATGAACCTGTTCTTTCAGAACTGAGAGGTGCTCACCTCCTCCCCCTTCTATGCTTCCCAGTGCAATATTGTGGGAGTTGGCCCTGTCTATGAAGACAGAGGCAAAAAAAGCATTGAGTACTTGATTTTTTTTCCACATAATTTGTCACTTGGTGGCCTCCCCGATTCTATAAGAGGCCCACACTTTCCCTGACTTTCTTCTTGTTGCTAACATACTTGTACAAATTCTTCTTGTTACCCATCATGTCCCTTGCTACTTGGAACTCCAATTATGTTTTGACCTTCCTAATTTTGCTCCTCCACATTTGAGCAGTATTTTTATACTCCGCCTTGGTCACCTGACCAAGCTTCTACCTCCTGAAAGCTTCCTTTTTGTGTTTAAGATCACCAGAGACTTTTTTGCTAAGCCAACCTGATCACCGGCCATATTTTCTATTCTTTCTGCACATTGGGATGGTTTGTTCCTATGCCTTCAATAGGGTTTCTTTAAAATACAGCCACTTGTCTTGGACGCCTTTCCCTCTCATATTAGCCTTTCAGGCGATACTACCCATTAGCTCCCTGAGGGAGTGAAAGTCTGCTTTTCTGAAGTCCCGTGTCCATATTCTGCTGTTCTCCTTTCTTTCTTTTGTCAGGATCCTGACCATCTCATGGTCACTGCTGCCCAAGTTACCACCTATTTCTACTTCCCCTACTAATTCTTCCCTGTTTGTGAGCAGCAGGTCAAGAGGAGGATGGACCCTAGCAGATTCCTCCATCATTTGCACCAGGAAATTGTCTGAAACACACTCCAAAACATCCTGGATTGTCTGTGTTCTGCTGTATAAAAATATTCTGCTGTATCTTTATAGCAGATCACTTTCTGACATGGGCAGAAGAGCTTTGTTGTGTGAGGGAAACTCCATTTGTAATGCTCATTTTAGGAATGCTTATTGTCTTCTGCCTGGAGCCTCAGGCCTAGTCTATACTGCAGGGGTATACTTGTACTTACTGTGCTGTGTCGATCGGCAGGGCTCTTCCATTGATGCAGCATTACTCCACTTGATAGGGTGGAGTAACTGCATCGAACGGAGAGCACTTCTGGCATCGATTGAGTGGGTCTACACTGCCCACTCAATAATTTTTTTCAGTGCAGGTAAGGCCTCAGAATTGCTCTTTGCCATTCACCTTTCTCCTGCCATTACCATTCTGAGCATACAGAAATTTACAATGTCTTCTGCAAGTGCCTTCTTCTATACTCCAGAAACTAGCAGTGTCTTTTGCTGCATTGTTCATGAACTGGGATGAGCTAAATTTAATTGATTAGTAGCTCGTGACCAATACATTGACCAGCTCCAGAAATAATTTGGTATTCAAATATTCTTGAAAATTAACAGTATCTACTAGAGCAATGGTTCTCAACCTTTTACATAGTGTGCTCTTATATTACAATGGGAAGAAAAACAACATTGTAGACTCTTTTCTCACCTACCTATAAAGAAAGGGTGGTCATGATCCCCCAAATTTTCATGGGCCCCAGGACTCTGAGAATCCATGTACCAGAGAAAACTTTAGTATCTGACTGATAAAAGCTGTACAGCAGATTTGAATTTTCTTTGTCAATTTTTGCCTCACTGACTGCAAGCAATTTTCCTCACAAACTCTTATTTTTCCATGAGCTCCAAAACCACGGATTTATTTATTATCGCATTTTGTTCAGTTTGATTAGACTTGGACCTTAGCCATCACCTACACCTACACCACTAATCTAGTTTAGAAAATGTGATGAATGCTGCATTTATTGCTAAGTAAAATGAGCACTAGCCCTCACACAACAGCTGGATTTCTGTACTTGGCAAGATGGCATAGCATTCTGAGAAGCAAACTGTCTTTCCTGTTGGCAAATCACTTCACCAATCTATCCAATTTTGAGTCTTCTTTAGGCTTTAGCATCTTCTCACTTGGAATGCACAGAACACTAATTCCAGATGGGCCTCCATTTTGTCTGTTGTTTTTATGCTGTATTTTTAGCCTTCTTAAACAGGAGTTGTCTCTTATTATGAATCATTTAAAAATATCCATTTGAGCCTTATCAGATATGTCTACCCTGCAAATAGGAGTGTTATTACAGCATGGGTAGACAGATTCATGCTAGCTCTGTTCAGATAAGCTTGCTAAAAAAAGGAATGTAGAATTGTGGTATTAGGGGTGGCTTGGACTCAGGTGGCTAGCTTGAGCTACTGCCAACAGTGCAACTTCCAATCCGCTACTTTTAGCATGCTGGCTTGTGCTGACTCAGCGCAAGTCTGTCTACCCTTACTGGGATTCACACCTCCCAGCTGCAGTGAAGACACACCCATATAAAACTTTGGGCCACATTTTCTAAGACTGGTGCTTTTGCTGAACCCATAGAAAACACATAAATGCTGCTGTGTACCTAATGTGCATTTATGTATGAAAATGGGTAACTGCACACATAGGTATCCATTTTCTATGCCCACACATTTGTGCTCCAAAAAAGATGTGTGTGTATTTTGCAGGGGCAAGTTTGGGCACCAGGTTTAGTCCATTATGTCCTAGTTTCTAGGTGGTTAGTCTTTTCTCCATAAATGTGCAATTTGTGCTGGCTAACAGTAATGAGTTGAATTCTGTTTATTCCTATCATCAGTCTTTATAAGGGGTCAGTGCTGCCTTGAATACCATAAAGCAATAACTAGCATAACCCATTTGTCAAAGTATGTAATGTGGCTCCCTCTGGGCCCAATACACAGAGGATGAGAGTTTGTTACAAATCCTGAGCTAGACAGCCTTTTTCCTTAATTCAAGTTGCAGTAATTCATGCCTTCAGCTTCATGGGTCCCTAGTTCACTCCACAGAGTGTCAGCCAAGATGGTGGCCATCTCACCCTTATCAATTTCTGTGCTGAGGGGAATGAGATTTTCCAGGGCATGAATCTCATTTAAGCTCAGGCCTCTTTATTTATACTGCTCTGGTAAAGGAGATGTAAAGCCAGCTTTAGGTACATTTATATGCCCATTAGAGCTTCTTTATGTTGTCAGAGCAGTGCAAAAGGGGATTAGTTCAAATGAGAATCAGTTCCTTTTTGTTTGGCCCAGGAACTATCTGAAGCTCTGAGCTGAAACAAAAAATAATGATTAAAAAAATAAAATCCATATACAAAGGGCCTCCCTATACATCCTCTGCTCCATTTAAGCAGAACTGTCATTCATACAAGGACTGCTCAGTGTTTTTCATTCCACAGATCCCTTGTTTATGGCAGCTCATGCATCACTTCCTCTGGCCCTTCTTCCCTTCTCCCACCTCACTGGACTAGGTGCAACCAAGCAACTGCAGGGTGCCTGTATCATCAGATGTTTCTTGGAGATGGGGCTTATGGAAATCATTTCCATTTAGACTGAATAACAGAAGGAAGTTCAGCAAACAAAAGAAGGCCATCTGGTTCAACATGCATGACACTTTAAAAATACATACTAATTCCACTGCCCTAACTGCTTACCACTTCATCACCAATCTACTTAATTTTCTTCCCTTGTTGGAAATCTTTGTGTGTGTGTGTGTGTGTGTGTGTGTGTGTGTGTGTGTGGTGTTGAGGGGGGAGGGGAGGGAAGGAGGGAGAAGGTATCTCTTGATTTAAATTAAACATTTTGCTTCAGTTGCATTCCCTGTTTACCACATTTTGTTTGAATTAGTTTCCTAGGCTATGTCTACACTTACTAAAATTAGTTCGAATTAGTTAGTTCGAACTAACTAATTTGAACTAATTTTAGTTAGTTCGAATTAACTTAATTCGAACTAGAGAAATTAGTTCGAACTAAGCAAGTGCCATTCATGACACTTGCTTAGTTCGAATTAGCTATCTCCATTGATTTCAATGGGCCGGTTAACATGGCCACATTGGTTAATTTGAACTAACTAGTTCGAATTAACCCTTACTTCTAATACCCTATTTGAAGTTATTAGTTTGAATTAAGGAAGCCCTTAATTTGAACTAATTAAAGCCTAGTGTAGCCATGGCTTTAGTTAGTTAGAACTAAGCTTCCTTAATTCGAACTAACTTGCCAGTGTAGACATAGCCCTAGAGATTCTACTTTTTTTCTTGTTTGTACATCCCCTTCAGCAGTGTTAAAAAACAATCTCTATTATCTTAAAGTCTTTAGGAATTTTGGGCTCCCTTCCCAGATCTTCCTTCCACATTTCCCTGTTTGCATTCCATGCACCCTCACACTGTATAGCCATTTTGTCTGTATTAACTAGGACAAGTTGATGCATCAAAATTCTGGACCCAGGGAATCAAAACCCCCATGTTTGATTATTGTAACACACTGTACCTAGGAATGAAATGACATAAATGGAAAGAGCCCCAATGATGCCATTTACAGCCCACCTACTATACAAGAAAGGTATCTGAGAAAATATCAGACAACTACAACATACAGTTTGATGTCCTGTTTTGGATTTTCAAAACTCTAAATGAGGTGGGCCCATGTTATCTTAATGACAGCTGCTCCCTCCAGCACCAAGACCTGCCATGTCATCAGCATTCTTGAGGAAACAATGTAAATGAGTGTTAGAAGAGTGGTGCCTGGCCCACAGTTGTGAAACAGCTGCCCCATAAGCTAAGAACTTACTCACCTTCAGAATGAAATGCAAGACCCTTTTCCTCAATGCAGCTTTCCCACAATAACAGTGATGAAAATAATATCCTCTTCTCAGACTGTGCTGGGGGAAAGAGGTAGAGTACCTATATTTATGCTGCCTGTTGGAGAAATATTTCAGAGGTGCTAAGATAGCACAGCAAAGAAGGCAGTACATATATATGAAAAATACAGCTGGATCCCCAGTCAAGATTCCAGGGCTATTCATGTCATTATGGAGACACCCAAAAATAAGAGATTATGGCACGGTGTTGGCTCACTTGCTTCCTTCAGAAGTCAGCACAAAGGAAGTATATGTGAGGATGAAAAATGTATTGCTTTTTGTGTGGAGATAGTGGACTACGAAGAGGGAAATAAGGTTATTTCAGCCATGAAGCTTCTAGTCTGGGCTCTATTTTTTGTTCATTTGGCCATTTTAAAAATAATATTCAGGTGGGGTTGTCTGATCTATTTTTTTTTTTGTTCCGTTCCCTAGTCCACGTCCTCTTTGTGTATGTGTGTTTGTTGCCTGCATGCCCCATATTAAGGTGGAATTTTATGCATCATTTGGGCCCCATGATGGATAAGATGTGCCCCAGCCCCCAACCTCTTCAGTGGAGTTAGCATCCCCTTAACAACAGAACATTAAATCATTCTGCTGCCTCCATCTAGTCTAGCAGGTATTAGGAAAGAGATGGGGGTTCTTGTGTGTCCCAGTTGGTATATCCTAGCCCTTCACACTCTGATAGCATGTCTAGCGAACTGGAGCCTATGGCAGCAGAGGCTTCAGAGCAAGATTCCTTAGCAGCAGCTCTCAAATCCATTTGGGATTTGGAAAGAAGAATAAATAGACTGGATTTGCTAGAGATGGATGTTTTGACTCAAAAAATTATCAGAGTCAGAACTCCGTTCAAGCTCACAATAGAAATTGAGCACCAATGTACATGATGAAATCTTATTCTAGAAAGCCAGACAGTTATTTTAGCTTTAACTGAAGAAAGAGTGAAATTGAGTTTGTGGCATTTAATCCCTGGATTGGGCTGGACAGAGTGTTGAACATAGGTGGCAATGGCTGTTTGGCCACTCTTACAGTGGATGAGAATGTTGCTAAAAAGAATAACCTGTGTATTCTAGGGATACATGAGACAACAGAGGTCACAAAATCTTTATGTCATACATACATTCCCAAGCAAAGGTTTATGTAACTATACCTTTCTGCCCTCTCCTTGTCTGTGTATAACCCCTTACATTACTTCGCTACCTTAGTTTTTCTACTTAGTTAATCCTCTCCTAACATAACATCCTTGAAAAGATTTAAACAAAAGAAAAATAAAAAAGAGACTAAAAAAAATTCCCAGAACTAACTTGTCACTTGGCATCTTCATATTGTTCAGTCTGCTTATATCTTCCATTCCTTCAGGTTATAAACTCTTCAGACCCAAGACTGTCTCCTATTCTATGTGTCTAATGTCTAGCACAATGGGGCTCTGCCCCAGTTGGTCTCTAGCCTTTAGCATCAGAAACATGAAAAATAAACAAAGAAAGTTATCTGCTCCCAGGAAGACTTAGGAAAGAATGTTTTATGCCTTGTCTACTCTTGTGGCAAAATTTGGTGGCAGTTGATGCGAGATACATGGGTTTCTATCCAATTCCTAACTTCTGAATAGTGCGGCATCCCCTCTGTGCTACAGTAATGGGAAATGGTTCCCGTTGACATAGCTCCCATCGACACAACGTTAATCTTTTTACGAGGGTGTATTACTGCAGTCAACTTCCAGGTCAACTGATCGGGTCTCCACTGCCACTTAATCAAGCACAAAGAACTGATCCAGCAACACCAACAGGGCCATCTGGAGTCCGAAGCCATATCTTTAATTACAAAACCTAAACTTGTACTTTGGTTAAAGGGATTAATGGATAACAACTTTCATGAAATTCAGATATAAACTGGAAATGTAATAATTCCAAACTAATGCTTTCAAAATGAGATTAACAGATTGATTGCTGTATCCTATGTACTTTGTGCAGTTCTGGTGAAGGAAAATAGTCTTAGTGATACCAGTGAATCTGGCTGAGAATCTTAACTTGGCCAAGAAAAGCCACTGAACATATGCTCCTTTTATCTTACTGATTCAAATGAAGATTTCACATTCTACGACTGCTTTAATTTGGAAATTTTCTCAGTTAAAAAAAGTTTAATAGCATTTGGTGTAAAACTACTTTTAATTTGTTGTATCTAAATTAATAGGAGGAGTAGGATGGCTCATTAACTTTGGGACAGAAGCGGTTATGGGTTGGCGTTGATGCATGTGCTGTAGCAATGAAAGGGCTATAGCTGCCAGGGACTGAGTAAGAGAAAAATAGTTTTCATGCACTCCCAGGATATGGGATGGAAGTAGGGAACTAGCACTCAGGAAAGGTGCTGTAGTGGCTGTGGGAGTCGCAGGTATGTGAAAATAGGGCTCAGGAAAGAGATTACGATGGTGTAGGGAAAAGAACAGTAGAGACTGCCAAAAACCTGGATTTCCTCAAAGGTGAAGAGGGTAACAGTGACTGGAAATGTTCCACTGGAGCAATTGACCATCAGAAAAATCATCATTATTATTATTAACCCAATATTATTATTGGTTTGTTTATATTGTATTTTATTATTTATTAATTATTTAATAAATTGCTATAATTAATTAATTATATTATATTATACCGTAAACCATTTATTGTCAACCTGCAATCCCAAAGCTCTACGCTGTGCATGCTGTCCTTTACTGCCAGAAATCTTCTAAGGATGGCCTAGAAAATCCTATGTTCTGTAGGAGCACTCAGGGCAGAGGGGAGAAACTTTTTATATCTTGACTTTCCTAACATGCTTAGATACTTTCTCATCCCCCCTGCCCCCGCTGCCAACCACCACCACCATCCTAGTTCTTACATTATTAGTTTCTATTATCCTCTTGTTTCTTTTCACTCAGCATCACCCTGCTATTCCCTACCATATCCCTTATAGTGGGTCAGGCTCCATTCCTTCTCTTGCCTCTATCTCATGCCCTTCCCTCCTTCCCTCTCAGCTCCTTGTTTCCAACCTGACCACCCCATACAATACTTGTAAGCAGTCCAAAAACCATTAGCAAAATAACTTTTAAAACAATCATTAATGTGTGTACATAATGAGCCCTCATCAACCACATAATCGTAATACTGTGTTACTTTTATGTGTCCCTTGTTCTACCCCACATTCCCTATTTGTTATCACTCAGAGAGTTGTTAAACTTTAATTGTAGGCTTCTTGGAGCAGAATTCTTGGGTCTGATTTTTCACTCCTTTACATTCTGTAATCTGCCTGGGTAATCTGTATACCATTCTGACTTGGTAACATTTTACTTCCACTTTGCACAGGTATTAATGGCTACACACATGCAAGAGAGTGGAGAAGCATGCCTCTGTAAAGTTCCAGGCATAGATATGACTCTCTCTCTCTCTCTCTCTCTCTCTATCTCTCTGTGTGTGCGTGTGTAATGAGAGCAAATAAATAAATAAATAAATCATGTTGTGAGGTGATACAATGAAAAGACTTTTTGGATTCCTCAGCCTTATCAAGAATGGATAAGAAAGTCATATTTAATGCAGCAAAATATGTCCTTTGAAAGTATTAAAGGAAAGTGGAGACTAAGACTTGAGCATTTCCAGTTCAGGACTGATGTGATTTTATAAGAAAAATGTGGTATCCCTGCCCTGTCATGCATATCTGTTAAATTTGGGAGGGCAGTAAGAAGCTGAGAAATGGGGAGCTGGCTATTTAAGTTTCTAGAGTCATTCATAAGTTGTAGGCTAGTGATTTACCAGATTCAGACTGAATACAAGTAATAAAATTATTAGACCAGAAAACTCTGTCTGGAGTATGATGAAGCTTTTCTTTTCTTTCCTTTTCCTTTTGCAACTGCAAATTCAAATTTAATTCTGTTGATGAAGTTGGCATCTCTCTTTTTCATATTGTGATTGTAGGTTTTCTCTGCTTGTAGGTCTTACATTTTGAAGGGACTGAAAAATAAAATGCTTTCCAAGAAGAGTTATATTAAGATTTTGCAGATGTGCTCTCTTATATAGTACCTGTTAAGGATTCTCTGTTACATTGCTCCTTGTTAATGGATGGGAAGGAGCTTTCTTTTCCAACCCTTGGGAGTATTCTTTTAACACTGTTTTCATCAAATGACCATTCTCTGCAAAACTGCTGGGGAAATAGGTGTCATGAACTCACCAGCAATTCATCTGTATAAGCAATTATGAAACAATGTCTGTCTTTTCTTTTGGCAGTCAGCAAATCCCTTCTCACCATCCATTCACCTCTTTTATTTCCACTTCTGAATTTTCAGGGTGTATTTTTTCCTGACCCCATTGTGATGTTTTTGGGGCACCCAATGCTCTGAATCACCTTGTTATTACCTGTCTCCAGTGCAAGGGAGCCTTTCCTGTATTAGTTGGGTGTAAATTGAACTCCCAAGCAACCACACCTTCTGAAAGCACATGACTTCTCAGCTACAACATGTGATGCAGCTTGGGAGAATGGTTCCTTTGAATAGGTTACTACCCAATGGAGAACAACTATATTATTGCATCTCAAAAAAAATTCCTGTGCTTTGGGAATCTCTTTTCATGATGTACTCTTAACAGAATATTCAGACAACCCATAATTAAACCAATAATTCTTGTTCTATTCTTACAAGTTATTATTTTTAAACATTCATTTTCAACAATGTAACCCACACTTTCTAATTCAGTGATTAGACTTCACCCCATGACCTTCATTATGTTTTTACCAAGGCTTTCTTTTTTTTTTTTTACATAGATGCTAATTTTTAAAGCCAAGTTTTAATTGTCTTTTTTCTCACGTTCCAAGTGATCTCTCTCTTTTTGGTGATTGTGGGAATAGGCAAGGAGGAGGAGCAGTAACAATACATTTCTGCATTCCACACTATAATAATGATGATGCCATCTATCCCTAACTTGTCTCATTTTCTCTGTGAAGTTGTTCTTGCCTCTGGCTCATTTGGTTCTTGTTCAACTAGTGTACACTATGGACCATTATATAGATATCAGTTCTGTATCTTTTCATAGTGCTGCAGAGAGTTTCCATGTTTACGACTGCTGCTTCCCTGAGACTCACATTTGTTAGAAACTCGTTTAAATCCTCTCCATATGGATTTGTTTTCCTTATTAATGAAGGAAGAATCTACTATTTGGTGGCTTTATTTTTTCCAGAGCCATTTTCACGTTTCTTTTATTAGTAGTATATTTGTTATATTTAATGGCACCTGAATAGCACCTTCTGTGTGAAAGACCATATGACCCCCGCTCCAAAAAACTTACAAATTAACATTAGACTACAACAGGATGAATTTTTTGGACAAGTCATTTATTCAATTAAAAATGCAGTTTCAGTTGAGCCAAAACTATTTGTAAATTTGCTGCCATTCACAAAATGACCAGAGAAAGAGGTGGGTATCTTCCATTCCTATTTAAATGTTTACCTCAATGGTTAGGGCACTCAGGTTCAAAACGCCTCTCTGGAACAGATCGAAAAGGGATTTTTTTTAACTCATTGTAAATTCTGAAAAATATCAGATTTGGTTTGAAGTAAACCATTTACTATTTTTTTCCCCCTCTGAACTGCTAGCAAACTGAAAAATTAGTTACTTAACTGGTTCTACATCTGACATCACTTAAGAGGGAATAACAAAACTATAATATTCCCACCACAGTTAACCTGTATTTTGACTCTCCTCTTTATTTCCCTCTTAATTCTGATTTCACTGACTTTGTCTAGAGAAAAATGTGTGAGGAAACTGGTAGTTGCCATGGGATTTTTCACCTCTAACAAGTTGAACTGACCTGTTCACTGAAAAAGGGCTACCATTTGTCAGCAGAAATGAGAAATGAGTAGAAATGCCCCAGTAAAAGTCCTAGTGGGCCAGATGTTCACAACACCAAAATCACAACCAGCATGGCTACCCTCAGAAAAGAGGCCAGGAATATGGAAGCTGAGCTTCTCTCCCACTCTTTAAAGGACATTTTCACCAGTTCCTAACTGAGGCTTTTGGCAGGATAGGGTGAGGAAGACTGTGTTTTTTTTGCACATGTTCTGGGAACAAAAGGGCTCATCAGTCTCCCGGGCTGCCAATCTATCTTGTATCAGCAGAGTTCTAAACTTGGTAAAAATATAAAGAAGAACAATTTAAAATGTCATGTAATAATAGATATTGATAAATGGTCATGTTTTGCTGTATTCCCAAATCCTCCAGAGTCTGTGGACTCAAGGGCTATGTCTACACTTGCAAATTAATTCGAATTAAGGAAGCTTAATTCGAATTAATTTAAGCCTTGGCCACACTAGGCTTTCATTAGTTCGAATTAAGGGCTTCCTTAATTCAAACTAATAAATTGGATTGCTTAGTTTGAATTAACGGTTAATTTGATCCGTTAATTCGAACTAAGTCAAATGTGGCCATATTAATTGGAACTAACTGCTTAGTTAGAACTAATCAGCAGATTGACCTTCCTGCAACTGACTAATTTGAACTAAGCAAGTGCCCTGCATGGTCATGGCTAGTTTGAACTAGCATTCTAGTGGGGCCTTGCTAGTTCGAATTAAGTTAATTTGAACTAACTAAAATTAGTTCAAATTAACTAATTTGAACTAGCTTCTGTAAGTGTAGACATAGCCAAGAGTGTGTACCATCTCAAGATTTTCTAGGCCTTTGTTCCAGTTTATCTTTCATGGGAAACATGTGAGTTGCTTTCTTTTTCTTAATATAATTTTGTATTCTGTTTCTAAAATGAGAGTTACCAAAAGCAAAGCCACTCCCTGGTTTTGGGAAGTTTTATGTGAATGCCCCCTTGAGAGTTTTCCAGCTTCAGTGAGTAATCTGCACCACTTGGCCCCACTCAGTTGAGAGAGGGCAGAAAAGCCAGACGAGCTGGAGGTGAAAAGCATGGGCCAAGAACCAAGAGAACAATAAGATTTATATAGAAAAACAATTGTGAGGAATATTAGAAGCTCTTCTTGGAGATAGAATCATTTTGCAAAATGGACAACAAAGACATATTGTACATTGCTATTTAGGAGACAGAGGGGACAAAAATCCTAAATCTAAACAGCACAAAGCAAAGCAGATGTATTTATGAAAAGGCACCTGTAGAAAGCAGAGTTGGAAAATCCATTCTTACGATTCACTGCTAACATCTTTGCAACATGCAAATGTCCAGCACACATTTGTGTACCACCGCTGTCAACTGATACATTTGCACTATTGATAAAGATCCTGTTATATATGCTGTCAGTGCTTAGAAGTGTTGGATGAGTTTGCATGATTATGTCTCACTGTCCCTCTTTTAGACAAATAGCACGTACATTCTTGCTGTCAGGTGTTGCACAGCTGCCTCCAAGTTACACGTTAGCTTTATAGTAATTTGATTATGTTAATACATCTTAATGAACAGGGAAAAAAGAAGAAAACAAGCTGTGCATGGGTACTGGTTAGAAAACAGCACATTCATTTCCGCAGACAGCAACTCTTTCCAAGTGATGCATTTGCTCTGTTGACAAGGGTACACACTGTTTGTTCCACCACCGTTGCTGAATGGGTAGCCACAGGCCCCATCCTTCTCTTAGACAAACACCACACATGCTTGGCCACCTGTTCTGCCCTGCCAGCTGCCAAATCAGGCACTTAATCCCTGTATGAGGGCACTACTGGTGATGACAGTGCTCATGGAGGGCGTCTTCTCTCAAATGCATTTTGGTCACTGGTGTCATCCTCACATACATGGCACATGTTGGTAGTAATTCCAACACTGCTACTGTTGCCAGCAATTAGCTGGAGTAGGACTGTTAATAAAGTGACTAAGGGTAGCAGGTGGATGGAGGGTAGGAGGTGGAAAGAAAGCCTTAATCATTATTGTTAAATACTTACTTACTTACGTAATATAATCCAGTAGTGCTCAATTGTCATGATTGAGGCAGGGGCTGCATTACACTGTAGACTGTACAAACACACAGAAAAGTCTGCCCTCGCAAGCCCACAATCTACTTTTAGAAAAGGCAAACACATGAGCATGACCAGAAGATAAAGGGTGAAGAAGACGTGGTGAGCCATTGAGATTTCAACCTTGCAAACTGTGTTGTGTGAACAGATCCCGGTGCCCCGGCTACACCACACCGAAATCACCCCAATGGTTTGGGGCCCCTGCAGCCATAAACTTGACAGCATTGTCTGCCCCAGCCTTAGTACGACTGCCAACTGCCTTGTGAACTTCTCCATGGTACCACTTGAGAAAGTATATAGCAGGGCCTTCTGCTTTGAGAGGATGTTAGTGTCTTCTACCTTATCTCACTAAGAAAGCACATTTTAATCTAGGCCACTCTGCTCTGAATCAGAAAACTGCATTAAGCTGGGCTAATACACTGCAAGGCATTGGCTGGTGTGGTGGATTGCACTATAGAGTAATAGTCCTATCAGTTTTTCAAACAGTGCATTATTTCATTAATCCATCCTTAAAGGAGGATTTCTATGCATGACCAGTCCCACTGATGTCAAGAGATAGTAAATTACCAGGACTTATAGTGCAACTAGTAAAGAGCTGTCTCTGGCATATACATTTCCACTGCATTCTAGGAGCTTCCTCAGCCCTAAAGTCACTGGTCTGGGCTTATTTATGGTTTTGAGTAGAACAAAGCTGCATATAAAACTACCTTTCATAGTTTGCTTTATTGTTTGCATTACAAGACTTTCCCTTGATGGAAAGACTTGAATTTATAATGGAATCTACCTTGAAAACAGCATGGAATTCATCTATAGGACAAAAATATATTTCAACAAAACTCAAGTTTACAGAATATTTGTCAATGCTAGTTAAGCACACCGAACTTGAAACTCTTGGTTTGAATAAGCTTTATATCTATTTAATAAAATAAATACACACATTCCACTCTGGGTCAATTCCTGAAAACCTTTGGCTTGTTATTGACTTCAATGGGAGTGTACAGCATGAGAAATGGTTTGCAGGACAGGGTCCCTAATCTGCAGCAAAAAGCAAAGCTATAGTTCATTAGTACCAGCCATCTTAAGTTTTCTGATGGTAAAGCTATGCCTTTCAGGGAAGAGTGTGTGCATTTCAGAATACAGGGCAGGAGTGAGGGAGGGGGAGGGGCGGGCAGAAAGCCCTCACCAAATTAAATCTCTAAAATAGACTCATCACTTCTAATTGACTTTGTTGTGCATATAGCCTGAGAAATGATTGTATAAACATCCCTTACAGAGCAATAGCACACACTGTGCCACACAAACAACTCTGCTAGAAAGGAAAGTAGTCTTTTAAAATTAAACCCTTCCTCTTTTTTTTTCTGTGAATAGTAAAACATGGAGGTGAGATCGTGAATTGGGTATAAGCCAATCAAAGATTCATTAACAACAAAGCAAATAGCACATCAAGTTATATGTACTGCATCATTAGATGCTTTGAATAGTTGCTTCAATAAACTGAATTGTCCCCACAGCTCACACTGCAAAAGTAAAACTTAACAGATACAAAGGACACCTGGTAAGCCATACAAAATCAGCTCATTCTGTCTTTAAGATATTTCACTATAATACAGTGAATACCTTATTTTATGTGGTCTATATTGTACATTTCGATACAGAAAATAAGAGGCATCCTAAAACAAATCCTTAGCCAACATGACGTGATAAATATATCCATACAAACCAGCACCACATCAGAAGTAGGGTTTTATACTGTGGTTCAATACCATAGTGTCAGAACATCTTCCATGTAAAATTGCACATTTCAGTATAGAAAACAAGATGCATCCTAAAACAAATCCTTAGCCAACATGACCTAATAAATATATCATAAAAATCAGCACCAGATCAGAAGTAAGGTTTTATACTGTGGTACAACAACATAGTGTCCAAGCATCTTGCATGTAAAATTGACAGCAATGGCCAAATCCCTAAATGGATTTTATGGAGTCTTTGGGATTTCTTCCTTTTAAAAAATAAAATAAAATGAAAAGCGTAGGTTGTTGGTGATGGTGGGGTTTTTAATTGTTTTGATGGCTGGTTTGATTCAGGTTTTTAATTTTGGGGAGGAGAGTTGAGTTAGAGTTTTGGGAAAGAGAGTTGACAAGAATGTCAGCGTCATTCTTGGTATGGTGGAAAACCACACCCTGTCCAACTACTGATTCTGAGTCATACAATAAACAATAGCTTTACAAGGCATAAATGTCTTTCTGCCTCTTACCGTATGTTGAATAGGGGTAGCCTGCATTTCCATCCGCGTAGCTATCTCAGGGTCTGATCCAAAGAACACCTAATAAAAAAATAAATAGCATACCAATTTCAAGAAAAAAAAGACAACCATTTTCATTCTGGAATGGAATGAAATGTTAAGATTTCCCACAAAACAAAGTTCCAAACATTTTAAGAAATCAGAAACTGTCAGGTGGACATTTTTGTCATTTTCAGTTTGAATTAAACAAATTAACTCAATTCAAAATGCTGCTATCCCAAGCCAAAACAAGATGTTCTAAAGTGGCCATTTTGAACCTATTTCTCAGTGCACTGGTGGGCAGGAGAAGAGAAGAAGTGATCACTGCCCTTTGCTGCGCATACTTAAAAAAACAAATTCCAAAGGGCTAGCCGTGTCAGTCTAGATTAGCAAAACAAACAAGAAGTCTTGTGGCACTTTTAGGCTATGTCTACACTACAAAAGTTAAGTCAACTTTATTAGGTCGACTTAATAAGGTCGACTTTAAGTCGACTTAAAGTCGACCATATTAAGTCGACTTATCTTTTGTAGTGTAGACATAGCCCCTTTTTGACTTTATTAAGTTGACTTAACACTTTAAATTGACTTAATAAAGTGGATTTAGGTGCTAATCCCCATCCACATTGGCTTAAGTCGACCTAAAACGAGGTGTTATTAGATCGACTTAACTTTTCCTTAAGTCGACATAAGGAAAGCCCAGTGTGGACACGGAGTACTTTAAGTCGACTTAAGCCTCCTTAAGTTGACTTCATTTGTAAGTGTAGATGCACCCTTAAACACTAACAAATTTATCACATGAGCTTTCATGGAAGAAAATTCCACTTTTTTCAGACACTTGATGATGACTTAACAAATAAATTTGTTAGTCTTTAAAAGTGCCACAAGACTCCTTATTTGTTTGTTTGTTTTTTTAAACAAAGAAACCCCATACCACACCAAAACAGAAAAAGAAACCTACAGTGAATGGAAGGGAAAGGTAGCAGCGAAGAGGCTGGTGGGGAAGGTGAAGATAGAGTTTGGGGAGCAGTTATACCCCAATCAGCAGACTAGGGGCAGGAGAAGAGGTTTGTGCTCCACCTCCAGGGATCACTTTTTCTGTCATAGCAGAGAAGTCTTATGTTCTTCTCTATGTTACTGCTCACATTATCAGGGCCAGGAGTCACAGTCCAGTGTCCTGTGGAACTATGTCAGGAAGTGATACCCAGAGGAGTTTGGGAGCATACGTGCACTGCAGTGATCCCAAGGAACCAAACTCCACTGCATGTATCAAAAAGCCTAGCAAAGAAGCTGCAGTGTGTTCAGTAATAGAAACCTCAGCCCAACAGCTCATTCCCAAACCACTTTACTCAAAGATTTGAGGCTGGGGAGTAGAGGAGGAAATGGGTGGCATGGGCCTGTCAGCCCAACAGGGAACCTTACTAGCAGATAGTAAGCTCCATAACATGCAAAGCTTGCCCAGAACCTCATTTATCAAAAGGCTCAGCCAAGGAGCTATACATTGAAGTGCAACAAACCACCACGACCAAGTTCTTCTCCCTCTCTCAAAAGATTAGGTTTGCAAGGAAATTATAGTTTAGCAGTCTTATGGGGAAGCCCACCAGCAGACATTAGTCATGTCATCTACCCTGGGTTAGCCCCAAATCTCCTCACAAACAGAGGAGCAATTCACTATCTGTGTAATGAGGGGCCAACTAAGCCAATTACATGCTCTCCCAGTATGTGTAGGTATACTCGGTCAGTTATGGAGCACTATTTGGCAATATGACAGAACTGAGTCACAAGCTGCACAGGACATTCATCAAAAGTTCAAGTGTAGCAAAGCATTTATTTTTTGTAAAGTTAAAAATAACCAAAAAATATACTTGCACTTTTTCAATGGAATTATAATAAAAAAGTCAGGACGTTTTGAAGAAACTTGCATGTTTTTGTGAATTATTTCTCTCTTCAAAACAGCATTTTTCAGTGAAATTTCAATCAGCTCTAATCCAAAAACCATTGACTTTAATGAGCATTAGATTTGGCCCCTGGTGTGTGGATGAGGAAAGTGCATGCCTTTGCCTTCTGCCAACTTCAGTAAATTATTACTGGCATTGTTAGTACTGTCATCAATGTCAGCTGCCCCCCTTGTACTTTCCTAGCACCCTGCAGCCAAATTATTGTTTTCCCAGCCCAGATGGAATCATTCCGCTTCCTAGTGCACTCTTAAAAAAATAAATAAATCAGTGCTTTGGTCTTCGTTCAGGAGTACTGCTCTCCAGACAGATGTTCCCTTGACAGAGAAGACTAAGTTTCACATTATCTCAAGTTTTTTAGTAGGACTGGAAGTAACAAGTGTCCCATAGACAATAGCTGTTGCTATGAGGGAGACGGTAATACATTATGGGTTACATTTTCAAAAATGCATATGTGATTTAGGAACTTAATTCCCATTTTCAAAAGTGACTTAGGCACATTCAGTCTCATTGACTTTCAGAGAAACTAGGGTTCCAAGTGCCTAAATCACTTCTGAAATTGGGACTTAAGTTCCTAAGTCACTCAGGCACTTTTGAAAATATTGCTCTGACATTTAAATACAATTCAGCAGTCTAGTTTTGATTTAACATTTGAAATAACAGGAGTAAATGAAATGTTATGACATAAAATACTAAAGTTGTGGACAGCACTTGACAAACAACTAAAAATCAGGAGTCTGTGACCTACGGGTCTTAGAATCAAACAGTTTGGTCTAACAAGGTGCTAAGCACCAACAATCTGATTGACATTGCAGTCTTAACTCATCTGAGTAATCCTTACTTAGACAAAGAGTTTCACTGAAGACAATAATCAACTGGCATTTGCTAGAGCTTTATCCCCTCAAGGGGGAAGGGTGCCTAAACAAATACCCGGTCCTTTTAAATGCAGATGTTGGGAAGCTCCCAAGGCCCCTAGGCAAAGAACACCACTAACAATGATTTTTGTCTATTTACCATGCATGTGACATTTATTAAGGCACTATGATTACAATCACACAGGTTAAGGCAATGATTAGCAGTACAATAAACAACCAATATCCACAAACTCTCTAAACTGCAATGCTGCTTATTGCATGAATGCAGATTCAGGGTTTTGCATCAGTATGGCTTTAAACACATGGCTCAGAGAGTATAACAGAGCACAATATACACATAATCCAATGCAATCAAGAACACAAGCCCATATGTAAAACACAATCACACAGGACTCTCTGTGCTGTTGTATAGGGGTCTCATTCACACTCGCTGGGTCACAGGGTTCACCTGTGTACTGGGGTACACAGGATTTAGTCCCAGACCTGGTCAACAGTTATCCCCCATTCAAACTTTCCTCCCCCCTGCAGCAGAGTTAGAGCAGCACGGACTGTGCCCGTTTATGCACTCACACAAGAAGGGGATCCAGCGGGACACGAGGTTCACCTGTGCACCCTTGCTTTCAAAGCCTGGGAGGGGCTTTGGTGCAGCTGTACACAAGATATAGTCTCAGTCTTGGTCACTGGCTTATAATTTCATCACACACTCTCTAACACAACATTATAATTGATAGAAATAAGAGCATCTATAAGCACACACAGAGAGAAGCAGAAATGCTAGCACAATTATACCCAAAGCAAAAATCCTATACCTTCCCCAGTTTCTACAACAACTCCAAACCCAAGACTGATGCAGCTTTTGTTCCTTTACTTAAGAGTCTCAGCATAAAGCTGGGAAAAACTTAAAACTTTTTGTGTTACTTTTCATTTAGGAGCCAGTCGCTACTCTGGACTCCTGTCACTTTAATTACCTTTCCTTTATCAGATCGTTGGTCTGATGTTCCCGTCAGCTGGCCAGGCCTTCAAGGTTCCTTTTCACCCGATCCGTTCACGTCCTGCTGGGCCAGATGGGGAGTATTCACGGGGGTTGATCAAATCCCCAGAGCCTTCTGCCTCAGAGTTAACTGAGACAAAATAACTCTGAATTCGCCTCCATAACGAGTCTCCTTTTATGGCCCAAAAGATCGCAGTGAAGTGATGTTTTTTCACTTCTGAGGTCCAGTTGTTTTTTTCTGATTATTAGAAGGCCTCTCTCTGACCCTCCTCCTCTCTCTGCGGTTATCTAGCCAGAGGGCTGGGGGTCTGTTAACCTCCCCCTCCTCTCTGTAGCTAGTTTACCAAGCCCTCTGTTTGCACTCTTGTAACAGTCAGTTAGTGTTATCTAATTCAACAGTTTTATGGCCTCTCCCATCTCTATGCTCTTGACTCTTTTTTCAAACTGCTGATCTTGGCCCTGTGGCCTAGGCTTTGGACACCTTAAGTTTGAACATTACCTGAATATAATACATTACACCTGAACATTACCTGACAGCATTCATGGAATTACTCAGCTGATCAAGGTTGCGGAATCCAGACCAATGGAAGACGAATAGTTCTTGTGGTTGCATCAGTCAAGGTCAGGCCATAAATCAGACACAACATAGCAAGGGATAACAACTGGAGGGTGGAGGACAGATGGAAAGAAGAAATATGAAGGAGCGTGGAAAAAAATGGAAGAATGAATAAAATAAAATGTTAAAAGGAAAGAGGAAATACATAGATTAATGGAACAAATTTTTCTCTTTTTTTTTTTGTAATTACATAACCTATTTGCCACTGTGCACATTTACTGGATATATTTTGTTCTTGTTTCCAGTATGGCAACAATATTGAGAGATATAAAGATAAACTATCACATAATCACCTTAATCATGAGCAGTCTTAACAGAAGTACCACATTGCAGTACCATAGCATCTACACACTATATTGCCATTGCACCTCTCTAGTATTCTTGAAACTCCTGTCAATATCATCACAATTCTGAGCCCAAGATATGTTTTAGTGAACTGATTTTCAAAAGGTACCAAGCAAACCTGCAATTCTCAGTTAATGGGAATAGTGAGGGCTTTGGAAATCAGACCAAAAAAATCCTTCATTTGTATTCTAAAGTAAAAGCACAGCTTATTCGCAGCCGTATAGGACTTTTCAAAGAGTTCTACGTAAAGCCCTGAAAACTCTTATAAGCCATCAGAAAGGAGGCAAAAATCCCTTTGTAACCATATAGGTGACACAGGGCTACGGCAGCTGCAGCCTATGTCCACACACTTTCATTATTTTCAGCTGGTTTCAATTCACCATTCAATCAGCTTCAATTAGTTGTTGCTTTAGTACACAGGAGTAAATCTGAAGTGTTTAAGTAATGTATATGCATGTGCTCATGTGCTACCCTGCTCAGAACTTGTTTTATAAAACAAGTTATAAGAAACATCAGGCTTGCAGGAAGAGAATGTGTTTCACTGTATGTTCTGAATCAAATCAGGAAAAGAAAAGAATGAGTGCATAACACTCTGACGGGGTACAAAGGACTGGAGACTTAAAAAAATGACAAAAGAACAAACGCTCTGAAAAGTATAGGATGGACAAAATAATATTAGGTTCACCTCTCTTGTCAGTTATATTGATGTACATCTAGAGTAATTCCACTGATGTCTAGAGAGTCACTCCTTATATATAAGTGTTTCATTGAGAATAGGATTCAGCCCACTGAATTTCTGTAGGTAGTTGAAAGAGTATTTGGAGAATCAGACTTCCAGGATTCTGCTAGCTGTGATGGTCAAAGTATCTGTCACTCCGGAATACTTGGATACAATGTTCTTTCAGATGTTCTCTGGCAACAGTGCAAGAATGTTCCCCATTCCAGATGGTATCGATCAGTTTCTAGATAATAACAAGAGAAATAGGGTAAGATTCTGCCTTCAGATATTTACATCCAACTACTACTACAGTCAATGTAAATTGTATATGCAAATCAAATGGCATAATATGGTTTTTATTAAATTTTCCACTGGCAAAGAATATTAGGAGCAAGTAACAAAAGAACTCTAGGTCACTGGTATTTTCCATCCATCTGTGTGCCATAATTTTGCATATTCTTTCCATTCTTACGCCCCCGTGTTAATTAAGGAACATATAGGGACAGGAATTCTTATGATTCCATGCATATACAATTTTGTTTATGGTAAGAAATGTAATGTACTCAATTACAATTGTGGGATCAAGGTTATATCTTTGCTCTTTAGAGTCTCAGACAACCAACTCTTAGAAGAGATCAGAATCAAAGAGGTTCACTTTTTGGTTAGTAGAATAATTTATAATTGCAAGGTATAGACTGATACTGGGAAGAAGCAATTATCCTGACATATTTTACAGATGAGGATGGATTTCCTCTAAAAAACTAGCTAACTACTTTTGTTTCAACAGCTCCAAAATCCCTCAAAGTTACACAATAACAAATTGCAAAAGACTCACTAGGAAAGTTGGAAGAACTTTTGGCATTTTAAAGATATGCATTCAAGCTGCTTGATAAATCTGGGTGTGCTATTATCCATCACCCCATGTAAGATATTCCTGGCACATTGGTATTTCCACAATATTGTTATCAAATGTGGTGCATCTTTAGTAGAAGTGAAAGATAGACCTATGCATCTTAAAGTCTCAGATATGTAAACACAATCTTCAGAAACCAAAGAGAATTGTTTGTAAAAACTGAACAAATACCAACATAGAAGAAGGCAGAATTCTAAGAGATAGAATAGAATGGATTACATCTCCAGTAGGTTCTTATACCACATCCATCACCATGGTATCTTTGAATGTCATTCCATTGTAATACTACACAGCAGAGTTTTTAAGGAAAGCATAAAAACAATTTAAAATCTCAAGGTACTTGGAGAAGGTGGAATTAAGGAGATTATCATTCTAAGGTGGCCTTCTACACCAAAAGATGACTAAGTAAAATGGCACCAGCTTACTTAACAGGTCTGCCTCCCTGTCCATATGCAGTGCAATTGTAGTCATGTTGGTCCCAGGATATTAAAGAGAAAAGGTGGGTGAGGTAATATCTTTTATTAGACCAACAGAAGAGCGTTGGTTGTAATCCATTCTAATCTCTCTTACAATTGTGCCTTCTATTTTCATTTGTTCAATTTTTACGAACAACTTCCTTCAGTTTCTGGAGATTGTGTATATGGATCTGAGAATTTATATATGGATAGAAAAACTCAGAATTTATGCATATATATATAGTGGGACATCTTACATAGGGTGCTGGATAAGAACAAATAAACATTTACCAAGCATGAATGCGTGAATGCATATCTTTAAAATGCCACAGGTCCTTCCAACTTTCAAGCAGTTGGTCCAATGAAAGAAATCACCTCACTCACCTTGTCTCATTATGCATATGCATTCATATCTGTTTGCTTTAGGAATATACACACAGACAAACACACACTTTTACTGCATTTTGCTCTGGCCACCCCGGTACAATTAACAAAGCTAAGAGAGAGAAGGAGCTGGATACTATTTTTTGAGTTTTCTTTTTCAAAAGTGTAAGGGGAAGAAAAAATAACAACAAAAACAAAACAAACAAACAAACAAAAAAAGGAAAGGAAAGGAAAGAGTTATCTTGGTTTCCATCTACCAAGAATTAACCAGAAATTCTCAAAATTACCTCTGCCAGGCCCAGAACAAAGATTTATGTATATCCTTGAATCAGAGCCATCGGGAAGTGCCTTGCAAATAAAATAAATAAATAAAAAAACCTCTACCATTGATCATCAATTAGGGATAATTCAGTACAAAAATAATCTTTTACACTGGTTCCCCCTTTGGGTCTTGTCAAAACAGACAGCTGGTGGAAATGTAAGTCTAGGAAGCCACACTGGCTTCAGGTGTTAGGACTTTTGGCTAGAAGTATGCAGGAGGATTAATAAACTAAGAGATACAACTTTAAAATTATTTCCCAGGACTGTGATGGGATATAGCTTATCATGTTAGAAATTCTCCAACTCATGGAAAGCTTGGTTCTTTAGGGTCATGCTTGTAATGAGATGACTCCTATTGCTTAGATGGAAAAGTAAAATGCCTCCAGATCAGGGATGGGCAAGCTATGGGCCATGGGCTACATATGCCCACAGGAGCCTTTCACCAGGCCCTTCTGCTGGGCCTGGCCAGAACACAGTAGCCACTCCACCCTCCCACCTCTGCCCCCCCTCTTACAATGTGGATCCAGCGGCGGTGCCCTAGCTGGAATTCAGCAGCTACCCCTCCCCCAACGTGTGGGCCCAGCCGTACTATGTTGAGTGCTCCCCCACCCTTTCCTCTTTTCCCCCCTTCCATCATGTGGACCCAGCAGTGCCCAGGCCAGAATGTGGTGGCTGCTCCCTCCACCCCATCTCACTCCTTCCCTGCCCCTCATCCGTGGCATGGCCCAACATACAATTTCTAATACAGATGTGAACTTCAGGCCAAAAAGTTTGCCCATCCCTGCTGCAGATAGAAGTTAGGCACAGACACTTGGCTGAGTTTCCATAAGTATAATCAAAGGCATAAGTTGAAGACTGTTTCCTTTCAATAAGACATGACAAACCACACAAGGGCCGTGAATGCGTAAGACGAGGCAGAGTCCTTAGATAAGTCCACCCACCACACTGAGTTTGGTGATTAATTCCTTGTGTCTATTTGTCAGCAGCTGCAGTATATGGGAAATGGATAGCACCCTTTAAAATAGTTTGTCAGCCACCTACTACAGGGGTGTCAAACATGAGGCCCGCAGACCTCTTCCATCCAGACCGTGACTGTGCTCTGCAGGACCACAATCTCTCCCTAACTGACTGTGGTCTTGCATACCCCGCATCCAAGTGTGTCAGGTCTTGAGACATCACAGAGCACTGGGTATGCAACACAGCACTTCATGAGTCCACACTCTCTCCCTAAGAGAGAGAGAGAAAGAGAGATATCACAGAGGGCAATCTCGCATACCCAGTGCTCCGTGATACCTCAAGAGTGCCTTTGTATTTTGATTTATGGTACGTACAGCCCACTGGAAGTATATTTAAGTCAAATCTGGCCCACAATAGCAAATGAGTTTGACACCCCTGATCTAGTAGCACTCACTGTGTTCTATGTTTTACAAGCCATCAAATCCCAGGCAGAGAAGCCATGTGAATATGTAGCTAGGTTTTGCATATTGTGAAGTACTCAGTCATTTGGACCATACTGGGCACACATAGTTTCTTTATATTATGTTTCTTGTGTGAGGAACAAAGTACACAACAGCTATGTCCATTTCCAGTTTAGTGACAAACTACTACATGTCACAGTGCCATTTCTGCCATCTCTTTCTTTTCTCTCAGGCTGAGTCTACACTGGCAGCAAATTTTGGCAAGCTATGTAGAGGAACTGATGTACCTTCCATCAACTTCCTTTACCATCGCAACCCCACTATCCCATGTTGACTGGAAACACCCTGCAATTGATGTTGCATTACTCTTTTGGCAGGGGTAGATTAATGCTGTTGGCTTCCAGATTGATTGAGCAGGTCTCTATGGCCTCTCAATTGATCCCAAAGAATCGATCTGGTTGCACCAACTGTGCTACCATCAATATAGATATACCCTCAGTGTTATGCAGTTTTTCCTTTTTGCTTTGTGAGAAGTCTTTATGGATATTGGAGTAGATTATCTCAGCAACTACGCAGTTGTCTGTGAGTTTTTAGGTCTACAGTCTGGCACTCCAATAAGTTTAGTGGGAATCCTATGGGTCTTCGAGGGAAGATTACCATTTCAAGAGATACATCTATAGAGTTCTCTCCTGTTCACATAGACATATTTTTCTTCTCTCCTATATAGTGGCAGAGGCATGCGTATAAGCTATCAATAGAAATATTGGGCTGAAAGGCATCTTAAGAGGCCATCAAATCCAGCACGTTGTGCTGATACAGGACTAGCTCTTACACCACAATATCTTATACATCTCAAATATCAGTCAGCGTGGTCAGTCATAACTCTACCTGAATGCATGCTACACTTCTCCTAGCCACATCATAGTTTTAATAATCTTCAAGTTGTTCTATAAGATTTCTATTCCTTTCATACTTCTGTCATTGCACTAATAGATCTTACATTACACCCACTTTATACTTTGCTGTCCTGTTTAATTTCCATTGAGGTAACAGAAACTTTAGATACTCACATCCTCTGAAAATCAGTTTATGTGCATTTAAGGGTTCACTCAGTCTTAGATCTAGCAGCCATTATTTCACTATCATTTAAATAGCCTCTTCTTCCCATGTTGTCATTATTTGGCTCATTGAGAACCTCTGTGAACAATATAGCTTCCTCATCCTCATCAGCTACTTGATGAGACTTAGCAGGGATATCAACAGTATCAATGCTAGTCTAGCTCTCACTAGAGCTTGTGATACATTTCTCGTGGTTGGTGTAACTGCTTCCTGCACTGGTGGGTGCACATTACTCTTGCCATGGAATAGGCCTATTTCTGTCTCAGTCTGGTTTTCATTTTTTCTCCATTCATGAAATCAGGCACTGTATAGACTAAATGCAATGCTGTGTAATAAAAGATATAACAGTCACTTAAATCAGTACCCAAGATGCCCTAATGTTCACCTATTTTGGGAGCTCCTTAACATTGTCTCCTTGCTGTCTAGCTTCTTTGGGTTATCCCACACTGTTTTTGATGGCTTCTGCTCTTGTTAGCAACAGATTAGAAGACCCTGTCCCCTGCTCACAACGGAATCCATTCAGGTATCTTATTTCAAGTTTGCATATGTGAAGCTGCTCCCCTAACTTCATTCCTTGTGGTTCCCACTGTTTCAGTGCTCCAAGTTCTCTTTCCCAAAATTGCTGCTTTGTGCACCTTTGGAGTTGCTCACACCTTTAGCACTACCCTTGCAATTGCAGGACTTCTTCCCTTTTTCCTAGCACCTCCTATTGGCTTCACCTAGCTCTGTTGTTCTTTTTTCAGACCTGGTATAGGGGAGCTCCCTGTTGTTACCTATAACTTTTCACAGGATTTTTCCCCTAGCCGTCTCTCTCCTGGTTTTCTCCTGTGGTTAGCAATCATGTTCTCATATCATATATGAGACCAATATTTTATACAGACACACACAGAGTTTCTCTGTGACTGTTGATTCACAGTGACTGTTCTGTTGCAGATAAATACTTTAAGAGTCATTTGTGCAGGAAAGAACCATTTTACAAAAGAAATGGGAGAACTCAGATATGTGAAGAAGAGTGTGGATCTGAGGCAATCAGCAGTGGAACTAAGTAGCAATACAGGGCAGTGATGGGAAGAGGGAATAAGACACAGTCATAGTTCCATTGATTGAGAGAGTTGTGCAGGATACTTACATGGACAACTTAGGGGTGGAATGAAATGGTAGGAGCAAAAGGTGAGGGAAGAAAAGTGATTGCAAAGTCTGGGGTTCCAGTTTAGTTGGTTATTTTGCCTTGGTTCTAAAAAGTGAAGTGTACCTATTTGTTGGGCATTGAGACCCTGAAATATTACTACTCTGACTTTTTACATTGTGCCTCTAATCAGTTGTGACACTGGATATTTTGCCTCATTAGGGAAATACAGTCTAGAAGAAATTACTACAAGGCAGGTGCTCAACTTTTTGGAAAACCATACTCAAACAGGAGTTATCAATAGTTTCTATGAGAGCAGGAAATCTAATAGTGGGGTCCTGGAAGGATCTGTGCTATGTCCACTACCATTCAATATTTTCATTTGAGCAGATGATAGATTGGAGAATATGCTTATAAAATTTGAAGATGAAACCAAGTTGGGCAGTCACTGGCACTCTGGAGACCAGAACTAGAATTCCAAATGACTGTGATAAATTCAACACTTGGTCTCAAATCAACAAGATGAAATTGACTGACAAGAGCAAAGTACTAGCCTTATACACAGGGGTTAAACTAAGGGGGGACGCATTGGAACGCAATTCTGGGGCCCCCAAATTTGAGGGGGCCAGAGTTCCGGGGACCCTAAAAATAGAAAAATTCAGCGGAACACATGTTCTGCCCTGCCATGGCTGCTGTCAAGTCTTACGCCCCACCGTTGTTAATCGCAATACTTATTGTGTTATGCAGTGTTTGCTAGTTTGAGACAATAATTGCTATAGACATCAACGCCATATAAAATTATAAATATTTTTTATGGAGCGATAACCCATTAATGTGGTACTGCAAATGCCTACCTGGGCTGGGGCCCACACATGCATGAAGGGGACCCAGATAATATGGGAAGGGGGCCCGGAGATTAGGAGGGTTCTGGGGCTCATCAAATTATACTTTAACCACTGCTTACACAGGAAAAATCAAATGCATAATACAAAATGAAGAATAACTGGAGAAGCAGTAATACTGTTGAAAAGGATCTGTGGATTATAGTGGATCATGAATTGCATATGAGCCAACAATGTGAAGCAGCTGGGGAAAAGGCTAATATCATTCTGTATTAAGAGGAATGTTGTACGTAAGATGTGGGAGCTAATTGTTTAACTCCACTAGGAACTGGTGAGGCCTCACCTACAATATGATGTCCAGTTCTGGGTACGACAAATTGGAGAGCAGAGCAATAAAAGTGATAAAAGGTTAGGAAACCTGATCTTTAAGAAGAGGTTAAAAATAGTGGAAAGGCTTAATCTTGAGAACAGAAGACCGAGAAGTGACCTGATTGCAGTCTTCAAATACGTCAAGGGATACTACAAAGAGGATGGTAATCAATTATTCTTGATGTCCACTGAAGGTAGGGCAAGAGGTAATAGACTTAAGCAGCAGGAAGGGAGATTTAGGTTTGGTATTAGGGAAAAACTTGTAACTATAATGATAGTTAAACACTGGAATACGAATATTTGCGGGTTGTTGGGGAATCCTCTTCACTGGAGGTTTTTAAGCAGAGTGTGGACCTTATCAGCCTGGGTCTAGTTAGTCCTGCCTGAGTGGGGAGAGAGGAAAGGCAGATAGTATAGACTAGATGACCTCTCAAAATATCATCCACTACTACATTTCTAAAAAACAAAGAAACAAGGAGTCCTGTGGCACTTTTAAAGACTAATGAATTTATTTATTGCATGAGCTTTCATAGGAGAAAATCCCACTTTGTCAAATGCTTTGACGATGAGGAGCTTACAGAATGGGAGGAAAATAAATGCAGGGAAGTGTAAGTCATAGGATCAGGTCAGGCTAACAGCAAATTAGAGTCATTGTTAAGTTTCAAACACTCGGGAATGGTATATAGAGAAAGGTGAGGTCAAATCACTTGTTGTAATGAGAAAAAAATCTCCTTGTTTAACCCTGAGGAAATAGAATCAAATTTACATATAAATTCAAGTTCTGCAGTTTCTCTTTGAAGCTTCAATTTGTTATTTATTTGTTTGAGCACAGCTATTAACAAGTCATCAATGGAGTGACCAGGGAGCCTATTGATTTTTGAATATTGTGATTTCTCATGTCAGACTTGAGTCCATTTATTCCTTCATGCAGAGACTGTCCTGTTTGGCCAATATGCAAGGCAGAGGGGCATTTCTGGCACATTATGGCATAAATCACTTTACTGTTACAGCCTGACCTGATCCTATGACTTACACTTCCCTGCATTTATTTTCCCCCCATTTTGTAAGCGCCTCATCTTCAAAGCTTCTGATGAAGTAGGATTTTCTCCCATGAAAAGTTAATGCGATATATAAATTTGTTAGTCTTTAAAAGTGCCACAGGACTCCTTGTTTGTTTTGCTAAACTTGACTAACACGGCTACTCCTTTGAAACTTGTCCTACATTTCTGTGATTCCATCATTTTATGCAATCATTTTATGGTTAAGACAAAAAGAAAAAAGTGCCAAACAAGTTATAATTGTGATTTATCAGCTACACAGACTATACAATATGATGTTAGCTCTGAAATACCAGGGTGGAAAATGAGTAACATTTATGTGAGAACAGTTAAGCATATCTTTGTAATGAATGGTATCATTGAAGTTAAATACCTATCTAACTCTTATTGAAACATGTACAATGTAGACTAGATATTGCAAAAACTCAGACATCAGAATTGAGGACAGACCTTGAAATGAAACAATTTTCACAAATTATGGTTCAGTAAAAGAGAGAGACAAAGTTTTCTTGAGGACTTAATGAAGTGTTTCTTTTACCAGGTTCCAACCAGACAAGATAACACACCCTCCTCCATTTTCAGTTTACTTGTACTTGAGAACTAGCTACATTTAACCTGTCTCTTAGTTCCTTTTTCCTTAATTCCCTGAGTGCAAGCCCATCACTAGAGGGAATTGGTAGGTGGCATTGAATCCCTCCTCACCGAGTGTCCTGTAGTCCCAGGGTAATCTGAAGCAGCCACCTGTATGAGGTGCCTGTTCAGCAAAGCATTTAAGTATATGTTGTAATTTAAGCATGCAATTCAGTTGATGGGACTTAGTTTCAAGATAAGCCTGTGTTTTAACACTTTCACACAATGCTAAATTGGGGCTGGAGCAAAGAAGAGTACTTCACCTGCTACAGCTACCTACCAGCACCTCCCCAGGCTTCCTAATTACTAGCCATGGTATGTGAGGCAGAGGGAGACAGTGTTGTTTTAGCTGCTGTCCCACTGTGAAGAAAATACCCACAGCCAAAGGCTGCTAGTGAGCAATGAGTGACTGACCACCTGGCCTGAGCCACTCTGCCAGCTGCCACTTCTGATCTTAGGCTATAACCATATAAAAACATTGTGAGGATCCAACCTACCTGCTAAGCCAGGTGCATTCTTAGCTGGTTTTCACTATCCCAATAAGTCAAGTCCAGGCTCTACCTTTGCTTCAGTCTGCCCTTGGCACCTCCCTGTGCCAGCAGCTTCTGGGTTCTACTACAAGACAATGAATTGTGACTGGCAGCATAGCAGTAATGGCTTCTTCTCCAACATTTAGGCTATCCAGTTGTTTGAAATTCCAGCCATTTCCTGTGGAAACTGGAGGGATTCACCTACAGCCCACAGCTAAAATCCCTCCAGCACATCATCAAAGATCTACAACCTATCCTAGAAGATGATCCCACACTTTCTCAAGCCTTGGGAGGCAGGCCTATCCTTGCTTACAGACAGCTCCCCAACCTGAAACAACTACTCAGCAGCAACCGAACACTGTACAGCAAGAACACTAACCCAGAATCCTATCCCTGCAACAAACCCCATTGCCAATTCTGCCTGCATGTTGACTCCAGTGATACCATCACAGGTCTCAGCCACATCATCCACACCATCAGGAGCTCATTCACCTGCACATCCACTAATGTGGTATATGCTGTCATGTACCAACAATGCCCCTCTGCCATGTACATTGGCCAAACCAGACTGTCCTTACGCCAAAGAATAAATGGACACAAATGGGACATCAGAAATGGCAACATCCACAAACCAGGAGGAGAACACTTCAATCTCCCTGGACACTCAGTAGCAGATCTGAAAGTTGCCATACGCCAACAGAAAAGCTTCAAAAGCAGACTTCAGCGTGGAACTCCAGAGCTGGAATTGATCTGCAAACTTGATACAATCAGACTGGATCTGAATAGGAACTTCGAATGGTTAACACACTACAAAAAGTAATTGTCCCTGTTCACTCATACTCATCTTCTAATCAACTGATGTGAGTGGGCATCATCGACCCTAACTGAACTGACTTTCCTAACACTTGCCCTCCCTCACCCTGGCATGTGTATATACACCTCTCAACTGGAGTTTCTACTTCATGTGGAAGTGGAGGGGAAGTGGGTTGGAGCCCACAAAAGCTTATGCCCAAAGAAATTTGTTAGTCTTTAAGGTGCCACAGGACTCTCATTGTTTTTTCTTAATAGCAGTGAAGTAATAATTAATACAGTGAAACCTGTTCTAAATGACCACTCATAGGACCATCAAAATTTGCTTTAAGCAGGTCTCAGCCAGACTGGTAGTTGGTGCCTTTGCTGTTTTAGGTGGTCTCAAGACAGAAGCTTCTGTATTCGCTTTCGAGACCATGTATAGTCAATTCCCACCCTACCTAGACTCTCATTCATTGCTGAGTTGTAGATCCTCCCCCCTTTGATAGGCCTCCCCTGCCCGTTTGTTTCATTTTCAACATCTTCATGGGGACTCTTATGTTGCATCACAGGTATGTAAGGGGCTCCCATAAACATCGGCATAACTTCCTCATTATCTATATTCAAAATGCTCCTGAAAATTTGCCTTTGTCATGATGCCTACAAAAAACTTAACTATTAGGTTATAGTGTGCAGAGACCCATGTTGATCAGCACTGTCTCATTGTTCACTTGCACTCTCTCATCAAGCCTATACCCGTCTGTTGTCCTTTCTTTTGTACTTAGCCTGTGAGACTCCTGGTGCAGGGACTGTCTTTTTGTTCTGTGTTGGCACTGTGTATGTCACAATGTTGTCCTGTTCTCTGATGAGAGCCTCTAGATGCTATGGTAATACAAATAGTAAATACGGAATTGTTACATAAGTAAAGCTTCTTGCACAGATTTTACAGTAATACTACTAATCAATACTTTTTCAAAGGCACCCTACATTACTTTCCAGGGCTGGAAAAGTTTGACCATCTCTCCACGAGCTTCATCCTTGCCCTGCTCCACAGAGTGTGCACAATAGCATGAGAGCCTTGTTTGTGTGATGAACACTCCTTGCAGTCTCAGCCCCCTGTGACTGAAACCCTGTGCTCCATTATGGAAATAAGAGGCAGGATTTGCCATTAAGTGCCAGCAAGACTTCTGATGTTGCTTATTTGAAGCCAGGTGCTTAATGCTATTTGAATGGGGCAGGGATTTGCCTAAAGAGGATCAGAGATGTCAGGATCACCAATGAGCTGAAGAGTGAACTAGATAGTTTCAAAATAAAAAGTTAAGAGAGGATAAAGAGGTGTAGTGATGAAGCAGGAAATCAGATAAGACAGACAAAAAAAGGGGGCAGAGATATTGGCCTTGAGTAGTCTTTTTTTCCCCTGTTCCTATGAATTCTTATGCTCTTGCATACTAAGCCAAGATCAATTGAGATTAATCAGTTGAATGGAAACCATTGTGAACTCATTGCAGGCTTTTAAAGTTTAAATTTGTTTATTGAGCACAATTTGGTTAGCATCAGGTGCAGGAGTTATATACACCAACACTAGCATAGAAATTACTTTATTTAGATCCCAGTTATAAGTTTCTATAGCAACTGGGCCCTATAGCAGAAATCTGAGGTTTTTCACACATGAACACTGCTGCTGCTACACACTGGTAATACTGTAGTTTTGGGGCACTAGACTGCTGTTTAATTCTTTTTAAGCTGCTCTTCCCCTTCCTCTCCTCCCCCGTATCTTTCTTTAATATATCTATGCCTGCTTAGTCATACATTTAATTACAGTTTTTGCACTGAAAACCCCTCTTCCCTGGTTGTAGTATGAAGTATCTATTTCAGTCCAAATTCAGTTTCCCTTGAATGGTTAGCATGGTGGTGTGTGTTACACACACAGAAGCTTTAAATATAACCTAAACTGTGAAAGATGGTGGGGAGGTGGCCTTGGTGCTGAAATTAGGGAATGCCTGAAATAATGAGATATGTTCGATCAGGTTCTGTGATAAGATTAGAATTCTTGAGAGAAGCTGGGTCAAGCCAGGTCAGCACTTGGACAGGAGATCTCTCTGGTACTCCATGGTGATTCAGTAGGTGCTCCTGTTGCCTCAGAATCAGAATTTAATCAATGATCCCAAATGGTATGTGGGGTTTTGCCTTTCTGGAAGAGTTATCTTTTAGCCAAGATGTAAAACTGGGGTTCTGATCACTTTTAGTAATTAAAAAAAACAACACCACATAACAGTTCCTGTCTAACAATAAGATATTAACTGGAGACTTCTGATCACATTCCACCTCCAGTAACTTACACTGCACTTAGCTAAACTGCCTCTTACACTTACAGCTGGATCAACTGGATGTGTTTTTTTCCTAGTCTTAATCCTGAAAGCTGTTAGAAAGCTGATCTATTCCACCTTCAAGAGGGTTGCAATTTAATAGTGGGCAGATGAATCCACAACTTTTATTTATTTCACTAGTCATTGAGACCCTTTTTTATTTTGATTTCTTTTAAAAGCACCAATCCCTGATCTTTTGCTACAGTTAATTTTTTTCCTGCCTTTTAAAACACATTAAAATGCTTTGATGAGATGTTCTATAGATGTGCAAAGTGAAGTTATGACAACAGGGAATATAAAACATGATGATACATTTGGTTTGTTTAATAGTACATAAGTATTTTGTCACTAGTGTTTCTTTTGGATATCTAAGAGGAGAATCCTGTGATTTTTCATCAAAATTAAGTATATGTCCTTTGTACGTTTTCATTTGCAGACAATGATTGAACTATATGAATTTTATACACTCTAAAAGCGTCCTTCCTCTCCCACTGGTTTGATTCTTTCCATTCTGAAGGGAAACATGTTACTTAATTTAGCACCTTAAAGGAGAGTGTCTTGTGTCGTGTGCTAGAGCAAACCAGCTACATGAGATCATAAATCATTTTTCCATACTTGGTGTGCAAGAGCAGCCATCATGTGTCCGAAATAACATTACCTAATATACCCACATGAGGGTTGGCCAAGGGAACAAAATCTAACTTGAAAAGAGGATGATAGAGGGCACAGTGGAAAGTCAGGGATGTATTACAGATCCTTGAAGGTCAAGTGTGCAGTCTTATCCACCCTCAGGTTGAGGGTGTCAGTTATAGACTTTAAAAAAAAATTATGTAGGCTTGTTAGGCTGCATAATTATTGAGAGCATGAGAAACTCATCTGTGCTAAAGAACAGCTTGCTCTGTTCATAAGGCAGAATTCTATCTTTCAACTTTTGCTGACTGTGCAGATAGTGCTAGCTTTACCTTGATGGGGGCCACACCCACTTGACCTAGACTCTTCCCAAACTCGCCATCAGAATAGAGAGTCACAGTAGTATTTATCATGGATCAGGACTCTCAGCACCATGACAGCATGCACCACAGATAACACAGTGCAACTGATGGGAGGGTTCAGAAGCTGGAGACAAGTACCTGAAAATCATTTGTCTGCCCTGCAGTAAGTTTGTCAGCAGCACATACAGCTTCAGCATGGCCTGCTGCCATTCTCAGCAAGCACAGGACACGTTGCCAGCATCTACTCACAAAGCACGGAAGTGAAGTGTTGTAATTTCTTTAGGTTTTGCCTTCTCAGGCTTCTGGTTTCTGTGTCTGCATGCCATGAGATGGCGTTTCAAAATGGCAGAGGCAAATTCTGAGCTCACCTTGATGCTTGCATTTTACCAAGAGGTTGAAATCTAACCGGAGAAAAGGAGTGGGACATCTTTTTCGGGCATGAAAATGCCGTAACTTGACTGGTCAATCCCCAGACTGCACCAAACAGCCAGGAAGGGAAAAATACGTTATCTGTGCTAGCACAGAAATGACATATGGATATATACATGTTTTCACCTTGACAAACAAATGTACAAATTTCATTATAGGCTTCCTGGACGGTATACTGCTTTGGAATTATACACGAACATAATGTATCAGCTAGTTGAATATAAAGGATTCACAAAAAAGGTCATTGTATCACTTTTAGTTTTTAGTTTTGTATCATTTTTCGTCTTTAGTTTCATGTCAAGACATTTCATTTTCTTTCATGAATCTGTGCTGATTATGTTCAGCTTACTTCTAACCACAGCTCCATTTTGAACAGAAACAAGAGTTACCAGCCATAGTATTAAACTTAATTACTACATAATATTTAATTGTTCAGAATGTCTACCACTAAATTGCTTCTTTAATTAATCACAAGCAGGCAGGGTGTATTATTCAGTAAACTGGCATTTCTTGTTTTGTTTTAGTTCATAGAAAAATATCAATAAATATTGAAAGGGAGGGATTTCTATTGTGCCTCTGAGAACAACTTCCACTTAGTATTTTTAAGTATTACCAACTCAGTGCCATTGTAACAGGCAACTGCAGGAGAATGGTAAGGTATGATCCAAACAGAAGAATCTCATTTGGCGCTTGTATTCTGTATTGTATTCCTTGGTTTATTTCTCCCCCCCCCCCTTTCATGATTTTTCCCACTGCACCCAAACCGTGTGTGTGAGAGGAAGCACAAAAGAGCCTGGCTTTCTGATTGCCTGCTAAGGTGTATTCTCATCACAATAAAAAACAACTTGGTTGATTAAATTAAGTTCTTATTTAATGTAAAAAAAATTAAAGTGTTCTACTAGGTTAAATCTTAATAAAATTCATTTGAATAAACTTTATCTACCTATAATGATACTCAGTGTCTAAAGGACCTTTGAATGTTACCTTGAGCCTCAACCTGAAAGTAGATGTAATTGTCATTTTATCACAAGGCTCTTTCTCATGATGTCTGAAAATAATCATTGTTACCAAAGATTTTACACTATTAGTTTGTGTTCTCCAAATACACTATTTTTGAAAGTAAATAGCAAGTTATTTTAAGATAGTATCTTCATAATTGCTGAAAAGGACAGCAATATAATGTTAGAGTGAATTTCATCTAGGAGATGCCAAAGACTTTTCCATGTGAGTAGCTATAATCCAGTTTCAGCAAGTAAAAAAACTGGGGAAAGTTAGTTAATAGAATACTACTTTACACCTTTTCATCATAGATCATAAAGTGGGCAGGTATTATTCACATTTTACAGAGGGGGAAACTGAATCACAGGGAGATTTACATTTATATATATTTATTAAAGAAATTTATCTTGCCTTGAAGGTAAATAAAATGTGGTCTACTTAAGAGTCCAAGAGGAAACAATGGACATCAAGAGAAACAGTACTGTCATTGGTATTGCCACAAACAGTCAGGTAGGCAACATTGGCAGTAGAATGACTATCTATTCAGGCAAGGAATATGGGCCAAACCAAGCAGAAACAGCTAAGATATCTGTACAGAAATTCAAGGAGCCTTAGTAACAAAATGGAAGAACTAGAACTACCGGTGCAGGAAGTGAAACCAGATATCATAGGGATAACATAAACATGGTGTAATGGTAGCCATGATTGCAGTGCAGGCATTAAAGGGTATGTGCTGTTCAGGAAAGACAGAAATAAAGGTAAAAGTTGTGGAGTAGCATTACATATTAGTGGTGAGATAAACTGTAAAGAATTAGAAGTGATGAAATAAATGAAACAATCTTTTTGGGTCAAAAATCACTTTGTGGAAGGAACTTAATAGAGGCTTCCCGAGATAGTGCTGTGTGCATCAATTACAGACCCACAGGATCCAGCCAGGATATGGAGAGAGACCTTCTAGATATTTTTAAAGAAATAAATAGTATTGGAAATTGTGTGATTCTGAGAGACTTTAATTTCCCAGATACCTAGTGGCAGAAAAGTACTATTACTAATGGTAGGGGTCCAGATATTCCTGGATTTTGCAGCTGAGAGATCCTGTCACAAAATAGTCATCAAACCAACAAGAAGTGATGCCATTTTAGATCTAGGCCCAGTCTACACTGCCAGCAAAATCCAGTGGCAGCTGATGGGTGTTAACATAAGCTACACAGAGTAGTTTGTGTAACTCCTATCAACTTCCTAACTCTCCTTTAGCAAACTGTCTTCACTGAGCTGTGCTAACAGAAAATGTGTTCCTATCGATGCAGTGCTATGCCACTTGATGTGATGCTTTTATTAAATTAATTTCCAGTTCGGTTGAGTGTATCTTTGCTGACCACTCAGTCGATCTGGAAAAAAATATCTGATGGCGGTGACTTAGCCACCATCAGTGTAGGCATGGCCTTAGTATTAGTATACAGCAAGGATCTCTTTGAAGAGCTGGTTGTGGAGGCAGCTTTTGTTTGAGTGATCATGAGCTATTTCAGTTTAAACTAAATGGAAGGAAAAACAAAAATAGGTCTCCAATTAGGATCCTTAATTTCAAAAGGACAACATACAGGAGGTCAAACTAGATAATCACAATGGTCTCCTTTAAAAATGTATGAGTCTAAGAGAGTTTGAGCTTACTGCTTTCCATTGAGAATGCCTTGATTGACAGCTCCCAGACCTTTTAAATTGAAGGTCTATTGGCAATACGTCAGCTGATTTCTGACACTATGAAAGGACATGAGCAGGGAATTAGGCCATGTGTACACTAGAGACGTCACAGTGGCACAGCTGTACCAATGCAGCTATGATGTTGTAAGAGCTCCCACGTAGTTGCTCAATGCCAACAGAAAGGAGCTCTCCCATCAACATAAATAAGCTACCCTCAATGAACAGCAGTAGCTATGTCAGTGGGAGAAGATCTTCCACCAAAATAGGGCTGTCCACGCTGGCATTTCTGTCTGTATTACTCATGTCACTCAGAGTTTTTATTTTTCATATCATGAATGATATAAATTATACCAATAAAAGTGCCAGTATGGACATAGCCTTCATTTCTAAAGTAAGCAGGACCTAATACAAAGGTAAAAGGTAGGTTCAGGAACAACAGATTGAACTGAATCCGACAATAAATTGGAAGTCAGTGAAGATTATGGATCACTGACACAATGAGATTGGGGCAGAAAACTTTTCAGATCACAACGTTTCAGGGAACCAGTAGAGATGAAAATATGTAAGGGCTGCTGTATTTTGCACAAGCAAAAGCTTCTGAGTATTTTGCAGCTATAGCCTGACGTAAAACACACATTGCACAAATCAGTCTGCAGCTGACAAAAGCACTGATGGCTACATTTAAACTGGTGTAGGTTAAGTAAACTTGTCTCAGATTACACAGCCAGTTAGTGCTGGAGTCCAACAGAACCAAGGTCTTCTGACATCCCTGCTCCAGCTCTAAGCACTATTTATTGCTGCTTGTCATATAACCAGCCATACTAGCATGACACAGTCAAGGCACTTTTGTAGCCCTTATAGTATTTTGGAATTATTGATTATCTAAAATATTATGGCACTGATCATGTTAGACAATTTCAGTATATGAGTTTTTGACCTACTGTAAATTAATTCCTACTGCCTCTGTGCCTGGGACTCTCTCCCCCTGACCTCCCTGCCTTGTTGCTTCTTTAACAATTATTCATCTTTTATGGGATTCCTTTAGTTAATCACTTCAGCAATAGAAACATTTACTGAGAATGAGAATGGAAGAGCTAGTACTTTTCTGTACCTAAAAAGAAAAAAGTTGAATTTTCCTCCTGAAATGCAGAGAAAGACAATTACATGAGATGTAAAGAAAGAAAGAGAAAAAGGGACTGAATTCCCATAATATTTGATGGTCTAAGTAGAAATTGAAGTGAATAAGACCACAGATATGATTCATTCCCACCCTCTCATTGTTAGTAAAAAGCAGCTCATTATTATTAGAAAAAATGCTGGGCAGGTGATGTAAAAGAAATCAGTATTTGTTATCACTTACATTAACACAAGCTTTTGCATACAGTTTTAGAAATATATTTTATGACAATATAATTTCATAATTTGATCCCTACTGTATTCTGAGCTATCTGAGGCCCACAGATCTCTTTGATACCCACAGCTAATGAGAAGTCTTGTGGGTGTTGTAAGAGCTAAAAATACAATAGTAAATGATTCCTATACTGCCATTTCAGAGGTCACAATGGGTAGCAAAGAGACCACAAGAATGTAAAATAACCATATTGCTGTAAATAAAGCACAGCCATGCTGTAGTTTCAGGATTATCATTTATAGGAGATGTGCTTGCTTTAAGAATATTTTCTTCTTAGATTTGAAAGCCGTTAGAAATGTCTGAACATATGTTATGAGGCAAAGAAATTTCAATGGGATATTTTTTCCCTTTTAAAGCCCAGTCCTTGAAAGACTGACTTGAAACATGAGACAACACCAACCGTCAGTCAAGCAAAGAGTGCCTATTTAGCTGAGAGATGTAGTGAATGTACTGAGCTAAACTGGGTCTTTTTTATTTTTGCAAATTATGTGCCATTAGAAACCAATGATGATGATGAAAATGGGATTACCATCCATCCATTTGAGAGATTTCAAATCTACATTTAAACAGTTCTGGAGGATTTAATGTAAAAACACAGAGCTTTCTCAAATAAGCAATCAAAATAATTCATTAAAGCTGGAATCACTAGTATGCCGGGGTATTGCTGTGTTTTAGAGTAAACTGATTGTGTAAATATTATTGAAGAGGTACTGTAGATAGTTACTTTTCTACTTCACAAATGTGTCTCATTTCTTTTTTAATTGCAGTACATTATCTGCCTTGATTTTCAACTAAAAAACAATCCTTCCTTAACTGTTTATATATATCTGAATGAATAACAGTCCAGATAAGGCTATAAATATGTATAGACATTACAAGCAAGACCAAATGTACAATCTTGGAACACAAAAATTATACATCTGTGTAAAGTGTATCTTTTTTTTTTGTAGTTCAGAGATTTACCATACACGTACAGTAATTTGCCAAGTTATGAGTACTCTCAGAACTTGGAAATGTGCCATATCCCCAATACTGCTCTCAAATTCTCCCTACAATAAGAGGGAGTAAAAACACGCATCAAATATAACCAAATTTGTAATTGCACAAGGGTTATAAATTTTACCAATGAATATTTCTGTTTAAAACAGTAAACTGGCCTTGCAGACTCCCTAGAAAAAAAGGTAAGGAATATGAAAAATCTGTATGTCTTCCAGAAAAGCCCTGGATTAATCACATACCTGTAGAGGAAAACACCTGCAGGCAGACAGACTTCAATGGGTAAAGCTACCCAAATATTTTTTCAAACATTTGTGCACAGCTCTGTCATGACCAATTTCAAGGCTCAACAACAAGTCAAGCACCGGTTGTGCAGATTTGTGTGACATTTGATGGGGGAAGGGGGGAGATGCAGAATACATTGAAAATGAGTAAATTTTTCAGGTTTCACAGTCATTTTTTATTTCTCTCAATGAGGAATGTATTCTACTGCCTTTGGGAGGTGAATTTATAGGGAAAGGTGCACAGTCAGAAACAGAGAAATCTGTGTTGTGAAAAGAGCAAATATGTCTGATCTTGGGATAATAAGTAAAATATATTTAAAAACCACTGTGTTGTGAGATAGATCTGTGGGGAGAAATTCAGCTCTGACTAGGAGTCTAATTCACATTATAGAAAGTACGCTACCATTCAAAACAGATAATTAAGATGGCACTTGTGACCACAGCTTGAGCCAGATCCCTTCTGTCTGGTGAAAGCCAGACTGTCAGTGCTCCCTTGGGGAAGGGAGAGATGATATTTTCCCTTATGAAAGTAACTGCTCCAGGTTCTTGCTCAGTAAGTCACCTTTCTATTTACCACACTGCCCTGCTCTGAAGTTTAGGCTGGATGATAGTCTTTCTGATACAGAGCCTCTCCTACTGAAGCCTCCTTAAGGAGATGGCACACTCAACTCCTACAAGAAGAAATTCAGTATGCATTGGAGGAGCCACTTAAGTCATCTAATGCAGCATAACCACTGTGGTTACACTGCAAGGGACGTGGAACATGGAGAAATCTGAACCTGAATGTGGTAGAACTGAGCTAGCTTAGTTCATTGGAGCCATTTCTAATGTGAAAGATCAACCTGTGGTGGGCATAGGGAAGCAGATTATTTAACATGAAGAGATCATGGTTAATGAATCTGGCATTTTATGCATAGATGGGGTCCCATCTAGATATTCGCAAATTTCCCACTTTGATACCTCATCTTGGATGGATGGCTTCCTAGCACAATAGAAGAGCCTACTTAGATTATAAGATCCTTAGGGTCAAGCTCATCTTTTTGTTCTATGTTTGTACAGTGCCTAGCACAATGGAGTCCTGGTCAATGACTAGGGCTTCTAAGAGCGATCGTATGGATGGACAAGTGGTGGCCCCAGGGCCATATCTGGCCATCAGATCATTTTCTTTGGCTTGCCAAAACCCACCTCAGTGCAGGCATTCCAGTGGCACCAGGGTCAAGAAGGAAGAGCTGGGTGTCATGTGGGGAGGACCCCACTTGTGTGCAGATGCAATTGTTTGGATATTGTGGAAAGAGCCAACGGGCTGGAGCAGGAAGTTTGGCCCACCTCTTTGGGACAAGAGATACTTCTGCATGGTGGGTTTGCTCTCTATGCCCTTCAGGTCTCCCTCTCAATGGGATCAGGGCCCAGGCTATTCCCAGAGGCAGGACCTAACCTACCAACATCCCGCTCCTGGGGGGAAAGACCTGACACCCCCTTGCCACATCACATCCCCTGGCATGACAAAGGGGTTAGGGGATTTTGTGTCTCCCTGCTACTTTCATATATTCCATCCTCCCTGTGGTAATATAAATAAATAAGCATTATCTTAGTGATCGAAATATAGGGTCTGTGTAGACAAAGAGAAACGTTGACATTTTTAAAGCAGGCACATAAGGAAGGAGTATGTGCTGAACACAGGCATTTCATGAAATTGGTTTTGGTATTATTTATAGAAAAAATCATACATTTTTCTATTCAATTTGTCCCACAGATTCTGCAAGCCTTACTCACATTATTAATTATTATTATTTCTTTGACATAGCACTCACTGTTACTGAAGATGAAGGACCATTGAACCAAGGAGCTCACAATCTATGCTTTCACCTGTTACTAATTTTTGTCTTGGCTTTGAAATCTTTCATTCTTTTTAAAGTAAAGTGAGGAAAAAGAATGGTCAAAAGCTTTGTACATATCTCAGAAGAGAGCAGAGGTAGGAGAGGGTCACATACATATATGGGTCCACAGGATCAATGGTCAATTTCAAGCACAAAATGCCTCAAAAAAAAAAAAATCAGAAAAATGCGGAAAGTTCCCTTTTTCTGTAGCATTGTATTGCCAGTTAATAAAAGATGCAATTCACTTGGAAAAACTTTACCGAAAACTGAAGTGAACCTAACACATTTTGGCATCAGGATTTGATCTTGTGGGATAAGCTTGCCCTTACAATAAAAGGAGAAATGTTTTATAAACTAATTGAACAGAAAAGGAAATTGAATGCAAGTGTCAGTTGTTTGATCATCATCTTGGTAAGAATCATACTCTGGTCTAGATAGTGACGCCTTTTCTCACTTAGAATAGTACTTTACATCATGAGTATTATTAAACCAAGCAGGACAACTTCTGGAATAAGGGCCTACTCATTTTGAGTAATATCATGACCCTCTATGAAAAGTTCCATTGATTTTAATGGAATTACTTGCAGAGTAAGTTAGAACTTATCATGAGGAAGTGCAGCGGTACATTGCTTTTAAGAAAAAAACAAAAAAATCAGGACTGAGTTAAATTCTTGAAGAGATGGTAATGTTATTCTCACTACAGTGTGATCTCAGCTAAAGTAAAAATACAGTAACCCAATAATATAGTAAAATGTGTCAGGTATCACTCTTGACAAAAAGATCTCTAAAGCATTCAGAAAAGATCTGCTGTAGGCTGATGGAGAGTGCAGTTGCTGCTTCTATTTGTACTTTAGAGACAACAAAAAGATCAGATCTATTGTTTTGTCAGAAACCACTGCAGGGTCAGCTAGAGGAAGAGAGAATGTCATGGAAATCGGATGATGATGATGATGATGATGATGATGATGATGATGATGTTGATGATGATGATGATGATGGAACTTGCCTGAACCTTCACCTAAAAGTCAAACACAACGCAGTCCAAAAATAATCAAAGGATCTGAAAAAAGATTCTTCTGTGATCTTTAATTTGTTCTTCTGTTACATTACTGAGAAGAGAAATCCAAAAATACTCAGTTCCTGAAAGACAACAGAGTCCTGTGGCACTTTTAAAGACTAACAGATTTATTTATCGCATGAGCTTTCATGGGAGAAAATCCCACTTCGTCAGACGCTTTGAAGATGGGAAACTTACAGAATGGGAGGAAATTAAATGCAGGGGAGTGTATGACATAGGATCAGGTCAGGCTGTAACAGCAAATCAAAATAGGTGTTAGGATTCAAACACTGGGGAACAGCACATAGAGGAGGGTGAGGTCAAATCACTTGTAATGAGAGAAAATCCATAGTCCCTGTTTAACCCCAAGACAACTGAGTCAAATTTGCATATAAGTTCGAGTTCTTTAGTTTGTCTTTGAAGCTGTGATTTGTTATTCATCTGTTTCAACACAGCTATTAACAAGTCGTCAAGGGAGTGAGCAGAGAGATTGAAATGTTCCCCTATTGGTTTTGTAGTGTTGCAATTTCTGATGTCAGATTTGTATCCATTTATTCTTTGGCGCAGAGACTGTCCTGTTTGTCCAATATATAAGGCAGAGGGGCATTTCCGGCACATGATGGCATAAATCACATTGGTGGATGAGCCCTTGATGGAGTAGGTGGCTTGATTAGGCCCTATGATGGTGTCTTCAGTGTAGATATGAGGGCAAAGTTGGCAGTGTGGTCTGTTGCAGGGATATGTTCCTGCTTTAGAGTTTCTGTTGTATGATCTGTAGTTGCTGGTAAGTATCCTTTTAAGGTTAGGGGGCTGTCTGAAAGCAAGGAGAGGTCTGTCTCCCAAGGCTTGAGAGAGTGAGGGATCATCTTGTAAAATAGGCTATAGATCTTTGATGATGTGTTGAAGAGGTCTGGCTTGGGGGTTGTAGGTGGTGACCAGTGGCATTCTGTTATTGTTTTTCATAGGCTTCTCCTGCAGTAGTTGACTTCTGGGTACCCGTCTGGCTCTGTCAATTTGTTTCTTCACTTCTGCGGGTGGGTACTGTAGTTTTAAGAATGCTTGGTAGAGATCCTGAAGGTGTCTGTCTCTGTCTAAAGGGTCAGAGCAAATGCGGTTATATCTTACTGTACACAGTGGATCGTGTGGTGTGTCGAGGATGAAAGCTCGAGGGATGTAGGTAACTATACCGATCAGTAGGTTTGCGGTATAGGGAGGTCTTTATGTGCCCATTGCTAATTTGCACTGTAGTGTCCAGAAAGTGGATCTCTTGTGTGGAGTGTTCCAGGCTAAGTTTGATTGTGTTGTGGAAATTGTTGAAATCTCTATGGAAATCTTCAAGGGCATCTTTACCATGGGTCCAGATGATGAAGATGTCATCAATATAGCGTAGGTAAAGTAGAGGTTCTTTGGGATGAGACGTGAGGAAACATGAGGAAACTTTTTTTTCAGTTCCTGAAAATAGTGGAATTCTCCTGAGACAGTCTATTGTTCTGAGACTTCCAGACCAGAGAGATTCAGATGAGAGTCCAATTTTCTGAGTGTTTTAACTAGACCAGCCTCTCAACTTTTAAGGTTCACCCATCACTATGGGTGATATCTGTCAACTTCTGCATTATCATGATATAACATGACACTATTGTTGGGATAATGTGGAAGTTATTGCTTCCAAATACAATTGTTTCCATCTGAGAGCTGACAGGGCACACTGTAGGAAATTGCATCCCATATTGCACAAGCTGGAATCAATACTGTAATTAAAGGTTTCGAGTTCTGAAGGAGATTGATAAAACTGATCCAAACACATTTTTCACCATTGTGAAAAAGCAGGGAGAAAATGAAAGATAAAATGACCTAAAAAATTGAGGAACTGATGGCACAAAGAAACTGTCTCCCAAAGGAGAGTATGTGCATCAAGTAAATTACTTAAATGTTTAAGGCAGAAATAGATGGGTTGTTAAGTAGAGGAGAAGAAATAAGAAAAGTAAAAAGGGATGGATAAAAGATGCACTGGATCTACCTTTTGTTATTATTCAGATGTTTTGTTTTACATTTGTAACCACACTCAATATTTCTAATTCAAATTATTTTTGTACACAGCAACTGAAATATTAATAAATGGGGACAATAAATGGCCTGGAACCTGCTTAACTTAGAGGCAACTGCTTTTCCCAGGTCATACTGTCCTCAGCAGAAGACCTGGACATTGATCCTTCTAAGTATGAAAGGAAAGGATCTGCTGGCTGAGGATTTTTCATAGGATTTTCCCCATTTGGAATGCAATTCCCATAATGTGTAATAGCTCCTTTCTGGTTTGCCTCCAGACATGCTGCAAAGTCCCATTGACGCTTCCATGAGCACTGGTACGAGGCTGAGGCTTTTGAGGATGAGGCTTCTGTTTGATGGAAAAGTTTGGTGAGGGTTTTAAATCATTGGTCACATGACATAATTAAATGGGTGGTGTCAGAATGGGAGAAAGGAGAAGTGTCACAGTATTGGATATGTATTTCCAGCCACTATGATAAGTATATTTTAAAATGTAGGTCAAAGCTGGGATTGGTGACATTTAGTGTAGAGTTTCTTATAGGACAAAAACAATTAAATAGAAAAGATTTGGTTAAAAAATCCACACATGATCTAGAACAATGTACTGTAGCTAGTCGCTTCGAATATGGAAGGAAGTTTCATTTACTTTTAGTAATTTAAACCCACAAACCTTTGTAAGTGAGGGATTATTTAAACTCTTGTAGGGGTAATGTAGGAACAGATCATGGCCTGGCATGCCCTCCCCACCATACATATAGCCCTGCATGTCTCCTACATCTGCAAGCACAGGGGGAAAACAGGAGCTTCCTCTTTATCATGGGGGTGGGAAGCGGGTTGAGGATGGTAGTGTCTAGGCTGTGTCTCTAAAAGCTGGCCTATGTGCACATAAATCATGGACAGAAAAAGGACTAAAGTTGCTAAATTAAATATTTGTCCCTCCTTCTTATGTTTCCACTAATGTCTTTCATTATTTCATATGGTCAAACATAAAGGGATCGATTGTCCTCTTGAACCTCGCCCTCTCAAATGTGTGGCACAGGTTTGTTTATTCCTAGAAGCACCAGAGGAAACCAGGGAAGGAACTGTACCTCAAAAAGGCACAATTCCTTATCCTCACATCTTGCTCGTGATTGAAGTTAATAATTTTCTAGTAGCCATGGTCATTAGGAAGACAAGGTGCATCTGAAGTGCTACCATGCTAGAGACTACTCTTACTCTATTGATTCTAATGGCTGCATACCATTTCCACAACTTCCTCCACTTCCTCATTATTGATGCTCTTATTTTTAATTGTTTTTCTCCCCCCCTTCCAAATATCATCATATTTTGAGAAGTTGCTCACTGACTCACATGCTTGCTAATAAACAAATGAAAGGAGAAGTGAAATGGTGAGATTTATTAACAAGAACATTCATAACTCTTCTGCTGTATTTCTCTGGCTGTGCTTACAACACATCTAGAACATATAACAATACCAAAAAAACCAGAAACAGCAACAGTATAAAATCACTATAGCAAGTATCTCTGGTAAATCTGATAACATTCCCCAACCACACCCACAAACACACACACACATTGAGATCCTCATCATCATCCTAGCCACTGTACATTGGGTAAAAGGGCTAGAGCAGCATAAAGAGGCTGTAAAAGTCCAATTATGGCCAGGCAAGGATTCCCTTGGTGGAACAAGTAAGGAAGCATAGATGTATAGCTGCTTTCCAGGGTCTCCTGCACAAGCCCCAGCATAGTGGATGCACTGTGCTGGGTACATGGCTGGAAGGGTTGAGTCAGGAGTGTGGCTGCGATACACAGCACTGTGGATATTCCACATAGTTCTGCCACCCATTGAGCAGCCCCAAAAGACTGATGTAACGTAGACAGAGCTTCAAGATAATCTAAATATTGTCTAGGAGGATGCCATGGTAACATATACTCTCACCTTATGCTCCAAGTTCTCTTCTGCCTCTCAGAGGTATAAATGGAGTGAGAAAGGCCAACTCAACTTTCACCTTCAATGAAGAAAAGTGTTGAAATTCTAGTCCGAGACAATATTGGCTCTGTACATGAAAATACCCAGTGAAATAACAGGTAGCTATTTTAACTCTTACCCTGAACTGAAGAATTCCAGTCATAACATGTGAGGACAGCAAGTTCAAATACATAAACAGTAAACAAACAATAAAACCATTAAAAAAAAAACAAAGAGAAGCAACAAAGAAGTTATCCTCATGTTCTTTAATAGCCTAGTGCTCTAGCTTGAGATGAAGATGATAGCTTCCATGTAAATCATAAAGATAAATATTTGTCAACAGAACAAAAAGCTACTTCTTGCATATAGCCGTATCATTCCACTCAAGACCTTTTTCCCCCCATCAAACAATACTCTAGAATAATTCCAGTCTTCATGCATTGGATATTCAGCTTTTGAGTGCATCAAGCTATAAGAGCCGCTCTTTGATTTTCTTAGAGTTACTGCTTGATTTCTTCAGAGAGTCCTAAGGCGATTTGACATGCATTTTGTAAAGATATTTCTGACTTAAAACTCTTGGGTATCCTGATTCTCATTAGATTCCTGATTATGGCATCATTGCTGGGAAATTTACTCTGTTGAGCAAGTGTTTAGTCTCTCTAATTACTAGCCTGAGTAGTGCTGCCTGAAAGTATATTCACTGGTGGGAATAGAGGAAACAAATGTAATTTGTGGCTTTGTGAGACAGAAAAAAAAATCTGATATATTTTAGTTTTGTTTTTAATTTTTTTTTAGATGAAAAACCATTTTATGAGGTCAGAAACATTACAGCAAAAATAGCAAAATGACAAAGTTCTGTTTGGAGATAATAAATATTCACAGCTTTGCCAGAAGTTTTTCATTATAATTAAAAAATAAAGTCATGTTAGCAGATGCCATTGACTAAATTCCACTTGAAGACAGTTCACAGAAAATATATTAAAAAAACCCAACTTGCTGCTTGTGAAGTTGCCAGTTTATTTGTAGTCCTGACCAATGGAAATATGTCACCTGATGATATGCAGAAATTAACTAAAGGTGGAGCAGGGATGAATGCACGTTGGCTTTTTCTGCTAAAAGCAGAAGGAGAACATCAGTCCTTGATTTGGATAACCAGCACCATCCCATGGCTTCTCATCTTTCCTGGCTAGTTCTATGTGAGTTACCCCTCCTGTTTCAGTTCCCTTCAACCACAGCTTGAACCTTATTCCTAGGCATGGACCAATCCTCTTTCAAGGTTTGAAAGATAATATGGCTAAGAAAAGTGCCCACCCTAGCCATCACTGTGCTTTGAATTTCAAAGCCTCCTATATTTTTAAATTCCAAAGGGGTAGCCGTGTTAGTCTATTGTAGAAAGACAACAGCAAAGCGTCTGACGAAGTGGGATTTTCTCCCACGAAAGCTCATGCGATTAATAAATCTGTTAGTCTTTAAAAGTGCCACAAGACTCTGTTGTCCTATATTTTTGTTCACTTTCCCTATGTAACCCTGTTTTTTACTGAGTATTTAATTTGCAATCTGGCAACTAGAGCTGATCAAAAATTTTCCATCAAAATTTTGAATTTTCAGAAAGTTTCAACCACTCTGTAAGCTGGTTAAAAACATCAACAATGTATTTATTATAATGTACCCCAAAAGTTAATATTTTGAAAGTTTTCAACCAACTGAAGAGGCAAGTTCCTCTGGGAAGAACTGGTTCCAAGCTCCATTGAACTCACAGAAGGACTCCCATTGACTTCAGTGGGGTTTGGAATCAGGCCTCAAATCCTCTGATGCTTCTTCAAGAGACCTTTAAGTTGGGAAGGATAGGTGCCAACTCCCCTCCTGTATTTGTTGGCTGTCAGGTTTGCCAATAGCAGCAAATAAAATCCTGCTTCCTCCCATGCAGAGGCTTTCTTTTTATTTTGACAACATTAACAGAACTTTCTAAATCAAAACTCCTTAGCCTGTTCCATTACATGGAATGGGATACTTTTATCTTGAGAGTCTCACACAGTATCAGCTGGGTATTTTCATTGCTGAGAAATGAAATTACACTATAAAGAGGTTTACAGGTTGGGTTTGGATGCTAAGTAAGGACAATCCTACTGTAGAAGTTACAGTATCTCCTTAAATATTTATATTTATTATATATTTATAAAGGGAAGAAACAGAAACAAACACTAAGTATCCACATCTCAATTAGTCTGACAATGTTTTCTTATTGTGTGCTTGAAAGTTTCAATAAAAAAACTCTGAGCCAGAAAAAAAAAACACTTTACATAATTTCAACAAGTTCCACTGCAGTGTTACAGGCTGCTATCTGAAACAGCTTGCATTCCACAGCAGGAAAGAAAGGCAGCTGATAGCCTCCTCAATATCCAACACACTATGACATGGGGAAAACTGGACATAGTACACAGCAATAGTAATTCAAACTATTTTACATTAAAAATAGAAAATATATGACCACCTCAATTCATCTCTAGGATAAGGAAATAATCTAGATAGAAGTAGATTGCATTTAAAATAAAAAAAATCTAGACAAGATATACCCTATTTCCTAGTTCTTTGTATGCCAGTGAATGAAAGCCAAGCGGTCCAGTAAAACATCAGTAGAATGTTCACAAGAACTATAGTGCAATGATTAGTTACATTTCACACTTTCAGTTTGCTTTTTAAACTTGTAAATTCTCAATAGTTTTTCTGGGACAGTTGCCAATATTTGGCAACCTGAGCACACTGGAACAGCAGAGAAAAAGGGGGCATTTAAAAAGAAAAAAAAGTTTGCCAACACAGACAGATTGCCAGTATGATACACACACTGAGAAACATGCCTTAGAACTGTGGTTCACAATCAGAGAAGTAACAGAGGGGTAGCCCTGTAAATTAGTCTTTAAAAGTGCCATAGTACTCCTTTGTTTTAATCAAACAAGTAAATGATCAGATCAGACACTGGCTCTATCGTCTTCACAGGATATTTTAACCAGTCACAAAATGATACCCTATTTTGTGAAGCTCAGCATATATTTGTTTCAAGTAGCCAACCCAGCATGCTACATTGGGGTGGGTCACAGAGTTGGCTGATCACCTGCCCCCCGGCAATAGAAAAAACTCCATAATGGTAATTATAGTCAGAAGAAAATGGGTAATTGAGCGTGACAGAGTGGTGGGTTGCAGTGTGGAAGGCCTGGAAAACTGCAGCACCCAACTCTGTCCAAAATACCCTTAGTTAAAATTTGACATTTGTTTTGTGGCTGTTGTAGCTTCCACAGATATATCTTAATAGTGAAAACATCTGCCACATTTTGGTGATTGCCTTAACTGGACTGTGCATAGCCCCTTAAGCAAACAGAAACAAGTGGAAATATGCTGGTCATTTCACACTACATCTCAGGTGACTAAAGCTAGTCCTTTATAGCCTGGCACAGATGGGGGAGGACTGTGGATGCAAATCAGCTTTTCCCTGCAGCAGCTGGGTCAAAAGATATTAGACAGGTGGAATCCAACTCTCTACATGCTTGAACAATTACTTGAGCAAAATAAAGTTAGTAATGATTTTTCAAATGCTAAAGAAAGGTGATGGAGAATTACTCTGTAACTACTGATAAATGGGGTTTGAGAGACACCCTTTGGATCATTTTGAGGTGCTGAACATAGGCCACCCAGCAGCAAGCTATCATGCTACTGGTCTCGCCTAGACCATCCATATTATATGTAAACTGTAATTATAATTAGACAATCCATATTATTTGTAAACTGAAAAATAATACGGATATTGCCTAATTCTTCTTTCACATATGCCAGTGTAAATGAGGAGTAACTGCACTGTAGTAAATCGAGTTATGCCAGTAAAAACAGCACATGTGAGAAGAATCTGACCCAGAGTGGTGCTTGCTTCCCTAACGTATGATGAGTCTAATTAGAATGATTTGGTGGAGAGCATATTAGTCACAATTAAAGATGGCTCTGAGGCAATCATATCGTGGAAGATATCTTTGCTACAATTCAGTATCGAAAGATACCTGTTTCCCGCTCGTCCGTTTGCAGATAATGTGTTGCAGATCAACATAGGCATATTTTCATACATTCAGGTAAGTTTGCTTTCTTTGCCTCAAACTGGAAAAAAATAAAAAAAAAGGTGCTTTCACTGGCTTTTAAGCAGGGCAGGAAAAAGTATATACTCAAAGCTAAGAAAAACCATTAAACTACTAATTAGGGAAGGATGGATTCCTTTCTCTACCTAACATCCATGTCCTTCTTTTAATAAACCACATCTATATTTCATTTCAGATAGGTTATTGAAACATTTTTTTCTTATACTAAGATTGCAAGAAATATTTTAATTACTTTGCCTTAACTCTCATTTTTACTGCTGTTGGAACCTTTGCTACTGATAGTCTTCATTGAAAGACTGGTAATTTTTTTAAAAAGGGTTTTGGTTTTTTTTGTATTTCTTTCTTTTTTTTTTAAACTCAATAATACAAAAATAAGGAAAACACAAAAGAATTCTGTGGTCACTAAGTACAAGCACTACCAGACAGGAATTTTTTTAAAAAAAAGTTATTGTCCTGGGCATGCTTTGACTAATTTTAGGTTTTTGATGGGAGTTCAGTGAACCGGTTCATTTTTTAATAGTTTGCTAAAGTGTAGATGACAGAGTTTTCAGTAAACTTATTCTTAAATCCACTTATCTAGACAAAAGCACATCCTGATGCTATCAAATTTTTAAATGGTTATGTATACCCATACCTGTAATGAATTAAGAGAACTAAAATGTCAGGCACTTATTCTTTGAAAGTTCCACGGGGACTAAGGGATCTGAAATCTTTAAAACCACCACAAAAAGCCTTTAGGGACTATGCAGTCTGAAGGTGCATAAAAATTTATTACAACCAGTCATATTTAGTTCAAAGTTATTCAAATCCTTCTGATTAGCTCATATATATTATGAAAGAAGAGAAGAAAAGTTGGGAAAAGAGACAGAGGATTGGAGATAGATACCTGTTTTTGTTTTCTCTTGCATTACTCAGAGATGTCAAAGGAGGTGTTTTCTTCTCTGTTTATTTATAGAAATATATCCATAACTAGATACTTTAACTTGCTATCACCCTGGCACTGAAGTGTGACAGGTTCCCTCCTGAATTTGTCCAAACGATTGAGAGCACTGGTCAGTGAGTTTCACCACAACTGGTTAAATAGCTGCAAAATCATTGACTCAGACTCTAAGGTCAGAAGGGACCAGTACGACTATCTAGTCTGACCTGCTGCACAATGCAGGCCACAAAACCATACCCACCCACTCCTGTAATAAACCTCTAACCCAGCGGTTCTCAACCTGTGGGTCGTGACCCCTTTGGGGGTTGAACGACCCTTTCACAGGGGTCGCCTAAGACCATCGGAAAACACATATTATGAAGTAGCAACAAAAATAATTTTATGGTTGGGGGTCACCACAACATGAGGAACTGTATTAAAGGGTCACGGCATTAGGAAGGTTGAGAACCACTGCTCTAACCTATCACTGAGTTATTGAAGTCCTCATATCATGATCTAAAGACTTTAACTCAACACAAAACCGATCTGAAAAACAGAATTATTCTCTATATTTAAGTGCTGTTTCAAGGGTAATCTACTTTTATTGAAGGGTACCATTTTTCAAAAGCATGCATTTTTCAAAGGTTGATCCTACATGTATCTTTATATTTGTCTTTCTTAAACTTGTGACTTCTTTCACTGGAGAAAAAACAAAAATGTATTCCTTAAAAGAACTTGCAAACCTTGCCTCTAATCTCACTTTCTACACAGAGACAGTCAACACCACGTTGTTTCTTGACTGAGACAGGATTGAAGATTATTTAACCAATTAACACAAAATGACAAGCAGAACAGGGTGAAATTTTACTACCAAAACTTTTGTTCAATGAAAAAAAAAAAAAAAAAAAAAAAAAAAAAGCAGATTTAGCAACATCAACATGCTTTGTAAATTTGTGCCAGTCCTCCCAAATTGTTTTTTGGCAGGAAAAAAAAATTAAAAGTTAGAAAAAATTAATTAAACTTTATTTCTACATTTTCTAAATGAAACATTTTGAATGTTTTGATTTGAAATGTCTTTGTTTCCAAATTTCCCTTCATTAAAAAACAAACAAACAAACAAAAAACCCACAAAAGCATTTAAATGGTCAAAATAAAGATATTTAAATTAGCAAATGACAAACAAACATTCTGTTCTACCCAAAACAAAATATTTTTCATTTTTCAGTTTGCTGAAAATTTAAATAAATGTAGTTTCTGGTTTAACCTGAAATGAATTTCTTTTCCTCTGGAATTTCCAGTGAACAGAAAAATCCATTATTTACACAGATCTTCTAATAAAGTAAAAACAGTACAAAGGTTAGCATAATTTAATCTGGCTGCATTTTCTGCAGCTAGTTCCTGTCTCTGTCAGTGAACTTGTTGAGTCTAGAGATTTTTTAAAACAAACAAACAAAAACAAAAAACCTTATGTTTAAAAAGATTGCTAATTAACTACTAGTAGTGAACACCCTAAAATTAAGTTTGAATTTCTGAATGATTCTGACTACATACATTTGGTCTTTGCCTAGGCTAATTCCTAAAGCCTTGCCTAGCCAAGGGAAAGAACAATCCAATAAGCTTAACTTGATTGACCATTTAACAGCAATGTAGACTCAATGCTATGTCTTCACTAGGCAAAAAAAGATTTATCATAATCCCATGTTAAACTAGGTTTTTGTTTTGGCCTGGGGGGGGGGGGGGGGGCTTCTGTGTCATGCATGACTGGGCATGCCCCCAATCACATCATGACACAGAAAAGCTTAAGAACCCTTGAACTAAGCTTTGGGCTCCACTAGAAACTCAGGTCAGTTTAGCTACATTAGTCAGGAGTGTGAAAAAATCCATCTCTCTGAAAATTAGAGTTAAGTCAGCGTAGGTCCCAATGCAGACAATGCAAGGTAGATGGACGAATAGGGAGGAAGGGGGATTACCTACATCAATGGGAAAACCCCTCTTGTTGCTATAGTTACCCTTCCCAGCTACACTGCAGCACTACAGTGGCATTTTAAGTATAGACAAGCAATAACTCGTATTAAAATCCTAGGGAAGACAGAGTTGTTTTTTTAAAAAACCCATGTTAGTGGGTCAAAACAATCTAGAACCTATTTAACACCATTAATTCAATTTTAACAGGTATAGGTGGAGCCTGTGGAGATTAGGGGCTTTTTCCATTTCAAACTCAGGTACATGGGTCCGGGCCAAAACTTTTGTGAAAGCAGTCAGTAGGAGATTGTGTTTTGCCAGAAGTCCATGTAGGTTTCTAGAAGAAAAATAAAGGCAAGAGAGCTGTTTGCTGGAATAGAACAAAGATGACTCCCTAGAGGCTCTGGGAAAAGAGAGAGAGAGAGAGCGCGTGAGCGAGCGAGCGAGCTCAATGTTATTTTGTTCTTGTTGCTTTCCAGGGAAAAAGGACACGAGTATCTTTTGTAAATGAAACTATGCTAAGGCCTGGTCCACATGTAAAACTTAGCTTGATGTAGTTTTAGCGCTCATGGAGTGTGAAAAATCCAAATCCATGTGCCAGAGCTATGTCAGCTAACCCCCTAGTGTAGACGCAACTAGGTTGAGGGGAAAATCTTCCCTTAGGGAGATGGAGTTCCTACAGTAATGGAAGAACCACTTATCATTTTAGTCTGCATCTACCCTCATGGGTTACCAGCAGCATAAATATGGTATTATAGCTATAACATTGTTATGCCAGTAGTGCATAGTCTTAAGAAAATAACCTGACTTTGTCTCACTGATTCCTTGTTTAAACACTAACTGCTTGCCCTCAAATTCCTGAGTTGTGGATCCTGTTTGATCAAAGGGGAAGTAGTGTAGGATCTTCACAGCAGGATACCAGCTGAAATTTCACTCAACTCCATCAAACAGCCACATGGCATCAATAGTCTGTTATATTGCATAAATGTCAGAAGGGTGCAAAAATGGGAATAAATAAATTAATTTAATATAAAGGTTTTTATATTTCAGATTATTCCATTAAAATACTGATTCTTCCAAAACAGAGGCAGTGTGTGACTTGGGATTCCAGGTTATCAAAGCTTCCCATAATATTCAGGCATTTGACTGCATACTTACAATTTTTTGATAACTTCCCTTTTCAGGCTCTGTTGAAACTAACATAAATTTTCAATTTGGAAGTAAACCAGTATATAAACAAACTGTGCTGCTTGTAAAATCAAAATGTTATTTATGGGAGGCCAGTTAATAAGCCATATTAGAGGGAACATATTTACGTCTCTAAAAGCAATTGGGTGTGACACAGATGAGTGTATGAGATTTGTAAGACCTTCCATCCAGTTATCTAGTTCAATAAGAAATATGTCAGCCAACAAAAAGCCCTTTTAAAAATGTTTTTTTCTTTAAATGATAGCACAGCCAGAAGGTGAAGTGATAAAATAGATGTTGAACAGTGCAACACCTAGGTTCAGAGGGTTTTATGTTTACTCACAGTGATCATACACTGGGTTTATTAGGTCAATAGGTTACATTGTCAAGCCCGAAGCACACAGACAAATTCCATTACTTTTGCAGTTGTAGACAAGGTCTGTTTACTGGCCTGCTTTTAAAAAAATCTTACTTTTTTGGTATTAAAATATAGTTTCTTTCTACCTTCATGACAAAAATTGTCTTGGGTTAAATCCACAAAGGAGACTTTGATTTAGTGCTCTGCCACCTAGTGGAATTGAGTTAATCACCCAGGCTATCAATATGATTCCTAGGGAGCAATGGGTTTCTAAGAGCCAGTTCCACAAAAATAACATGCTGAGTGGGGAATTGGGCTAAAATAGTTAATAGGAAATGTCATGAAGAAGGGTAGGTCCTAAGCCCTGCCCTTCAAAGGGATTTAGGAGTCTACGTCGAGGCACATGGGAGCTGCTGGTTTCCATTTAGGATTCACACCCATGAACCCTCTCCTGGAGTTAGGGGTTGAGCTCTTTCTTGTAAGAGACCAAAGAGAAAGGTGCTAGTGCCTTCCTTTGCCCTTCTGCCTACCACCTTAAGCCTAGGTAAGTACAGCATTTATTCAGGATGTGGAAGACTTGGATTCAAATTTTCCTTCCTTCAGATGTGGAGTAAAGACTTGACCTAGGGATTGGCAACTCGAAAGATAAGAAGAGCCATTTTTTAAAATTCCTTCACTAACCAAGTGTTTTGAGAGCCACAATGGGTGTAGCCTCCTGGGCTGGGAGGGGGGGCAGGGGTGAGCTGGGCTAGAGCACCTGCTACAGTGTCCCCTGGCAGGGGTGTATGTGAGCCTGGAACCAGGAGCAGACCCCCGTAGAGTTCCCTGGTGGCAGGGCAGAGCCCAGAGCCAGGTGCAGGCCACTTGCAGGGTCCCCCACTGGCAGGGGGCCCAGAATCAGGAGCAGTCTGCCTGCAGTGTCCCCCACTGGTGGGGGGTCGGTCAGAGCCCGGGGTCTGGAGCCACAAGGTGGCAGCCAAAGAGCCGCATGCAGCTCTGGAGGCACAGGTTGCAGACCCCTAGTTCTTCCACATTGCAAGTGAATGCCCTAGCTCTTGGGCTTGTTTTCTTCTGAGGGTGCTGTTACACGTTGTCAGAATATTCATTTGTTCAGTGGCTCACTGGTTAGGGCAATCTTCTAGGATGTGGGAGTTGAAATTCAAGTTCTTAGTCTATATCAGGCAGAGAAAGGATTTGCACGAGAGTATCCCACATTCTGGGTGAGTTCTCTAACCTCTGAACTAATGGTTATAAGAAGGACACCACTAACCTCTCCTCTACTGGTGCTGTTTTATGCAATGACTGATCCAAAAGGCAGTCTCAGAAAATACTTACTAGATCAGGTTCCACTGTGGAGTTAGATGGGGCAACACCTAATCTGAGGATCCCACCAGGGGTTAAGTGTGGACTAGGTAGCAGGAAACATGCACAACATGTTTAAGTTTAATTTTGGTCTCTATATGGTTAAGGAAGGGTTTTCAGAATCTAATTTTTGAATTTTAGCCAGTTACCAAAATCCTCTTTTGTGGATCTAGCCACTGGTTGTCCTGCCAGAAAAATGTCCTTCATATTTGAGATGGCTATAGACATTCTTCCAGATTTTGAATTTTGAAAACCAACTTTCCTTTCACCACTGCCTCTGACTGAAAAATTCATTTCTGATGTTAGCATCGGGAAAGAGAAATCCTAAAAAACTGCCTCTAGACTATTTGGTGAGACAGAAACAGATACACCCATTAGCATATATAGTTGTTTATCTCTAGTATGAGGAATAGATAAATTGCAGAGGGACCTACATTCACATTCAGAACTTCTCAAAGATCAAATTTTGACTTCATTCTCATGCCCCAGTTCCTACCTATATCAGATAGGCTAAGAAGGGCTAGATCAGAGAGAACTTCATAATTTCTAATGTGCAGTACAAATGATGATCTTATTAATTATTTGTATTATAATGATACTATGTTAGCACTCAAATGCCTCCTTCAAAATCAGAGCCCCTTTGTGCTGGGCACTATAGAAACATCAAAGATGGTATTAAGAATGGACCTAAATGGCACCCAGAAGGCGACATATGGAATGCATAATGTTTTGCTGATCCTACAACCCCCAGAAAATATGCTACATATTCTTGAGAATCACCTACAAGCCTTTTAACTATTTACAAATAGACAGATATAGAGCAGTTCCGTACAGACAAGACAATCCCTAATTTACAGATGTTACACTCTAAAAGAAAATAATCTTCTTTCCTAACCATGGCTTGAAATCTGCAAAGTATGGGCTTGATCATATTCCCATTAAAGTTAAATTAGCATTTACTGGCACTGACTTTAATGAGAGTAGAGACGAACAAGCCAACATTTGTGGGATGGCCAATGCAGAATCTATTGTGTTTATGTCTGTGTGGAACATATGGATTAGACCCTCAGATTGGGCCTAATTATGTATTTTAATTTTTATTAAATATATAATTCACACAGTATTTATTTATTAATTATTCTAAGAACAACAGATGGTCTACTCATGTGTTATGATAATGTTCACCAAAAGGAGTCAAAATAATTAACAAAATGTAAATTATTAAGCACTTCAATAAATTGTCAACATTCCCAAAACATACTTTAATCTTATGATGAAACACTTGACAGCTAAATAATATAATTGATATTACAAAATATTGCATATTAACAGCCCATAATTAGACTGGATTTTCTTATTTTGTATCTTGAAAAATATAGTCTTCTGTATGTTTCTACTTTTATCTGAATTTTCAGTTGGAATTGCAATTATTGAGACTGGCTTTAGGTGTATATCAATTTATACACCATAGTACCTAGTAACAAATAATCAAATTACGGTCGAGTGGTTAGCACAACAGAATAAGAAGCAGGAATCCCTGCTGTATTCCTGGCTGACTCAATGAATTTACACTATGACTTCGGACAAATCATTTCATATTTTTAGGCCTGAGTTTACTCATCTGTAGAATGGACATAATAAATAGTTATCCTAACAGAAGTGTGGGTAAACAGTGGAACAAATATTTTAATAAATATGCACAGCATAAAGCTTTTTTTCTAGACATACCTAACCTGTGTAATCCTCAATTCTCAGCAGTGCAATGGTGCATAGCATAATAGTCTGATAATTAATGACTGTAGTTGTGATGAGATGCCAGCTCCTGCCAATGCTATAAGCCTCAGTTGAAGACTGACAAACTCATTTTTGGAAATCAGTCTGTTTCACCTGTGTATTAGTATGGTTAAGATGGGCATTGGGTTTATAACAATGTGGTTGGTGTTTAGAATTTGTGAAATGCTTGTAAATTGTTGCATGCATTAATCTCACTTCTATCTTTATCCCATTCTCTCAGGTAATGTTTACCTTTTTGCCTTGTGACTGTAAAAATGTTTGTTCTGAAACTCTGACCCCATCCAGGAGGGATCACTTCCTGCCATCAAAAAGGCCTGTCCAAAAAAAAAAAAGTCATTGTGAACATCATAATAGAAAGACTTTGCTAAATGCCCCTTAAACTGATGAAAAGGCTACATGCAAAAAGGCTCGTCCTATCAACTTGAATTCTGGAAAAAAAAATAGCCCACAAGAAAACTTTTTATCTCTTTTGGTTTTTGGATTCTTACCTGGTCGGAGCTGTAAAACAAAAGCAGAGATCCCTCTGGTCAGCCTGGGTTAGCCCTAAAAGACATTCAATACTGACAGATTACTACAGCTCTGTCACCTTTTGAAACCAGAGACTGTAACTCATTTGTAACTCAGAGACTGTAACTCACTTGCCTGATTTGACCTTCTAATAACTCTCAATTCTTTTCTTAGCTAATAAATCCTTAGATAGTTTACAATAGGATTGGCGGCAAACACTGTCTTTGATATGAGATCTAAGATACAAATTGACCTGGGGTAAGTGACTGTTCTTTAGGCCTTGGAGTAACCAAAATATTTTGTGATCTTTGATGTATAGCAACCTCCTATCATTAAGTCCAGATTGCCTGGGTAGCAAGACAGACTGGAGTGCCCAAGGGGACTGTCTGTGACTTCATGTTAAGACTGCCATAGTCCTTTAGGAGTTCATGCTTGCTACTGGGTTGATAAAATAAAATTGTAGAACATGAAACCATTTTGGTGTCTGCTTTGCTTCTTGACAATCTGTCCTGAGATTGGAACTTTGGTTGTGAGACACTCCAGACAACATGAAGCAACCCTTTAGACACACTGCTGTCCTGGACATCCCATGGTACTGGATATGCACTTTTAAAAGATCAGCATGCAGTCTTACTGTGTGGAAAGTGAAAACAATTGCATTTTCTTGTACTGTTTGTAATCACCTCTGTTCAAGGGCAAGTGTATTTGCATGATGAAAAATATATCAAAAACCAAGTTTTTTAGAAGAGACAACTTTAAAACCAACATACTAAAAGGGACAAAACAAGTACAGACGTAATTCAGATTGGTCAGACTTCTTGTACGAGGCATGCAACACTGGCCAGCTGACCTTTTGCAAACAAATGCATTCACAGTGCTTAAAATGCCTTGTACAAGACGTCTGACCAATCTGAATTACTTCTGTACTTGTTTTGTCCCTTTTAGTGCATTGGTTTTAAGGTCATCCCTTCTAAAAAAACTTGGTTTTTGATATTATTTTTCAATCAAGAGTAAAAAGTAGATCAAATCAAAACCTATGAACAGCAGCTTTTCAAGCCCAGGTGGGACTGAAACCAGTGACTGCTATGTTTCCAGGCTCTTGTATGAAAGGGCCAGATGCCTGGCAGGCTTTGTGCTGGGCACAGGGTGCCATTAACATATAAACACTGCACCATCTGCTGGAGAAAGGTGGGAAAGCACAGGGAATACATACAGACAGAGACAAACAGACAAAGCAAAGTTAATATAAAGGTCATCTCATAACCAAGTTACTTTTCACTGATTTCTCTTCCATTGGAAAAAATGACTTGCATGTCTCCAAGATCTGTTACTGCTTGGTAGAGATGCTACTATGTACTGCCCTGAAATGAAAAATGGGGGCTTGTCACACATACAGGCCTGGTAGCGTTCTCTCTGGCATGGTACTCACCATCTTATTGTGTTTGGGGCCTACTTCACTGGGTCCTGTCTGCTTTATAAGGGAGTCCAGGCACTTCCCCTGGATGGGGTCTCTAAAGAATACCCCAAGATGCAGATTTTCTGTCTAGTATCCTTTCCTGAGACTTGTACTGCACACAGGAAGGTGTCTAATGGCCCAGCCCTTGGGATTAATGCTGACCCTTTAGATTCCTCTGCATGTTAAGCACATTGCATCTTAGCATTCCACCTTATGGATACTCTGGATTTACAGTTCACCTCTTCACAACCATGCGACAGTGAATGTGAACAGACAGACCTTGCATACTGTTACTCTATGGTTAGGTAGTATGAGAATTCTATAGTTATATATGAAATAAACACACTGGTATGCATTTCCCTGCTTCAGTTTCCTCATTACTCTGGAGAAGTCATTGGGGTTAGGACAGAGTCCTCCAAAGCATCCAGCTTTGCCTTCCTGTAATGGCTTCTCTTCAGAATCATGGAGTCCCCCTTTCTTATGTCTGAAACTAGCTTCCTTTCACCGGAGATGGTCCCACAGTTAAACCAGATGCCAGTTGCTAAAAAAATAAAAAGCCCATTCCCTCCCCATCTGCTGCTTAAAGCTTCCTGTGTCTGTCTCTGAGTTCAGATGTTCCGTTATCAACATTTGGATACTTTGCTCTGCTACTGGCAGATTTGTTGCTCCCCCTTCCTGCAGAGAGTTGGAGGAACTAGCTTCTCCTAGAATTGGCCAAACCATTATCCCACTGTATTTCAATCTGAATAAGCCACTTTAGGGTCTAACCACCAATCACTGTCCTGGTCTGGGAGAAGGGTGCTGTAGCTTGTCAGTATAATCTTAGGGCTTGTCTACACGAGCACCGTAATCCGCATTAAAAAACATTACCACGCGTTAAGAAGCAAACTGTACAGATGTGAAATGTTGTTGCTTCGCACTAAGTGCCTTGTTGCTGCGCATTCCAACAACCACTCCGGCGAGAGTAGTAACAGCTGTTGCGTATCAGCTGCTGCGCGTTTGTGCTCCTGTGTTCGCTTTCCGCGCATTGATCTGCCTCCGGAAATGTCCCATCATTCCCAAGCCGTCCTCTCTGTGCTTCCCCCCACCCTCTCTTTGGCAGTGACGAAACTGTGCCCGCCTACAGAGGGGAGATGTGACGGGATGCAACATGTATGTCCAGATGTGAAGCATGATACAGGGTTCAGACTCTCAGAACTCTCTCTAGCACAGTGGCTGGAGGTTTACATGACAAAGGGAATGCTAATACCCTCCCTGGCTCAGGTCGAAGTGAAGAGAATCTCACAACAGGACAGTGAGGGGAGGGGCTGTCAGCAGTTGTTTACAACAAAGACACAGAGACTGTGTGAGGGGAGAAGCTGCAGGCTGACTCCAAGCGTGTACTCAGGGAAAATGGAACGCTGGGATACGTGCCCAGAATTCAGTGCGCTAATGCGCATTCCAGAGAGGAATCCTGTTACAGAACAAGGAGCGACGTGTGTACGCGCTACAACGCGATAAACATCACGTGCTTCTTATAGCGCAGTTCAGACACTGCGCTATACTCTGATCGTGTAGGCATAGCCTTAGAGGCAATCCATGATACAACATTGTTAGATAACTTCCTAATATCAAACAGAATTCATAAACTGTAAACAGATTCCCCAAATCATCACTGGGCTCAAAAGATTAGCTTCTCCCCACTGTTATTTTGGCAAAAATCAGCTATTGAGCCAATGAATGACAGTCCTTCTCAGTGGAAGGGCACAGTGAACTGTAGAGCTTTAAACCAATGATAGCACATGCACAGACAGAAGGGAACTTTCTGTTTTCTTCTGTGGCTTTACTATAATAATAATGCTTCACAAGATTAGTGCCATGAAAATTACGCCATTGATACAGGTGGCATGTTTTGTTATCACTGTGCTATTCTATTAGTCTTATTCAAACACATCTGAAACTTTTGTTTGGTCTTCCAATAGCTATGCAGTTGCTGCTCCTAATAACGTCAGTCAGGCTCTTTCACAAGCAAAGAACACGTGCTGCACAGAGAAACCCATAATGTGGAGTAGAACAAAAAGAGCAAAAGGTTAAATTGGTTTCTAGTTGCAAGCATCCATGTGTATAGCATTGCCTCACTCCCCACCTGCACATGCTTAGTAGGGCTCCTAAATCACTTATGATTCATGGGCCCAAATGAGTGCCAGAATGGCCATAGTTTATATACAACAGCTGTGTTGTGCTTCAGCCTTGCTTGTTCACGTTGCTATTTCCAATCCACAATACAGTGTTTGCAGAGTTTTCCACACAAAGACTATCTTTGGCCTATTAGTTTATTCATTAGCAGATAAAATATATTTCCAGTGTAACAGTTAAACATCCACATGCACATTAACAATTACAGTATATTTCGGAAAGTGCACAGTCTGCAGCTGCTACTTGAACATGATCAGTAGCTATTGTTCAAATGCTGTCTTGATGCCGAACAATCCCAATAGGCCTTGATGTCATTCACTTGGTTTACACTTTCCTCCCATTTCACAAAGTAGACTGCTGAGCTTTTAAAAGTGCACGTGCAGTAGCCTTGGGGTGTTCAGGGCAGCAGCATACCTAGGGGGCTGCAGTCATTAATTATCAGACTCTTCTGTTGTGCACAGTTGCACTGCTGAGAATTAGGGATTACACAGGCTAGGTAGGTCTAACAAAAGCAGCTTTATGCTCTGCATATTTAGCACATTCTGCCAACATCCTGGTCAACAGATCTTAGAGACTATTCAAATTCAGAAGTAGAGAAAAGCTGCAGATGCTCAGAAGGTCTTGGCAATCAAATTCAGTCAGTATCTCCAGGGGATGGCTTTAGCTTCAGTAACTACTGTCAAATGTCTGCATTCTTGAAGCCTCTATATTGCTCTAAGCTTTACATAAAGAGAGGGCATGCTTCATAGAATCATAGAAATTGGAGCTAGGAAAAGATCTGTTAAGTCATTCTGTCCTTCCCTCTGCTGCTGCAGGGACTTTAATCTATTGAGTACACTTGAGTGCTCTGTGAAGTCTCCTTTTAATGACTCCAGGGACAGGGCAGCTACCACTTCCTAAATGAGCCTATTCCATAATCTAATAAACATTGATGCTTCAATTTTTTCTTGATATTCAGCCTATTTTCTCCTTTGCTCAATTTCACATCATGCCAATTATATCTCCTTAGCTCAACCCACCCATTTCTTACCCTTCAATATTTATAATTTTTAGACAGTTATACTTTGCTACTGTACATCTCAATTAGTCATTGGGTTGCCAGGCAATATATTAAAAGAACAAAACATCTGTTCTCATAAGTCCAGGTCTCCATTTCTCAGAGATTCTATGGTTTCCTTCCAAGTTGTTGCCAGCTTTCTGCAGTATATGCAATACTCTGGTCTCACTACTTCCATGTAGAGAAAATGAGGATCACCTCCCTGGGCCATGAGATGTGATGCCTCCGTATATCGACATCATACTGGGGCTTGGACAACCACCTCCAACAAACACTACCTCCCGCTCCTAAGCCCTATTTTAGTTATGACCTTTAATGGTATAAATAATAACAATCGATCAGCATACTTGTCAAAGGCTTGCCTACACAGCAAGTTACTGTGTGGCAAGCCAGGGTGTGAATCTAGATCATGCCAGCTAGCTACCCATGAACTAACTATCCCTGCTACAGCATGAGACAGAAAAGAACACTTTACAACTTTTAATACCCTGTTGCAGAGTCCATGCATCTGGTAAGCGTGCAGCAAACTAGCTGTAGATTTACATCCTGGCTTGCCACTCATTAATTTGCTGTGTGGATAAGCCCCAAGATTGGCCACTTCCATTCCAGTCCAAATGATTATGCATGCAAAATAGTTAAAAGTTCCCACTCTCATAGTTTCTTAAGGCACCACTTTTAAAATCATGTTTCCGAAAATCATCTCAATTATATAATCCTGAACTCCCACTCAAACACCTCTCTCTTATAGTACCATTCTCATTCTGCTGCTGACACACTTCAGTGGCCTCTCCAGAAGTTGCCGTTTCGATTTATACTCAGAAGAATGACTAATCGCAAAAAGAAAAGAGGAAAATTATTGGACTGGAGGCTGTAGATCTGATGTACAGTTTGCACACAAAATAAAGCTCTGTCTTCTGATTTACTTCCCAGCCTGTTCTCTGGCAGCCTCTGCACACAGTATTTGTTTTTGTTCAATATTTTGAATTCATTGGGATTTCTGCAGAAGAAAAATATGAATCATACAAAGCCTTTCCTATCTTAGAGAAAAATATGTTTATTTTGGTATACAGTTAGATCTTAAATTTTTAAATAGGACCTCAGATTTTTCAAAAGAAAAACAACTAGTGCAAGGCATGAGCCAAAATATCCATCAGTTAAACAGAAAACTTGTAAATCCAGTCAAACAGCTAAAGGGCATCGCACTGTCAAATCATCAGACTGTAGATCCCTGGCCCTGGGGTTTGCTGTCTTTTAGAGGAGGATGCAAGCTGTTTAGCTTTCCCAAGCCCTCCCCCTCCATCTGCCTACTGACCCATGTAGCTGTCTTAGCATCCACTGCACTGGAAGTTTCATGCCTGCCTTGATAGGAGAAAGTAAAGTGCTGCATTGACAGCAGCTTCAATGGGACTGAGGATAGAATGATGGGGAAGACTGAAAGCCTCATATCTTTTTGACTAGCTGAGAATTAGACAAAGAAAACTCTGTGAAAAGCTGGACACAGATTGTCAGTGACAACATCCTAAGAGGAAAGGGAAGAAATTTACAAAAAAAAAAGGAGTAAGCTCCATGAACAATGCTGCAGTCCATTCCAGCATTAGAAATTGGGTGATTTTATTTTAGGGATATGCATTAAGTAATAACTAAATAGTGTAGGTTAGAGTCCAATCTTAAAGGGGTTCACCTGCCAAAGTCTGTGGTAAGTTCCACTGAGACTTGCTTGTAATGCCATGCATCCTCATTTCTCCAATCAATACTTTGTTCATCCCAGCCACCAGTGAAAGTACATTTTAGGTGGTAATGGAGCATGCTTTTCTTGGCTCCTTAGGGTGCATAACAGGTCATTTGCAGTCTATGGGATTTTTTACTTGAATTATTTACAACAGTATCAGTATCCTGCACCTCTAGATTATAGTTTACCCAAATGTTCATACTGGTAATTTTCTAAAGAGGCACCTGATGGTTTTGTGAGCCTAAGCAAAGGCAGGAAAGCCAGCAGAAATAGTAACAACAACAGAACGGAAACCAGGTAACATTACACTTTAACTCACTTCAGCAGAGTAGGAAATCAACATACTACTCTATTAAAAAAAATAAACTCTCTCTGGTGATTCAGTGTTTCAGGAATTTGAGGCTATTCTCGGGTAAAATTTTGCACAGATAATAAAGCTTTAGATAAGATTAAGGATGTTTCCCATGACTGCCTCAATTGTGATATAGTCTTTGTAGCATAGTTCTGTTTTACAACCACGGGGTGCGTCTACACTTACAAGTTTGGTTGACTTAAGGATGCTTAAGTCCACCTAACTTACTTCCTGTCCACATTGGGCTTTTATTAAGTTGACTTAAGATGTTCCTTAAGTCGACTTAAGGAAAACGTCAGTCGACTTAATAACACCTAGTTTTAGGTTGACTTAAGGCTTAAATCGACTTAAGCCAGCGTTGATGGGGATTAGGGCCTAGATCGACCTTATTAAGTTGACTTAAAGCATTAAGTCAACTTAAGGTTGACAAGGGGTATGTCTACATTAGAAAAAGTTAAGTCGACTTTGTTAAGTCAACTTAACAAAGTCGACTTAACTTTTCTAGTGTAGACATAGCCAAGGAGTCCTGTGGCACTTTTAAACAACTTTGTTAGTCTTTAAAAGTGCCACAGGACTTCTTGTTTGTTTTGTTGACCTATACTAACATGGCTACCCCTTTGGAAATAGTTCTGTTTTGTGTCTCTGTAGGTAACCTTAGCAATCTTTCAGATATAACATTTTGGGAGGTAAGGTACCAGAATCCCTGATTGAGACCAGAAGATGTTTAAGGCCTTTATAAGCAGTAAATCAAGTAGGTCTGATCAAACAAAAACAAAACCCCCCACCCATCATAAACCCAGAATTGCAATACATAAATTCCCATAATGACAAGAGAGATTTTATCCCCTATTCTTTCCTTAAAAAGTTAGTCCCATTCACTTCAGTTCAGTAGACTATATCATGGAGGTGAACTGGGCAAAAAGATGTGAAGGATTGCTTATTATATTTTTGGTAACAAAGTTTAAGATAACTGACTATTCTATTGAATAATAATAATAAATAATAATCATTTTAATCACAGGCAGCTCAATAATACAATATTTACCACTGATGTTTCAGAACAATTTGAAGCTTTTGCTTTTGAAGACAACTATAACTGTAGCAAAATCTGATGGTCCTTATGCAATATTTCATTGTGCTGAAGATTAAAATGAATCCGTGAGCAATAACATTATAAAAAGCTATTAAAAAGAGGCTTAGAACCACATCAGAAATTTTTCCCTCTGGACTGAAATTTGACACAGAAGATCTCTGTATAGAATGCCGTGTGTGTGTGTGTGGGTGGGTCTTGTCTCTCTCTCTTCCCACCCACCCCCCATCTATCTGAAAACACCCCCCTTCCCCCCAAAAGACCCAGTAAACCAGCAAACCAACTAAAAACAAAAGAACTCTCAAAACAATTACAGTTGTTCAAAAGGTGGTCATGAGAGGCAGTGTGGTCTAATGAGTAGGAAATCTGTCTGAAGACTATGTTCTATTCCTCTCTCTATCTTGAATCCATTGTGTTAACCTGGACCAAGTTACTTCACTGTTGTTTCTTCTCCCACCTTTCTGTTCTGACTAAGCAGACTGCAAGTTCTTCTTGGCAGGGACTGTCCCTTTCTTCATGTTGGTACACTGCTTGATCTCAGATGGGGCCTTTAGGTGCTACTACAGCAGAAAAAATAGATGAATATTCCAACAACATCTTATCAGAGTTAGAAAATTCTTCCTTAACTCTTTAGCCATTCATGAAGTCCAAAATGATTTTGCCATTTGGACATTACTTCATTCAGATCCATCACCCTCCACATGCAGGTCTCGACTCTTCACCTCCACACAAAACCTTTAGCCTTTAACGCTAAGACAAAAAAATCTTAAAGTCAGCCAGAGAATTCCCAAGTAAAATATGTTAAAATACCATGGTGAATTACTGATTTTTTTTTTTTTGGTTTAGCCAGCAAACCAAAATAACAGAAAAAATATGCAGTTTGGTTCTGAAAAAGTTTGGACTTTGTCAGCAAATCAGCAAAGTCCAGTCAGCTTCCGAAAGCTACATGTGTATATTTGCTCCCCTTATAACTTTTTGTCCAGTGGGAAAAGCAGTTGCTTGGGATGTGGGACACCCAAATCTGAATCCCCACTTTGAAGCAAAGATTAGACCTCAGGACATCAGCTTTACAGCTTAACCCCCAAGCTATGGACTATTCAGGAAGGAACGTGGGAGTGGCTGCTCTCAATTTCTCCTCCGTTTGTCTCAATTTTCCTATTTATATAACTATTCATGGGGCCAAAGAGAGTGAGAATGACTTTATAGATGCATGGTTAAAGTACTCAACATGGCAGATAAGAAATATGGATTCAAATCTTCTGTCTCCCTGATTCAGAAAAAGGATATGAATTTAAAGGGACACAGTTATATTCAATAGTGTTTGCCTTGCAAGACAGGAAAATCTCATTGGATTGATAGGATTTTAAGATGTTTTATAGGTTTTTGACACTAAGATAAGTGACATTTTACCTAAGTAACTTCTATTACTGTTAACCTATATAAATGCCTGTACATCCATATGACATACCTGTTAATATTATTTTATTATCATTTTTGTTGGAAGGATTATTTAATATGTCCAAAGAAACTACTGGACCAATATTGAGTATGTTATTGATGAACATCTAAGGAAAGCAAATTTCCAAGCAACTCAAGAATACCAGACTAGACTTTCCCCACAGTTTATTACATTTCCTTTTTCAAAGCTAACCAGAACAGAAGATGATTAATATAATTTATTGAATGTTTTTGAAATGATTAAAAATGAGTCACGTTTGGGGAAAGATGGCTGTTACAAATTATTGCTTTATGCTTAATCTAAACTGATTCATCCACCCATTGTTTTAAGCCCTTCACATTAAGGCCTTAGCTATATAATGGAAGAACTAAAAGGTTAGGGTATGTTATTTCATTTTAATTTCTTTTAATTGTTCCTGTTTTACACTCGTGTGCACATGTGCGCACACATGCATACAGAGCAGGATAAGAAAAGACAAAGGTTCTGACCAAATGATTTACTGAAGAGTAATCTTTCCTTATTATTTGTCTCATCACACAGAAAAGGAAGTGAGCAGATATAGAAATGGAAGTGAGCTTACCTATGAGGTAGGCTGGAAATTGTTTTGACCTAAGATTGCTTCCGTCTTCTATGGACACTTAGTAGCATATTATTAAAGTATGAAGTAAACACTAGATGTCCAGTGTGGTGCATTCATCTACCTCCATCCAGGAAGCCATGGATTTAAGGTGGAGGAGACTTGGAATTATTTCAAGTCAAAGTTACAGGAACCATACACCCCAAAGAAAGGGAAGAAATACACAGGCAAGAGTTGTAGACCAAGCTGGAAAAGGAAATATCTCAGACAAGGGCAAGGGTGGAACTTGGGGGAAGCCTGGGCTGTAATAGCAGGGATATAAGAAACTAGTCAGAACAAGTGGGGGAGGAATCAAATCAGTATCTTACAGTCTTTATACGAATGCAAGAAATATGGAGAATAAGTAGGAAGAACTTGAAATGCTAGTGTCTAAACACAACTATGACACAGTTGGCATCACAGAGGCTTGGTGGGATAATACATGATTGGAATATTAATATAAAAAAGTACAGCTTGCTTAGGAAGGATAGGAAGGAAAAAAAGGAGGTGGTGTTGCTTTGTATATTAAAAATGTATATACTTGAACTGAGGTGGAGATGGAAATAGGAGAAAGACATGTTGAAAGTCTCTGGGTAAAAACAAAAAGGAGTAAAAAACAAGGTTGATGTCATGGTAAGGGTCTGCTACAGACCACCTAACAAGGAAGAAGAGGTGGATGAGGCTTTTTTTCAACAATTGACAAAATCATCCAAGCACAGGACTTGGCGGTGATGAGGCACTTCAATTACCCAGACATTTGTTGGGAAAATAACAGAGCAAGGCACAGATTATCCAACAAGATCTTGAAATATTGGAGACACTTCTTTATTTCAAAAGGTGGAGAAAACTACTGGGGATGGGGCCATTCTTGATTTGATTTTGCCAGAAAGGAACTGGTTGAGATTTTGAAAGTGGAAGATAACTTAGGTGAAAGTGATCATTAAATGCAACAGAGTCTTGCGGCACTTTTAAAGACTAACAGATTTATTAATCGCATGAGCTTTCGTGGGAGAAAATCCCACTTCATCAGACACTTTGAAGATAGGAAAGTTACAGAGTGGGAGGAAATTAAATGCAGGGGAGTGTATGACATAGCATCAGGTCAGGCTGTAACAGCAAATCAAAGTAGGTGTTAGGATTCAAAACACTGGGGAACAGCACATAGAGGAGGGGGGAGGTCAATTCACTTGATGTAATGCGAGAAAAATCCATAGTCCCTGTTCAACCCCAAGGCAACTGAGTCAAATTTGCATATAAGTTTGAGCTCTGCAGACTCTCTTTGAAGCTGTGATTTGTTATTCATCTGTGTCAACACAGCTATTAACAAGTCGTTAAGGGAGTGAGCAGGGAGGTTGAAGTGTTCCCCTACAGGTTTTGCAGTATTGCAATTTCTGATGTCAGATTTGTGTCCATTGATTCTTTGGCGCAGAGACTGTCCTGTCTGTCCAATATATAAGGCAGAGGGACATTTCCGGCACATGATGGCATAAATCACATTGGTGGATGAGCAGGTGAACGAACCCTTGATGGAGTAGGTGGCATGATTAGGCCCTGTGATGGTGTCATCAGTGTAGATATGAGGGCAAAGTTGGCAGCGTGGTCTGCTGCAGGGCTGTGTTCCTGCTTTAGTGTTTCTGCTCTGTGATCTGTAGTTGCTGGTAAGTATCCTTTTAAGATTAGGGGGCTGTCTGAAAGCAAGGAGAGGTCTGTCTCCCAAGGCTTGAGAGAGTGAGGGATCATCTTGTAAAATAGGCTGTAGATTTTTGATGATGTGTTGAAGAGGTCTGGCTTGGGGGTTGTAGGTGACGACCAGTGGCGTTCTGTTGTTGTTTTTCATGGGCTTCTCCTGCAGTAGTTGACTTCTGGGTACCCGTCTGGCTCTGTCAATTTGTTTCTTCACTTCTGTGGGTTTGTACTGTAGTTTTAAGAATGCCTGGTAGAGATCCTGAAGGTGTCTGTCTCTGTCTAAAGGGTCAGAGCAAATGCAGTTATATCTTAGGGCTTGACTGTACACAATGGATCGTGTGGTGTGTCGAGGATGAAAGCTCGAGGGATGTAGGTAACTATACCGATCAGTAGGTTTGCGGTATAGGGAGGTCTTTATGTGCCCATCGCTAATTTGCACTGTAGTGTCCAGAAAGTGGATCTCTTGTGTGGAGTGTTCCAGGCTAAGTTTGATTGTGTTGTGGAAATTGTTGAAATCTCTGTGGAATTCTTCAAGGGCATCTTTACCATGGGTCCAGATGATGAAGATGTCATCAATATAGCGTAGGTAAAGTAGGGGTGCTTTGGGATGAGACGTGAGGAAACGTTGTTCTAAATCGGCCATAAAGATGTTGGCATATTGTGGGGCCATGCGGGTACCCATGGCAGTGCCACTGACTTGAAGGTATCTTCAAATCTGAAATGGTTGTGGGTGAGTACAAAGTCACAGAGGTCAGCCACAAGTTTAGCTGTGTCATCATCCTGGATGGTTCTTCTAATAGCTTGTAATCCATCCTTGTGGGGAATGTTAGTGTAAAGAGCCTCTACATCCATAGTGGCTAGGATGGTATTTTCTGGAAGACCATCAATGGATTGGATTTTTCTCAGGAAATCTGTAGTGTCTCTCAGATAGCTAGGTGTGTTGATAGCATAGGGTCTTAGGAGAGAGTCCACATAGCCAGATAATCCTGCTGTAAGCGTGCCAATGCAAGCGTTCATGATTCTAAGGAATGGTAGAAGAGAGAACACCAAAATAAAGACAGTGGATTTCAAGAAGGCAGACTTTAGCACACTCAGGGAATGGGTAGGTAGGATCCCATGGGAAGCAGTCTCAGAGGAAAAACAACTGAAGACATTTGGCAGTTTTTCAAAGAGCCATTATTAAGGGCATGAGAGCAAACTATTCCACTGCATAGGAAGGATAAAATGTATGGTAAGAGGCCATCCTGGCTTAACCAGGAGATTTTCAATAATCTAAAAATAAAGAAAGAATCCTAAAAAGAAGTAGAAACTAGGTCAATTTACAAAGGATGACTATAAACATATTACACAATAATGTAGGGGGAAAATCAGAAAGGCCAAGGCACAAACTGAGATCAAACTAGCTGAAGGCATAAAAGGTAAGAAGAAAACATTTTTCAAATACATTAGAAGCAAAAGGAAGACCAAGGACAGCTTAGGACTGCTACTCTACAGAAAGGGAAAAACAATAACAGAAAATGTGGAAATGGCAGAGAAACTAAATGATTTCTTTGTTTCGGTCTTCATCGGGAAGGATGGTGGTGTACAGTAAAAATGGGATAGGATCGGAAGCTAAAATAGGGAAAGAACAATTTAGAAATTACTTAGACAAGTTAGAGGTCTTCAAGTCACCAGGGCCTGATGTTATGCACCCTTGATGACATGCTCAAGGAGCTGATTCAGGAGATATCTGAGCCATTGGCTATTATCTTTGAAAAATCATGGAAGACTGGAGAGATCCCAGAGGATTGGAAAAGAGCAAATATAGTGCTCATTGATAAAAATGGAAATAAGGACAACCCAGGGAATTATAGACCAGTCAGTTTAACCTCTGAACCAGGAAAAATAATGGAGCAAATAATTATGGAATTATAGACCAGTCAGTTTAACCTCTGTACCAGGAAAAATAATAGAGCAAATAATTAAGGAATCAGTTAGCAAACATCTAGAAGAGAATAAGGTGTTAAGTGATAGTCAGCATGGATTTGTCAAGAACAAATCATGTCAATCCAACCTGATAGCTTTCTATGATGGGGTAACAAGCCTTGAAGATAGAGGGGAAGTAGTAGATGTGGTAACTCTAGACTTTAGTAAGGCTTTTGTTATGGTCTTACATCACCTTCTCATTCACAAACTAGGGAAGTTCAGCCTAGATGGAGCTACTGTAAGATGGGTGCAAAGTGGTTGGATAACTGCTCCCAGAGAGTAATCATCAACGGTTCACAGTCAAGCTGAAAGGGCACAACAAGTGCCGTACCACAGGGGTCGGTTCTGGGTCTGGTTCTGTTCAATATTTCCATTAATAATTTAGATGATAGCATAGAGAGTACACTTCTAAAATTTGCCAATGATACCAAGCTGGGAGGGGCTTCAAGTGTTTTAGAGGATAGGATCTCAATTCAGAAATATTTGGACAAACTGGTGAAATGGTCTGAGGTAAATAGAATGAAATTCAATAAATAAAATGTAAAGTACTCCACTTAGGAAAGAACAATCCACTGCACAAGTACAAATTGGGAACAAGTGCCTAGGAAGGAGTACTGCAGAAAGGGATCTGAGTGTCATAATAGACCACAAGCTAAAATATGAGTCAACAGTGTAACAAAAAAACAGTGTTGCAAAAAAAGCAAACACCATTCTTGGATGTATTAACAGGATTATTCTAAGTAAGACACGGGAAGTAATTCTTCCACTCTACTCTACTCAGATTGTGTTTCAACTGCAGTATTGTGTCCTGTTCTAGGCGCCTCATTTCAGGAAAGATGTGGACAAATTGGAGAGAAGAGCAACATGAATGATTAAAGGTCTGGAATTAAAGGTCTTGACTTATGAGGGAAGATTGAAAGAGCTGGGTTAATTTAGTCTAGAAAAGAGGCGACTGAGAGGGGACAGGATAACAGTTTTCAAGTACCTAAATGGTTGTTATAAGGAGAAGGTAGAAAAATTGTTTTCCTTAACTGCCGATAATGGGACAAGAAGCAATGGGCTTAAATGATGGCATGGGAGGTTTAGGTTGGACATTTGGAAAAAAATCCTAACTGTCAGGGTGATTAACCTCTGGAATAAGTTGCTTAGCCAGGTACTGGAATCTCTATCACTGGAAGGTTTTAAGAGCAGGCTAGACAAACACAGGTCAGGGATGGTTTAAGATAGTAGGTGGTCCTGCCATGTGTAGGGTATTGGACTCAGTGATCTCTCATGGTTCCTTCTGACCCTGCCAGCAGGTAGAGGATCTTGGGGAGCCGCTGCCACACACACACACTAGTGAGGTTCAAGTCAATAAGTGTTTTATTGGGGGTGAACAAGGGTAAATGGAATGGGGCAGTGAGGTATATAGAGGATACTGGGAGATGGGTCTCCCTATTAAACAGTATAGTGTCACAGTGGGATAATATAGTTGTAAATGTTATGATGAACCAATGTAAATCAATGTGAACCAATGTAAATCAATGTAAACCAATGGAGTTTTTTACAAGTATAAACCAATACAATAAAGGTATACAAAGCAACTGTACCAATGAGAGACGGAGCCACTGTACCAATGAGAGACAGTCAGTAAAAGTAAGGTTAGGGGAAATGACCAGGGAGTATGGGCAGACAGTAGCAGAGGGATAAGGAAACACACAGCAGCAGAGGCTGCAGTTAGCCTTGAAGCCCTGCAGGGGGAGACTTTAAGTAGTCTGCAGGCCAGGTGTGGAGGCACCGAAGACGGGCTGGAGCGTGCTTGGAGTGGAGATGAGCAGGGGAACAGACCAGGGAAGCACACTCAGAAGGTGGGGGCAGGGTAACACGTGGAGGAAGCATGTGGGGAAACTGGGCAAGGGAATGGAGGTAAAGGGGAGGTCTAGGGTGGATCTGGGTAGCAAAACACAAAGGGCCAGGGGGGTTGAGGGGAAGACCAGACAGGGGTTCCAGGTGGCGGAAAAGGAATGGAAAGAGGGTTTGGGAAGTTCGGGGCAAGCGACAGAGGGAAAAGGCAGCGAGGGAATAGACCTGGGAAAGTCGGGGAAAGCGACGGAGGACAGCAATGGAGAGTGGGTTTGGGAAAGTCAGGGAAAGGTGGCAGGGGGAGCAAAAGGAGAGGAGAGCGGGTTCGGGAAAATCGGGGAAAGGTGGCGAAGGGAGAGCGGGTTTGGGAAAGTCGGGGAAAAGCAGTGGAGGGAGCAACGGAGAGGAGAGCGGGTTCAGGAAAGTTGGGGAAAGGCGGCAGGGGGAGCAACAGAGAGAAGAGTGGGTTCGGGAAAGTCGGGGAAAAGCGGCAGAGGAAGCAACGGAGAGGAGAGCGAGTTCGGGAAAGTCGGGGAAAAGGCAGTGGAGGGAGCAAAGGGAAAGCAACGGAGAGCGGGTTCGGGGAAGTTGGGGAAAAGTGGCCGAGGGAGAGCAGGTTCGGGAAAGTCGGGGAAAAGTGGCGGAGGGAGCAATGGAGAGGAGAGCGGGTTCAGGAAAGTCGGGGAAAGGCGGCGGGGGGAGCAACGGAGAGGAGAGCGGGTTCGGAAAGTCGGGGAAAAGCGGCGAAGGGAGAGCGGGTTCAGGGAAGTCAGGGAAAGCGGCAGAGGGAGCAAAGGGAAAGCAACAGAGAGCGGGTTCGGGAAAGTCAGGGAAAAGCGGCGGGGGGAGCAAAGGGAGAGGAGAGCAGGTTCGGGAAAGTCGGGGAAAAGCGCGTGAAGACAGGGAAGGCAACGGAGAGCGGCAAAGGGCTCGGAAAAGGCACAGAAAGAATCTTCACAGATCTATAACGGGGCACAATAGTAAAAACTTAATCTAACAAAGATAAAACTAAGGAGAAAAAACCGACAGCAAATCAGTAGCAACAAACTTACAATGGTAAAACTTAACACAACTAATCAGCAGCAATTCAGCAGCAACAAACTTACAATAGTAAAACTTAGCAAGAAACTTACAATGGTAAAACTTAACACAGCTAATCAGCAGCAATTCAGCAGCAACAAACTTACAATAGTAAAACCTAGTAACAAACTTACAATGGTAAAACTTAATACTGTGTGAGGTTGGAACGGCTGGGAGCAGGGAGCTCCAGGCAGGGCCCACAGAGGCAGATGTCTCAGCAGCAGCACAGCTTATGCTACCACGGTGGAAAGGAACTGCGGAGCAGGAAGGGGTCTCCGGTACAGACCCCGAGGTAAATTTAGAGCTTGCCCACTGGGGAAAGCGATCCCAATGACCTAAGGCAGAGAGAATCTGAGAGGGGGGAATCTTACCAATCCCCAGGAGAGCAGCAAGGACAGAAGCAGAAGCAGCAACAGCATTGAAGAGGGCAGAGAGGACTCGGTTCAGCTCGTAGTTCGTAGTTCAGGAGATCTCCAGGAGAAAATTCATTGTTCGTGGGAGGGGAGTTTAAAACGGGGATACGCTCAATTAAAAATTAGCCGAGAGCGGAGAAAGGGTCCCCCAAAGACCCCGGGGTGATCAGGCCAGGAGGCAGTGCAGGAACCTATTCTGAGGTCTGGCCCCCAAAAGGTCTGCTTTTATAGACAAATTCAAACAGTTCCCGCCAGTAATTCTGATAGGCTCCTTGAATTACAGGGGCGGAGAGAGGGCAGGGAAAACTGTAGGCAAAACAAGGGACAAGTCTGGGCAGAGTCTTGGGCTGCAGGTATGTGACTCATAGTCACAGGTGTTGGTGTGTGACTCATGCCCTTTGTGAAAAACAAGCCACTCTGGTCTTGCACTCCTGGGCATTGTCCACCCTACGCCGAGCCAGGGCTGGAACAATAGTTAAGGGGCCTCCTCCCTAGGCAGGGCCATGGCACCAAAGAAGCTGTAAAAAGCCATTCCCATGAGCAGCCTGGGAGGGGTGGCCACACAAACAAGGGAGACAAAAACTGGCACAGGGGGAACATCTGTCAGGGACACCTTCCAATTTCTATGATTCTATGACAAGTGATTAAGAGAAAGCAGAAAGCCCACAAGGAATGGAAGATGGGAGGAATCAGCAAAGAAAGCTACCTCTTGGAGATCAGAACGTATAGGGATAAAGCGAGAAAGGCCAAAAGTCAAGTAGAGTTGGACCTTGCAAAAGGAACTGAAACCAATAGTAAAAGGTTTTACCGCCATATAAATAGGAAGAAAACGAAGGAAGAAGTGGGACCACTAAGCATACAGGTTTGGGTGGAGTTTAAGAATAATCTAGGCATGGCCCATTATCTAAACAAATCTTTGCCTCCTTTTTCTAATGAGGGTAAAATGAAGGGCTAGAGGATAGTGGGAGGGTGGCTAATGGGAATGAGAATATAGAGGTAGGAATTGCCATATCTGAGGTAGAAGCCAAACTTGAACAGCTTAATGAGACTAAGTCGGGGGGCTCAGATAATCTCCATCCAAGATCATTAAAAGAACTGGCACTTGAAATTGCAAGCCTATAATCAAGGATTTTTAATGAATCTGTAAAATTAGGGGTTGTACTGTGTGCCTGGAAAATTGCTAATGTATTTCCTGTTTTTAAGAAGTGTGGGAGGAGAGGGGTAACCACAGACCTGTTAGTTTGACCTCAGCAGTATGCAATGTCTTGAAAGAAATTTTGAAAGAGAAAGTAAAGGACATCAAGGTTAAGGTAAATTGGGATAAAATGCAACTTGGCTTTACAAAAGGTAGATCATGTCAGACTAATCTGATCTCCTTTTCTGAGAAGATAATGGATCTGTTAGATAAAGGGAATGCAGTGAATCTCATTTGTTTAGATTTCAGTAAGGCATTTGATACAGTTCCACATAGGGAATTATTAGTTAAATTGGAAAAGATGGGGATTAATATGAAAATTGAAAAATGGACAAGGAACTGGTTAAAGGGCAGACCACAACAGGTCATATTGAAAGGTGAATTGTCAGGTTGGAGGGAATTTACTAATGGAGGTCCTCATGGATAAGCCTGGGGACCAATCTTATTTAACCTTTTTATTACTGACCTTGACACAAAAAGTGGGAATGTACAGATAAAGTTTGTGGATGACATGAACGAAGTTGGAAGTATTGCCAACACAGAAAAGGATCAGAATATCATACAAAAAGATCTGGTTGACCCTGTAAACTGGAATAATAGAAACAAGATGAAATTTAATAGTGAAAAGCTCAAGCTTATGCCTTTAGGGACTCATAACAGGAATTTTTGATACAAGTTTGGAATGCATCAGTTGGAAGTGACAGAGGAGAAGGAAATCTGCAAACAAACATATAGCAATGAAGTGTGAAAGACCTTGAGCCCTGGTGAGGGCTAATCAGTTTTCTTGTGCTAATTAAAGCTTGCACTGCACAACATTTTATTCATATAGATGAGCACTTATGGATACAAACTGTCTAATTGAGGTTAGTAAGTGCTTACTTAGGTGAGTAAGGGCTCCACAGTTTTTCTCTAAAGTCTATAAGGATTTCAAGCACAGAAAAGAAGAGAGGGAGAAAGCTAGCAATTTTTTGCTGCTGAGAATTCAAAAAGCAGTGGACAGTACGTCTCAAATCACTGAGATAAGTTTCAGAAAGTGGCTGGTAGATTCCTTCTCCTCCCCTCCCCTTATATGGTGCATGTGTTGCTTATTATTTCCACGTGAAGGCTCCTAAATGAGAAGGCTCAATACAAATTAGAAGAGTGATGTCTGGGGTTTTATGTGCCCAACATATTTTTCTGCACAGAGCCACACACCCCCCCCCATAGTTGGACTTCACTGCAGTTGTCACATAGTACACAGCTTTCTTAGAAACAGAGGGAGAGCTTTGAGGAGGTTGAAAGTCAATCACAAGACCTGGGACTGGTGCCAAGAATCTTGTAACAGGCCAATTTTAAATTGAATTTTAGCTCCCAATGTACATGTTCAGATCTCCAGAGGAAGCTGGCTCCTTCCTGTGGGGGAGGTAGATGGAGGCAGCTGTTGAAATGGAATCCATGGCATCAAACAACCTGTGAGCTGATTGAATTTAAAATTGAACTTGCTTATTCCTTGATTTTTGCTTCAGAGTGTAGTGAGGGGATGCAGGTGGCTGATAAACAAAAATATATCACTCAGCCATAAGGTTAAAAAAACCCAAACAAACGGGAATTTAGTCTTTCAGGGAGAAAATTAACAATGAAACAGTATCAGACCCTCAGCCAGTATAAATCACAATAGTTCCATGGAGGTCAGAGTAGCTATGCCAATTTACACCAACTGAAGCCCACAATATTTTACCAGATTTATCCCCAGAATTTGCTCTGAGCTAAACCAATGTAAATCCAGAAAAAAGCTATTAACTTCAAATGTAAATAAATTACAATCTAGTGGATGATGCATCTCAGAAATACTGAGTGCTTTTCCGGCACCTATGCTGTCTCCACTGACTGCCTCAGTGCCTGCTTCTCATTCAACTTTGTGGTCGCCGCTAAGAATTTGGTCACCCTCCGGGGTCTTATTCATCGGAGGTGGCGTGCTGACCTGGGTCCTTTTTCCCATGGAGGTAATAGCTCCATCTTTATTCGATGCCTGATTTTTGGAGGCCCATGTTGTAACATAGGAGGTTAGGATATAGGAGCAACAGAATACAGGACAAAATCCTCCTAGCACCCAAGCTATTAGTAGCAGGATTGGGTGTTTGTCCCAAGAGAGGGGGATTGGATATGGTACCACGGCCAAGAAAATAAGAAGGGCCAGGAGAAATAACAGGGAAACTACAAAGAGTGTTGTAAGTAGGAGAGACAATTTATTTTTCATGATTATAATGGTCAAAGCTCTGTAGAGCGACAGGAAATAAAACTTTAAGTACAGAAATGCAGTTTCCTTAGCTAAAGCTTGAGTATCAGTCTATGCCATCCTATGCGGTTTCCTTAGTTGCAGCTGCTTTTAAAGAGACAGTAGATAATTTCTTGCAAACTTACTATGTGTACACTAAATTCCCGTTACATCTTATGCGCATTATACTTGTACTTATACTTGTACTTATACTTAAACAACACCCTGTTACAATGCTGCCGTTGCCCCTTTTTAAGGGAGGCTCAGTACAGCCCTTTACCTGTTCTCCCAGGCACGGGGTTCTAACCTACTTCTGTCCTTACTCCAGGACTACGGGGTTCTAAGCTTGACGGGTGTAACACTTACTAAAATATCTAAAGTAGCTACTATAATTCCAGGACCCAAATTTGATCCCTTTCTAGGGCCAATATTCGCTAAAGTAATTTATTCCCGAACCTCTTTCGAGGGGGGCCAATATTCGCCTAAGTCCTGTGCATATGCCTTGTTACCGGTTTCTTACCAGCGCCTCTAGCCTCGTGTCGAATCCGCCTCTGTAAGGATCTGGATCGGCCCTCCGGTTCCTTTCTACCGTGTCAGTCCCACGACCTGTTACCAGGTCGGGGCCGCTGACTCCTCTGCCCAGACTCAATGACCGTAAGGACGAGCCCTATGATCAAAGAGCCTTAGTCCGAGAGACCTCTAACGTCTTAGAAGCTCTGGGACTCCGACCCCCTGCAAACTTCGGGGGGCCTCAGTTATAGTGTTTTTTGGGTCGGCCCTGTCTCTCACCTTCTGTGAGGTGTGAAACTGTGGCCGCATGATGTCTGGAAAACCTCGTTCCTGATTGGTTGACATTTAGGTTGCGGGTAACACTTCTTGCCCCAAGCGTATGGGAGGCGGAGTAATGGTCGAACACCTGGACCCATGGGGGACCTCAGGCTATTTGCATAATTTGCGGGCGGTTCGAGTTCTGGCTCAAGATCAAGAAGAGAGTTTGCTGGTTTGACAAGGCCTCAGTTATTTAAATTAGTCTTGTCACTGGGCAGATGCATAGAGTAGGCCCGTAGAACAATACACTAGCTACTTTAACTACACTTTATCCTTAACACACTATACCTGCCTATAATCCTATAAGAAAATACCTATACCTATATACTATTCCTATACTCCTACTCCTCCCTTAGATTTCTACACTTTGTTGCCTCTTTCTAGTTCCTATCTCTATGAGAGGAAGACTGTGACAACTTTAACTTCCCAATTAAGGCATACATTAAAATGTAAAGATCAAAGGAACAGTGCAGATGAGGAAAACATTTTGTCTTCAACCTCTAAGAGAAACAAAATATTTGAGGGGTTTTCCAAGCATAGTGGCAGATGTTGCTATGCTGACAAGTTAACAGTTGGTCAACCCATGTCTGAATTCTGAGAAGGGACTGTAAAAATAGCATCAGGTAGGCTGCATGTTTGTGTCTGTGATTTGCAGATCAATTGTGAAAAGTTCACAGCTAAAAGGATATCTTTAACAACCATCCCTGCATACTCCTACTGAGATCTAAGAGTAGAGAGGAATTCTTTCTTAATGTGACAGTGAGTGAGAAGGTGTCTATTTTACACGCTCTTGTCACAAGGAAAGCTGCACTTCAAACTAAACATAATAAATGGCCATCTTCCCATTAAAGTGTGCACTGCTAAATCCTACTGTATAAGTCATTGGGTCAAGCTGGAGTCTTTTGCGGAACTTCTCAGTTCCCTCAAGTCAACCAAGAGTTGGTAAAAAGGTTCATAACTAGGAACTGGGTTTGTTGGTGAGCCAATAACTTCTAACTGGGTGAATTACCTGTTTGTTAATTATTAATAGTAGTATTATTAGTTGTGTTCCAGTAATGACTAATGGCCTTAACCAGGATCATAGCCCTGTTGCCTTAGATGCTGTTCACACATATAATAAGAGACAGATAAACCAGGTTGAAAATTTTAAAAAATTACATTTATGACATAAGTTAATTGACATTAAAAAAGGCTTTTTGACAAAAATGGATATTCTTGAAAAACAAAACTTCCTTCCCTATCTTTATTTTCTTATTTTGTGCTATTTTTTATATATTTTAATTTGAAATGAAAAAAAAATTGCTGAAAAATAGAACAATCCAATGACAAATGTTAAACAAAAAAGATTTTCTTTCATTTTAAAAAAGAATTTGGAAAATAGTTGCTACTTTTTGATGAGTCCTATTTACAATCTAAAAGACAAGGCAGATGAATCAAAACAGGGAGACAATATGCAAGCACTTCTTTGAGGTATCTCTAGGAAATTACATGCTGTTCTAAATATATCAGGTCCCAGCAGGACAATAAAAAGGGATAGAGAAAAAAAATCTTATGTTGAATGCTTTGCTCCCACTTCAGTTTTAAACAGTTTGGACTGACTTTAAAAAAAAGGCACTGGAGCTACTGCCATAAAGGGTTCAAGAAGCTTACATCCAAAACTTTGATCCTCAAAAGCCCATTCCACTGCCTTCTAAATCTGTAGGCACCTGAATTCCTTAGGCACCCTAATCCAGTTGCTGGCTTCTGTAGATTGTATTCTTGGGTACCTAATTTAGGGCTTAGCACAGTGTGTCAGGGTGCCTAAATGTTAGGTGTTGCAACATGCTGCCTATATCCTACCTGTGGATTTAGTCCATCATTTCTTCACCATCGGTTGTTTAGCATTTTTGCTATCGGAAAGCACAAAGTAAAGCTGATAAATTTTAGAGTAGGTCAGCAAACTTAAATGAATCATCTTCTGTCAGATAATGCAGCTCTGTCACAGTGAAAATCTTTTCTAAAATCACTAAAATATCCTTTAGAAATAAAATGTGGGGAACAGGGGAGCAAAATACGCTGATGTCATAACAGCCCATTTCAACATTTTTTGTTTTGAAATGGCTTTTCATTTCAAAATTATGTATTGTATCATAGTATTAGATGAAAAAAGGTAAAAACCAAATCAAAGCTTTTGATCAATCTGAAATGATTTATTTTCCTGACTTTTCTTTTGCAGAGAATTTTGGAATTTAGGAGTTTCGTTCTTAATCCTCTGCACAAGTTCCTTTAAAATGTATGCTTTCAAAACTAAAAAACAACAACAGCAATCAAAATAATTCCTCCTATAGCTACATCCTGGGAAGGAAATGAAGATGAAGTGAGAGCTCTTGCTTCACTAGCACCAGTGTTTTATAAAGTGTCATAGATCGCTTGGCTTCACATCAGCAAACAAAGAAAAACAGCACATGGAAATGTCTTTGTTTTAATTATGTCTCTTCGGTCTGCTGCTGTTACAGCAGAAAACAAACAGTTTCACAAGCATAAGACTCCCCCACCCCAAAAGATATATCACATAAAAGCCATGCTTCTCCTGGACTAGATAACAAAACACCCTTTATCCCAGCTCAGCACTTGCCAGGGGCAATTCTTTGTGATAGATCTTAGAGTGAGAAAACATGCTTCCAAAATGTCATATTCCTTGTACCTGTTTGCTCAGCACAATAATTTCCTTCTTCCACAGCATAGCCACATTTGCCAGTTAGAATCCAGCATTTCAATTAACAGCCACACTTAGACAGCAAGTATTTCCTGCACATGTGAAACACCTGCAACTCTCAATAGGCACTGGCTTCAACAAGAGTAACAGGTGGCTTAAATCCAGAGTAGGATTGGAATTTTTGAAAAACAAAAATAATTGGTGAACTGATTGTCAAAAGTATTTTAAAGCACTAATTTATTAGACCAGTGACAACAGTAACAAGACAGACTAAGACTTTATGGTCTCCAGTAGGCTTTAGCTATAGATAGATATTTATGCCTAATTGCAAGAAAATAAAGTTACTTAACTAAGTTACTTTAACTCAAGGGGGAAAAATGAAAGAATGACATGATGTTCTGAAAATAAAATGATCTTTTTTTTGTTGTTTTTTTAAGCAGCAATGTTAGGTTAACATTCAAACATGAATGTTATTCAAAGACTGGATAATTACAAAAGAAAAGTGAAATTAAGCAGAAATAAAACTAACTATAAAATGTCATTTTAAAATGCTCTTATGATGAGCAGAAGGCAGACCAACATTTCAAGCAACTTTATGGGTATGTGTCTATTCTCCTTGTGTTGACAGAGGAGGTTTAGTGGCTGTGCACTCTCTGCTCTCCTTTCAATTAGTTCTATATTTTGTCACATCACTTTTGATTATATGCTCTTTGGGGCAGGGACTATGTTTTTTATATTGTTTAATGTGCTCTGTATACGCTAATGGCCTAGTAAAGATATGGCATAAGTAAAGATATGCAGTATTTGTTTTGGAAAATTCCAGACAAGCAAGATGTCCAACTATCATTTAGTTCACCTCCCCCCCCAACAGACGGCATTTGCATATAGTGAAGTGAACAATCAAGATATGTAAGTATGCTTGCTAACACCTGGCATCATGCTGCAATCATAATGGTAGGCCACCACCTGCATCAGGGTGTTCTTGGAATATCTGACAATTTTTGACCATGGTCAAATAATAGGTGGTCAATGATATTATTTGACCTGTCAATTGACTGGCTTGCCAAGCCTCTGTTCATTCCCTCTGAAGCACCTGGCATTAGAAACACTTGGAAAGACAGGATACTAGGCTTGATAGAACACTTGCCTGACCCAATATGGCTGTTCTTATGGTCTTCATTCAGAGTGCAAGTGCACAACTCTACTTGAATTTGATGCTAGGAAGATGTGGCTTCTATGCCAAATGCAAGCTTGGGAAGAGCACTGAATATTTGAAGTTTGATTAGTTCTGGAAAATATCTTTGTAAATATACTTTCCCATACTAACAACACCTCTAGATCTGATTTGTTGGTTCAAGTTTATTATCTAATATTGGGTGAGGTAAATTTAGGAGTCCTTGGTGAGCCACTAATCTACAAATATTGTAAGTAAGGACTAAGAGTATTAGATGCAAACTCAAAAATGTAAATACAAGTACTAAGGGATTTATGAACCAAAATGTCAACTTTTTCAATACCTGGTAAAGGGAGAAAGTGTTAGCTTGGGGAACACATATATTACCATACTAGATCAGATCAGTGTTCCATCTAGTTCAGTATCCACCCTGAAAGTGACCACTGCCAGCTGAACCCGACATATTCCTTTACTTTTAATTGGGGAGGAAAAATATGAAGCTCAACACCCATTTTAGTTAATGTACCCAGTCCACATTGCTTTAAATACAAAAGCCACAATAAATATATCAGACCTGGATTATAATGACCTTGAATATCTTTAAGAACTGTTTGACTTTGAGGCAGAATAGAAAACTATAAAGAGTGAATTCTTTTTTTTAAATTAAGCACATGTTTTACCCCAGTAGAACTGTGATATACTATTCTCTGAGGAACAAGAAACAAGCATCATGGAGGACTTAACAGGGAATTTGATTTCCCATTTATTTCCTAGTTAAAAACTTCAAGAATTTTTCAGAAAGACTGGAATGTTTTGGACTATTTTTTAAAGAAAAAACAGAATTCTCCCTGTTCATACTCTATCTCCAGGCTAAAAAGCACTCTGACAGTGGAATAAAATCATCTTTGAGGTGACGAAATGGAACCCCAAGCACAGTACTTCCCCAGTATAGTATCAGTAACTTATTTTAAGCCCTTTAGTCTTCCTAAGTTTACTCTGAAAAGGGAAAAAGCAAAGTTGTGCATATGACATGAGTTTCATTTAAGGTGAGGTTTTTCCCTACTCACTGATTTATATGACTGCACAGGAATTGTGGTGGAAGGAAGCCCTGCTATTATAACTATTTGTTATTTTGAGTTAGCAGTTGTACCCTCCAACAGTTTTCCCCCTTCCAGATACCTTTCAGGTGCCTCTTTAAGCTACTATTCTTTCAAATGCCTTGATTGCAATTTAAATGTTTTTAGTCTGGGAAGTTGCAAAGTCCTCATTTTCCAATGTGCAAGGTGACCAGTTTTGTAACCAAAAAAAAAAACTGATAGAAAAATCATTGTTCTTAAAATAGAAGTATATAATTTTCAAATCTTAACATTACAAATAGATAGCATTTGGAAGAAAAAGCACCACCACAAACAAAGTGTACCCTCTGGATTCCTAAACCTATAATTATCAAATACAGTATATATTGAATTTGAGGCTTATAGCAGTTTGAAATCTTATCTTTTATTATAACAAAGTAGATGTTTAATCAGAAGATCCATAATACGTATACGGCAATCTTGCCTCACCTCTCTGAGGACAAAGTTTTTAATTAAAAAGTATTGGTCTATGCAAGTAGACAGCAATCCATGCACTTTGCAGAGCAGGCCTAACTGACTATTTCTAAGGCACATTCATATCACTGCATTCCTGAAGTTATCTAATTTCATTATTTTACTACATTAGCTTGGTCTAATTTCATATTCTCAATAGGTGATTTTCTACATTGTAATGTTGCCATTGTTAATTTTATGTACCATGACACAGAATAAGAGAGATCATTTTGGAGGTTTTGCTTAAACTGTGTTTCTGCAATAGAACGACCACTCAAGATACAGTGTTGTGAATGAAAATGACTAAATTGTTGTATTACAACTGTAAGTTACTGAAGAACAATTTTCACTTTATACTGATGTGTTTTTATTAGCACTTTAATAGAAGGCAATTATCCAGAGAGAGCATTCCAAACAGGATTTGCACTCTGTCTATATTTTGTGCTATTCATTCAATAGAATAGTTTCAGGCTCAAAGCATTATCATAGTATTATATCTGAAAGTGCAAATAATATGTACTTGCCCAGCACCACAGAACCACTTGGAAGGCATAATTTAATTAATTTACATTGGATTTTAGGTGTGAAGCAACCTGTGCCAAATGTTTCATTTACCAAGTTAACCATCAATACAGTGGATAATAATGCATATGTTGTCTCATCCATCAAAGCAACTCAGTGTGTTTTACAAATATAAATTGAGCTCACAACATTCTTATAATGATACATAAATGAGATCCCAGTTTTTCAGATGGAAAAACTGAGATACAGGAGTTAATCATGTGGACCTAGGATATATCCACGTCTCCAGAGTTTCAATCCTCAGCTTCAACCACAAGATGCACTTTTCACATGGACCAAAAGGTATTTTAAAATATTTATTGGGTATAAGCAGCTAAATTATTTTTCAGAAAACTACCACTATTTGATTTTTTTTATTTTTTAAAAAAGAATTTTACTTGATGCATTTGCATCATACATGGCATCTCGTACCAATTGAAATTTTAGCTTAGCATGAACAGACATTGGAAAACCTGGATGACGGACAAAATGTCCCTTTGGGTCATGAGCAATTTATGCTAGAATGACACAAAATGGTGAGGTTGAGAAAGAGGCAGTTCACACTCAACTAATAACTGCTTTGTACTGTTGCCTGGAATATATCACATCACATTCAGTAGCTTCTATAACTGAATTTCAAAATTTACTACAACTGTTTTATTCTGGGACTCTTCCAAATTAGTGCCTGGACAAAATTCTTGTAATTCTAGAAAAAGGGGTCTCAAACACGCGACCCGCAGAGCTACCTCCTGCGGACCGTGAAAAGAGCCAGCATTCAGGGGTTCCCAACCCCTGGCCAGCTTTTCAAACAGCCCGTGCCCCGTGGCCACCTGCCTCCCACCCGGGGTCCTGCCACTGACAGCAGTGCTTCCGGGCTGGGCCATGGCCCCCGCTTCCCCTCCCCCTGCCCCTCCTGGGGCCTCGGCAGCCACTGCTGGGCACTGGGGAGGAGTCACCTCTGCGTGAGAGGCTGGGAGCGTGGCCCAGTGATGAGACCACATGGATCCAGCACCTGGGGCTAGGTCAGGGCTGGCAGGAGGGCTCCCATGGGGGCTCTGTGCTGGGGGAGGCTCCATGGGTCCCTGCCAGGAAACTGGCTATGGCTGCTGCCTCCCCTCCGGGCTTGGGGTTAAAGCAGCCCTTTCTTTCTTTCTTTCTTTCTTTCTTTCTTTCTTTCTTTCTTTCTT
>ML685767.1:24436604-24455441 GCA_007922175.1 Pelusios castaneus | reverse complement strand
CTTTCTTTCTTTCTTTCTTTCTTTCTTTCTTTCTTTCTTTCTTTCTTTCTTTCTTTCAAAAAGCTTTTTAAAAATTAATTGTAATTAAAAATCTTTCTCAAGTTAAATTTCAATTAAAATTCATTCAAAATATTAATTAAACCCAATTAATTAATTTTATTTACAATCTCTTTGAAGTCATTTAATTTTAATGTAATTTTAATTAAATAAACTGTTGTATGAAAAGGTTTCAGTGATGTGGCCCTCGAGCCCATATCCTAGTCTCCATGTGGCCCTTGTGGTGATTTGAGTTTGAGACCCTTGTTCTAGAGCAAATGTATAGAATGTTTTAAAAAATGATTAATGAACTTGACATACTTTAAAATGGGTCTGATTTTTAAAAATTTCTGAGCTTCTGCCCTTTGAAAAAATCAACTTCCTTAGATAATATTTAAGTTGGCCACTCAAACATGGACTCATCCAAACTCATTAGTCACTTTTAAAGGTCTTGTCTTAAAAAAGCTGAACCAAAAGCTGCCTTCAGGTTTATCCATGTAATCCCATTGAAATCCATGGGTTCACACTGGATTTAAGGGCATTGACTTGTATATTGCACTCATCTTGTGTACAGAAACTTCACATACCGTCTAAATTTTATATTATATAAGAATCCTTTTTATATTCAAAACTTATTGGTCCAGTGCAAGACTTTTGGCAATTTATACTATTTATAATAAAAGTGCTACATAACACAAACCTGCTTGGAATCATAATACGGAACTCAAGTAGTGGATTGAAAAATACTTTAATTAGTAACTCCAATATAATCCCAGGGTGAGAACATTAAATTACTTGTAATGAGTTATTTAAATGTTTATTGACTAGTTTTGTAATAATAGCAAATGGAAAGAGATACCATGTTCCATGCACATTCCTCAAAAAATTAATGGGCCAACAAGAACCATGTAAAACAGGTAATCACTTGTTAATTGATCTCCTAACAGCATGGTATGAAACATGGAATAATACATCTGCTTCAGAGTCTTTAAAAATGTGCTTCTTGGTCAAACCATATTTTGGGGTAAGCTGTTAAGATGAGCATCCAGATATTTATTACAAGAACAGAGAGTGCTGACAGCTCATTAGTGAGATAAATATAGATCTTCTGTGAATCTAGAGATACCTGTGTACACTTCAAGATCTGTGAATATGACAAAACCTCCACAGTATAGCCTTCCATATTGCCTGCTACGGAAAGCTTTGTTCTTGAAAAGAGAAAAAACAATGCAAAGTATGAACTATAATTTTCTTCAACTGAACAATATCACTGATGAAAACTGTCTGAACTGTGCTGCAAGACTGCAAATCAGAAGCTTGAGAAGGATGGCTGAATAGAATATTTGGCCTCCTATTAATGCTTTGTTTATTGTCTCAAAATTATTATAGATCATTAAAATCCATTTTGCGCACAAGGATGCCTAAACTCTATTATGTGTTTCCCAAGCCCAAGACTCCCTTTACGTCTATGAAATGGTAGGGAGGTACAAAGAGCACTTTGGGTATTGACATGCAAATGAACACATCAAATATTTGCATGGTAACCCCCAGAATGCTCTTATGGCTCACTGCTTTTTCTAAGAAATAATGTAGGATTTGAGCATGAGGCAGAGGCTTAGGAAGACACACAAAGCTTTGGGTATGTATGCAATGAGGTTTTTTTTTTTTTTTTTTTTTTTTGTGCCTCACTGAGAATTGAGAACTTTTACTGAGTGACTGTACATAAATAGCATTTGGAGCTTTTGTTCAGGGAATGCAAGCTGAACAAACAACAGACATGACTTATTGGAACACTCTAAAATTTGAGGGATGGTAAAGAACTTAACAACAAAGACCTGACCCAATTCAGACATTCTACACTCTTTCAACATTCCAAACAAGAACACATTAATCACCTAGTGAACAGCTGAAGATGAAAGCCTGATTAAGTCCCTGGCCAGAATTAATGACTGCAGAGGAATTTGTCCTTATGATCTAAATTAGAGATAGCAAATGATTTGAGCAGTCAGAGAATGATGATAGCTGTAACACATACAAGTTAGTTGTCTAATCATCTCCTTCATTTTGGTTAGCTGCTTCCTAGCCAAACATACAGTCCAAAGTGGAATTCTGCATAAAATAAAAACCTGAATCTCATCTGATGTAAAATATAAAAACAAAATGCAGCCACAATGAGGGATAATAATAACCAGCAAAACATGAAATATACATTTCATATTTTCCTTGTTAAGAATTTTGGTCAGTTAAGGATACTGTGCTTAGAGGAAGAATAGATCAATATGGAAGTGATTTTGATGTCACAAGAGAGAATGTTGAGAGTCAAATTCTATTCTGAGGTACATCAGTGCAAATTCAAAATGACTGACAGTGGTGTATCTGAACAAAATCTTTCACAAGACTGTTGCATCACTAAATGGATCCTGGCAAAAAAAGAGCTGGCTGATTTTTAGTGAGACAAGCTATTTACACACAAACATGGTAGCTAAAAATAATAGTGTCAAGGAAGGATATATAGAGAAATACAATGTAGGTAAATGATATTTGATAATATTTTATGTCTGCTTAAGTGCTGCAATGCTTCTTTAAAGAAAAAAAACAAGTATTTGGCCTGGGGAATGCTGATGAAGTTGCTATTACAGCTGATGGATTGTAGCATATCCACAATGTATTACTATGCAGTAGGTTTTCCCTTAGCATGCTCCTTGATTAGTAACAGATGGAAGTTATTCACTCTAGGTCTAGGGATGTGGCAGAGAAGCAGCCAATTTGATCTTGGAACATTTATTATTGTTGTCTGCATTTACTTTTTGAAGTAGAAAACATTTTACCTTTACCAGGGCGCTGATTCAGGGCGTTCAGCACATGCTGAAGTTCCAGTGAAGCTACTTGGTTGAACGTGGTATTAGATATTGAAAATGGCTTTTGTGGGATTTAAGAACATGCTTTCCTCAGTCAGAGCCTGGCTCCTTAGACACCATTAACTTAGTCTATGGCTAGCCTGGCTCCTTAGACACCATTAACTTAGTCTATGGCTACACTAGAGAGCTTACAGGTGGGCTGCTGTAAGCTCTCCAGTGGAACCACTCTAAACTGATGAGAGAGCTTAATTAATCCACCCTCAATGAATGGCAGCAACTGTGTTGGTGACGAAACTCTCCACTGCCATAGTATGGTCCACACTGGCACTTAGGTCAGTGGAAGATATGGTGCTCAGTGGGGTGGCTAAGGGCAGGATTATATTAGAAGCTACACCACTGAATGGCAAAGAGACTGCTCTCCTGTCAGCATAATCACTCCATCTCCATGACAGCCGGAGCACCTCCCACTGACATAACACGAGTGTGGACAGTCGTAGGTCACTGTAACTTGCATCTCTCATAGGGGTGTCTTTTTCACTTGATCTGTAGACCTGCCCTAGTTCAGACCTCTGAGCAACATGACCTATGTTGACTTAAGTGGTACGTGGCCATAACTGGAGACTATTTTCCTTTCTAATTTTGTGCCAATGTGCCATGCACTCCTCCTTGCAACATGAGACCAGTACCCTGTGTTTGCAGTGCTTTATTAATACTTTATTTTATTATACGAGTCTTTTTTCTCCACTTCGCAGACTCTTCTACAGAAAGTTGTAAAAAATTGTCTGCTTCTGCTACTACTAATGCTTAGTCAATTGCCAAGATGCCAGGAGCAAAATCAATATACACTGACAATTCACATTTTGTTGGTGTGTGCCGTGGATATACATACAGATTTTACTCAGCTATTTAAAGAAGCTGAAAATTAACAGCAGCTAATCTCAAATAATTGGTACAATTAGCTCTTTGGTACAATGTACTGTACATGGGCTACTGACAGCTTCTGTAGCTTTGTTTCTTAATGTATCTTTCAACTCCCAGGATATTTTTAATAAATATATTTTAAAAAACTATATGTATAGTGACAGTTGGTTCCCCCCCCCCCCCAACTTTGTTTGCTTTTCACTGACTGTCTTCTGTGAAGAAGAGGATTTTTCAGCCTCAGATATCTCTTTCTTTTTTCCTCCTTCAAAGAAGACGTGTATTTAGACAGACAGTGAAAAGCAAGACTTAAAATCTTCCCACAGTTGTACCAATGGGAAATGTAAACTATTCTGACTGCAAGAGCCAAGAGACATGCTGAAGCTAAAAGCAATAATCAGTACCTCAATCACATTTTGAACATAATGCTTGCTGGGGAGGGTTCCTTATCAAAGGTTTTAAGGATATAGAAAGAGAGCGAGAAGTCAGCTGGGGATGGCCTGGGTGGAGCTCTCTTTAAATTCTGTATCTAAAGCCACAGGGATATTGAGGTTTGGGAAGTGAACTTGGGGGATCAGGAGAGGGAAGGATTAAAATACCAAACCTGAGTTTTCTTTGCTTGAGCATCAGTCTGAAATTGATAAGGAAGCAATGGGACAGCATGGGTTGAAGCTCTCAGTGCTCTTAGGTTTTGATATTTTGTACATAATCTTTAATAATTATGAGCAAGGAAAGGGGAGAATTTTCCTTAAACAAATTCCTTTGCACACTATCACATAAACACCAGCATGCATGTACAAATCAAAAGACATGCCTGGGCATAGTTTAAGTCCTTCAGTACCCGTCGAGAAATTAATTGTGTTATTGTACCTGACATCAAACACATTTTATGAGCGTACTGTCAAAAATAAGTGCAGCACTACAGTGTTTTTGTTTTCATGTTTTTTGTTTATTGTTCCCCCTGGGGATATATTTTGTTATTTTTTATTTGTAACTCCCTACACAGCACAACGGCAGCTGCAAAAGCAGCTGCAATGTAAACTTAGTTTGCATTCTCCGTGCCCTGGGCAAGGATACTTCATTTCATGTGGCATCGGTGGCTTTCTGCAATAATTCTGGAACATCACAGAAACTTGTCACTCAGTGTGACATTAACAAAAGTGATTTAAATGACAATTTGGGGGGATTTTTATATATGAAAACCACAAAACACAATAGAGGGAGAAATATCTGGCAATTAGGGAGTAGGGGACTCAAATTCAAGAAGCCTGGCTGTCCTTACAACTCTGCCAATGAGCTACTTTGTGACACTGGGCAATTCAGTTTATGTGCCTCTATTCCCTCTGTAAAATGGTAATATTTCCCATCTTTGCCCACAGGTTTGGCTACCCACTATTAGAAATTATACAATACAATATATAAGAAAACTTATGTATAAATTATAAAAGAGTACTGTGTGGATACTGAGTCCTTTTTGCTCCAGAACACACTTCCACTCGCCTGAAAACAGTTAATGGCAATCCAGAGAGCTGGGGAGGGAGGCCCCGCCTACCCAGGCCCCGCCTACCCAGAGAAGCATGGAGTTGACCCAGTCCTTCTCAAGAGACAGCTCTTGCACAAGTGGTCACCAGCCACATCAAGGAAGGGTAAGGATATAGCGCAGGAGAAGCCACTATGGAGTGGACTTGCAGAGCTCCAGTTTTCCTTAAGATAGTCCTGATCATGCACATTCCCCCACAAGAACTATGCATGTATATCTTTGGTGCACATACTGTATTGTTTCTAGTGAATGCTAATATGTGACAGTACAACGAAACAAGAAAATTCAATGAGAACATGTGATAAATTGTATATGGGATAGACACAAGGTATACCACCATCACAGGGACTGTGATCCCCAAATCCCTTGTTATATCCATGCCACTAATGTATTTAAAACATACAACAAAACATAAAAAATACAAAGGTATGTCACTCTGTCTTTCAAAGCTGGGACTAAGCAAAAGCACTGTCCAGAACCCTGGCACAGAAACAATTAACTAAGTCATACCCAGATCTGACCATAATTTCGGCAGTTGGGACGCTGCATGCACATGCTACATAAACTTATTGTGTGTGAATACAACATGAGGAAAACTAACTTTCAATCTGACCCCATCCTATGATATTACAGTACTATTTTTTTCCCCCTATTACTGATGTATCAGTAAAGTTCTGAATCCAGTGGCCCAAAAAGAAAATATTTTAAAAAATTATTAAAATTCCAATCTCACTCCTCTTATCTCCACACTACTTTCAAAGAGAAGCAAAGACAGTGATTTGATCACATCTTCTCCCACTTCATTACACCTATAGTCACCTTGTCTGGAACTTAACTGTGATTAAATTTAATAGCAAATATACACTGAGGCTATGTCTACACATGAAAAGTTAGGTCAACTTTATGAAGTTGACTTAATAAGGTCAACTTTAAGACAACTTAAAGTGGACCTTATTAAGTCGACTTAACAAAAGTCGACTTAACTTTTCAAGTATAGACGTGGCTCCTTTTCGACCTTAAGTTGACTTAACATTTTAAGTCAACTTAATAAGCTCCACCAAGGCACTAATCCCTGTCTCCACTGGTTTAAGTCGACTTAATAAAGTCGACTTAAGTGCTAGTTCGAATTAAAACTAGGTATTATTAATTCGAACTAACTTTTCCTTAATTCGACTTAAGGAGCAGCTTAAGTCAAATTAAGGAAAGCCCAGTGTAGACGTGGAGTATTTTAAGTCGACTTAAGCCTCCTTAAGTCGACTTAATTTGTAAGTGTAGATGCACCGTGAGAGAACATGGTTCCTGAACAGCACATAAATTTGTTCTCAAACAGTCTAAGAATAATTACAAATGATGAACAATAATAAACAATAATAAATAATTTAAAAAATCAGTGTCTATTAAAGAACAATTCCAACACACAAAAGACGGCCAAAATTCCTTGAATAGTTCAACCAGATCTATCCACAATCCACAGTATAAGCTAATTATCTGATGAACAAACAATATCATAGAAAAAGCATAGAATCCAGCAGTCATTTCTTTCTCATGAAACACAAGAGATCGCATTTGTCTTTCTCTGAAGCAACAGGTTAAGAATACCTCACAATTCAGAAACTGGAGTAGATGGTCTGTTTCATGCTGGCAATGTCTATGATCTTTTGAAGGCCAGATGTCTGTTATTTTGTTAGGAATTAACTCTAATTGTTTTTAAAAAAATACTAAGCAGACGAAGGCCACAAATGTGACACGGGTGTACTTCAACAGCTTTGCTGTTAGTTTCTGTAATTAAATTTCTAGGATTCTGGATGTTCACCCATTTTCTGCTGAAGGCTGCCCAATGTATTAAAAAGGAAGAAAAAGAGAACTGTATTTGCTAAAGCATCAGAGAATCACCGTACAAGCTAGAATCACTGGGTGCATCTACACTTGTAAATTAAATCGACTTAAGCCTGCTTAATTCAACTTAATTTACCCTGTATCTATGCTACAGTTTCCTTAAGTCGACTTAAACAAGCTACTTAAGTCGACTTAAGGAAAGTAACTTTTTCAAGTTGACTTAAGCCAGTGTAGACCTGGAGTAGCCCTAAGTCAACTTAGGGCTACTCCAGGACTCCCCCACTGCCCTCCCTGCCAGGGTAGAGCCCTGCCCACCCTGCCCCTATGCCCTGCCAGGGTCCCTGTCCCTCTTTGCCCCATTGTACCCATGTACAAGAGGGCAAAGGCTGAGCCCCCTGGCACTGGGCAAGGGGTACCCCCCCGCCACCGTGGACCTGCCCAAGGTCCCCCTAGCAGTCGACCTAGGCGTCCAGTGTGGACGCTCTAGGTCGAGTTTTTAAGTTCCCCCCTAAGTCGACTTTAAATTTAGATGTAGACACGCTAAGTCGACTTAAAGTCAACTTAGCTAAAGTCCACCTAAATTTATAAGTGTAGACATAGCCTAAATTAGATTTACCAAGAAATAGATATGGAGAAATGGGTGTAGACCTGTACATATAAAGTAAAACTGACAAATTAAAAACCTTTTAGCCAGATGAACAGCAGGGAAAAAATGGAAATTAATTTCTGATATAATTGGTTTATTTGAGGACCTAAGACTGCAAGGCAAGGAGAGATTTATAATTATTATTTATGTACAGGAGCAAAACATGCATAGCCCTTTGCAAGAGGCATCCAGAATTTGTAGCATCAGGTATTCAGCAGAAAAAAAAAATTACTTAGCAAAATTGGTAGAGGCAGCCTGGAGAGAGGTTGAAAGAAATAAGAGGAAGTTGACATTCAAACTCAGAATGATGTATCAGCTGGTTTAAATGGAAATATGAATCAACAACTTAGCATAAATCGGGAATAAGTCAATATTTTATGCCCTCATATGCCCTTTAATGTTTTTCCATAAGAATTACTACATGCACAGACATGCACAAAAGAATGTGTTTATGCACACATTGAAGAGTTGTATGAGCTCTCAATGATGCTCTGCACTAAAAAAGTCTGAAGGGGAGAGGACACTAAACAACCAAAGCATTCATTTTCCTCTGGGTTCTGCTTAGGGAGGAATATACCTGTGGACAGTCTTCCTTTTCTTCTTTGGAGGAAAGGAAAAACTTGAGGTAGATTTCCTGTCTAATCTCAAGGCACAAGTCAGTGACATCACAAAGGCCTATACCTCTAACTTTCTTAGGACTTTTTAACATTTAAAATGATTTTCACTTTTGAAGACCCCTGTGCTCTAATGGTAGTCAAAGCAATAAGATTATAAACTGATCAGCAATCCCTAACAAGAAGACATGTTGAGTTGGTCAAATAATGCAATTTTCATGGGAATGTATGAGATTGGACGAACACTTTTGATGGGAAAAGTCCAAACATTTCATTTCAGCAATGAAATATGTTTTCATTGTGTTTCAACTTTTATACCAAAATATTAGTCAATATTATATTCTAATATTAAATGTATCTATAATAAAGTCTAAACAAAATATTTCAACTATCAAATTGTTTTGATGATCCCAAATAGTTTTACAATGCCCGCAATGCAATAGATACATAAAATAAACTTCTTGGGGTTGTTCTAAACTGCTGCTGGTGGCCAATGGGAGGTAGTCAAGGTACATAATATAGCTTGCATAAATTCCTTGGACATACTTATGTTGATGTACAGCAGTGTCCCATTAATTCAGCCTTACTCCTTTTGGGGAGGTTGACTAATGGCATCAACTAGAGAGCCCATCTCCCATTGATTGAGTGGGTCTACATAACCCGTTCAATCCCACTCACTGCATTAATCGCTGTGGAGCCCACAGTGTAGACAAGTTCTTAGTCTAAGTTACCCCGCCACTCTGGGATTTCCCAGTGCACTCTGTTTCACTGGTCCATAAAATGTGATGGTCAGGGACTGTCTTTATTTTGTACAGTATGTTGTCTGGACTAAATAAATCAATATCTGATAATGACTGTTAAGGGATCTGTCCATTTATACCAGCTCAAAGTTTCTATATCCTTTTGACTTGTCTGTGTCTTCAGTAGAAATGAACATTATAAAGTAGCAACAAAAGGAAATGTAAAAGTGAAATGTGTAAATATGAAAAGGATCACAAAAATCAAAGGAATATTGAGCTAAACTCAGTATAGCACTATTAATCCATCTCCTTTTGACTAGTTAGTGCTCATGAGTCCTTGGAACATTATTCACTTATAATAAATGTTTTCACATAATGAATGGATTTTTTGAATTTATGCATCAAGTCTGCTCAAATACTATGTTTATTATGATGCAATTAGGCTTGTGTTTGACATTTTTATTGCTAAACTAATCTTGTGGTGTTGAAGACAATAAAGATATGGAACAACATACAGTATGGTTCTTCGAAGCAAACTTCTGCTTACACATATTCAGCTAAAAAAAATGGAATTTGCAATACCCAGAGAGGTTCTCCTTTTGCAGAGTTCTGTTCTATTATACAGTTTGACTGAATAAAAGGGGCTGCAAATCACTGCCACCATGATCACCTGTAGGCAGAAGTTTTCTACCTTAATTTTGACTTCCTTCCTTCCCCCTAAAATACTCATGGAGGTCTAACTTCATAGATCCTTCATGTCAGAAACTGCAGAAAAACATTTTCTGGCAGGGACTTAGTGTTAAAGGGCCTGAGTAATACAATCGCCCACATCTAAATGGCTTGGCAATGACAGTTATGCACCCATCTGTGCTTCTAGAAAAAATAATTTTCAATGGGGGTGTGTGGAAGCAGAAGGGGAGGGATGAGATTCTGCCAGGGAGAATTCAAGCACCAAATTATTCTTTCTCAGGATTAATGTGTGCTCATTTGAGGGCTATTTCTAAAAAGAGATTATATCTGGTCCATGAGAAAACCAGTGTATGTCAAGGATATGTCAGGAGTATATATGCTACACTGTCTTTTCACAGGTGGTGTATGCTGGTATGTAACATGACTCATGAACTCCTACTCTTCTTTTTGTTGAAATTCCTTGTCTCTTCTTCCCTCAGTATGCTCAGTTTCATGCCTAAGGATGATGTGAGCCGGGCTGTGCAGTAGCTGTCTGGATATCAGGGCAATTGCAAAGAATTCCACTTAGGAAAGAACAATCAATTGCACACATATAAAATGGAAAATGATGGCCTAGGAAGGAGTACTGTGGAGAAGGATTGGGGGGTCATAGTGGATCACATCATTCTGGGCTATATTAGCAGGGGTGTTGTAAACAAGACATGGGAAGTAATTCTTCTGCTCTACTTCACTCTGATTAGGCCTCTATGGGAGTATTGTGGCTAGGTCTGGGCGCCACATTTCAACAACTATATGGACAAAAATGAGAAAGTCCAGAGTAGAGCAAGAAAAATTACCTACGAGGAAAGACTGGGGGAAAAATGGGTTTGTTTAGTCTGAGATTATTTAGAAGAGAAGATGGGGCAGGGGAAAACAGGACATAACACTTTTCAAGTACATAAAAGATTGTTACAGGGAGAAAGGAGAAAAATTATTCTCATTCACCTTTGAGGCTAGGACAAGAGATAATGGGCTTACACTACAGCACGAGTAGTTTAGGTTGGACATTAGGAAAAAATTCTTAACTGTCAGCATGGTTAAGCTCTGGAATAAATCACTGAGGAGGTGGTGGAATCTCTTTCACTGGTGCTTTTAAGAGGAGGTTAGACACACACCTGTTGGGGATGGTCTAGATTATACTTAAATCTGCCTTGAGTGCAGGGAACTGGACTAAAAAGCCCCTTGACCCCTTCCAGTGCTATGGTTCTCTGTTAAGCCATAATTTCCCTTAGTAGCTCATAAGGGAGTTCCTTTTTGGAAATGCTTCTCCACCGTAAGGACAGTCACAATACTTCCTTCTACACGCAAATCTTTAACTAACCAGTCCCCACAAAACAAAAACAGAGACTGAAACAAAGCAATCCATTACACTGCTCCTCTCCATAAATGTAAATTGCTGGAAGTTAGGAACCTAAATACTTTTGTTCATGTGGGCCTCAACTTCTCTCCATACCCCACTCCTAGCAAGCAACTTTCAACCCCACTCAGCACCGCCACCCAGAAAAAATGACTGGTGTAATTTGGCATAGTTCCACTGACTTCATTTATAACAGCTGAGGATCCAGCTTAGTATATTTTGTCAATAAAGATACCTGTACTTTTTAAGTAGTCTGATCCTTGCAATTAGATGAATGATTTCTTTATAATTCACACACCCACACAGATTGCAACTTTGGAATTAGAGCCATTGTGAGAGTGAGCTCCAGAAATGATCATGCTGGAAAGTGATAGAAGCCAATGAATAGAAGGGCTTAAATATAAAGACCTTTCTAAATGATAGCTAGTGTATGAAATACTTAGAGCCAAAATCCGCCCTATAGTGAGAATCCACCATTCCTACTGAAGTCAATGGAAAGGCACATAAAAAGTTAGAATGTTAATCTTACTAAATGAAAGCAAAATTAAGGTATCATGGCAAAGCCTGAACAACGGGGATTTGTGCAGGAAATTTATGAAAGGGCTAGAAAACTAGAATCTTCTTCCTTGTTCAGAAGTAGGTATAAGAAACCCGCTGGCCTGCAGTCAATAGCCGACTCCGAGGCTGCAGTAACAGGCGTGGCTCTCTGCACCAATGGCACTATTTCCACCCTCTCCTTGGGGCTGTGATCTATACTCTGGTGTTCTGCAAGGATAGCGCCCCCCCCCGCCCCCGACTATACTCCATGACACAAGCAGTTGCGGTGTCTCTGTGTGAGTCATTTCAGTCTGACCCACTTCATAGGGGAAAGTGCAACTTTTCTGTTGCCTTGATGACCTACAGAGACAGAGGAGCCATGATTTGTACATAGGTGCAGCCGGGGTAGAATAAATAATACCAAAGCCTGAAATAAAGATGACTGAGCAAAACTAGATATTTCTACCATGGTGAAACCTGACCAAAGAGATTAAGGGAACAAATCTGTCTACTAAATTGTGTAATTAGCTAGTAGGAATTAGCTAAATACTGTATTTTTATCACAGGATCTAATATACATAAGAGGGGGCCACGGATGGGGAAATTCTATGAAGCATCCCTTTAGGAAGTTCTTCCAGAATTCTTTCCTCGGGTGTGTCTCCTGCAGAAGTACTAAGGGGCTATTTACTTTAGAAAGGAAATGTGCAAGAGGACACATGATAAAAATATATTTAAAAAGTAAGGTGCAGACAAGGTTGCTCAGGAGCTTCTGTTTTCCCTGTCTCATAACACAGGAACAAGATAGTCAATTAAACTAAAAAGTGACAAATTCAAAACAGGTAAAGGAAACAATTTTCTGGACAATTGTTAAATAGACTGTGTTACTCATTGCCACAGGAATTACATTGAGGCCAAAAAAAGCAAAAAAAAAACCAACCAACAGCAAAACAAACCCAAACAAACCCAAGCAAGATGCAAAACGATTCAGTATTGATATGGTTAACAAGAATATCTGGAGTTGCAATAATTCATGCTAATAAAAAAATTGGAGGGGTAATTAAACTTCTTGCTTCAGGATTTAAGTGAGTTTTTACCTACAGGAATTTAGGACAAGCCATAATGTGGGGCAAATTATTCCATAGCTGCTTAAATGCAAGGTTTCTTGCACCTTTTTTAAAGCAGCTGGTGCTTGCTAATGTCAGTCGACGCCGCTAATATTTTGGTCACCCTCCGGGATCTTATTCATCGGAGGTGGCGTGCTGACCTGAGTCCTTTTGGAGACGGGGATAATAGCCCCGCCCTTATTCGGTGACTGATTTTTGGAGGCCCACGTTGTAACATAGGAAGTCAGGATATAGGAGCAACAGAATACAGGACAAAATCCTCCCAGGACCCAAGCCATTAGTAGAAGGAAAGGGTGCTTGTCCCAGGAGAGGGAGGTTGGAAGTGGGGCCATGGCTAGGAAAGTGAGAAGGGTCAGGAGAAATAACAGGGAGGCTACAAAGAGTATTGTAAATAGAAGAGACAATTTATTTTTCATGGTCATAATAATCATAGCTCTGTAGAGCAACAGGAAACAGAATTTAAGGTACAGAAATGCGATTTTCTTAAGCAGCAGTCTATGCCTTTCTATGCGGTTCCTTATTGTGGCCTTAAAGGCACAGTATATATTTATTGCAAACTTTCCATGTGTACACCAAGCTTCAGTTACATGCGCATTATACTTAAACTGCACCCTGTTACATTGCTGCCGTTGCCCCCACTTTTAAAGGGGTCTTACTGCAGCCCTAACCTACCTGTACTCCCAGGTTCGGGGTTCTAACCTATTTCTGTCCTTACTCCAGGACTGCGGGGTTCTAAACTTGAAGGGTGCTAAACCTTATTATCTTGTAGCTACTATTATTCCATTATTCCAGGACCATAATGTATTCCCTTTCTAGGGCCAATATTCACTAAAGTAATTTATTCCCTCATTAGGGCCAATATTCGCCTAGGTCCCTGCACATGCCTTACAAGCCTTTTATCAGTTACTCACCAGCGCTTCCAAGCCTCCATGTTGAGTCCGTCTTAACAAAGATCCGGATAGACCTCTCAAGTCCTTTCCACCATGTCAGTCCCTCTACCTGTTACCAGGCCGGGCCGCTGACTCCTCTGGCCAGACTCAATGATCACAAGGACAAACCCTGTGACCAAAGAGTCTTTGTCCAGGAAACCTCTGAAATCACAGAAGCTCTGGACTCCGACCCCCTCTCTGAGTAGGGGGCCTTCAGTTATAGGATTTTTTTGGTCGGCCCTGTCTCTCACCTTCCTTGGGGTGCGAGACTGTGGCCGCATGTTGTCTGGAAAGCATGGTTCCTGATTGGTTGACATTTACGTTGAGGGTAACACTTTTTTGCCCAAGGCGCCTGGGAAGCTGCACACCTCTCTCTGAAAGGTGGGGTGGTGGTCGTGCACCTGGGCCCATGCCGTTATAGGGAGCGGGCCTCAGGCTTTGAGGCTTATTCAGACGGCTCAAGTTCTTGGCATAAAATCAAGAAGGAAGTCGCTGGCAGACAAGGCCTGTATGGTTATTTTAGTCTTGTCATTAGCCAAAGTAAGGCCTCTGACTGCTGTTTCAACTTCAATTTATCTTAACCTAAACATACTATGCTTATCTATAATCCTATATAATATACCTATACCCCCCTTATTCCTACCTATACCTACCTTATTTCTACAGTCAGAGGCAGAACACTATATAAGACAGACAAATACTTTGATCCAGAATAGTAATACCTATGTTACACCATGCAGAGGATAGCATGGGAGAAGATAGTATGGCCTAGTTCTGTATAATCTTTTTAGTATAAAACTTGCTATGTGCTAGCAACAGGTGGGGATATTAATTCATATACCCCCTGGATATAGCCTCCTGATCAGCAAATCTTGCTCCATAGGAGCTGATACTGTGGGATAAGAAGCTCTGTAGAGAGAGGTTTGATTGCATGCATGCGTGAGAGAGAGATCTATATGGGAGAGAAGGAAAGGGAGAAAAATCAGTGCTTCTTTACCCACCTATCTCACAAAGCAGTACATTTCTTCACATTTTCTGCTGAAGTATTTGGCACATAATAGTAATATAAATCACAGACTTGTTACTATCTGGTTGCTTGATACAGGTTTTACAGAGGATGAAGCTGAGACTCTCACGAGGGAAAGATTGTTTTTGTGCTTTAGAATGGTAAGATATTCCAAAATCAGAAGCTGCATGAGGAAAAAAAAAAAAGTGTGTTGTCTGCAGGTCTTTCTTTTCTGTAGTTATCATTAGCAGAGACCCTCTGTGTATAACACACTGAATTAGAATGATGAATGTTCACTTATTAAGAAAGCTGTGAAATTTTATTATTACAGAAGCACATTCATACCACTGCAGGCAAGTATATGTCAGGGCTGTTTTATTAATCATTATTTTCAGGGTTTTTAATTTCAGGGGTGTCAAAAATGTGTTTATGACTCAACATTTTAGACTCAAAGTTCTTAATGTAGGAAATATTTGTCAGCTGATGCATAAGAAAAATAAGATGTTTATGCCCTTATTAGTAAGTGAATAAGAAACAGGTTAGAATTCTGAGGATTTTTTGCACACATTTAAATAATTAACAACCTCCGAATCCCTGCAGGGGAAGTGCTATGATCACTAAACAGCTATATCAAGGGCCAGATTTCCACTCACTGTCCCAATTTTTAAGTTGTAATATTAATTGGTACAAAAGACTGGTTACAATTTTGGACTTGTATGACTAAGTCTCTAGTAAGTGGGCCCATATTGGGACTGAGATGTTTAAATTGCTTCAAATTGCAGCTTTGAAATTCAAATCCATGATTTATTGCAGCTTTAATTTTATGCTAGCAGAAATCATTCCAATTTCAGTGTACGCTGAAAATACATTTCTTGGGCAACATAAAGTGAAGTATAACCCAGTGTACATCACATCCCTGAGTGACAGTTACACCGACCTAACCCCCATGCAGACAGTGGTATGCTGGAAGGAGAGCTTCCTTGGTGACATAGCTACTGCTTCTGAGAGAGGAGGATTAAATATACCAGTGGGAAAAGGTCTCTGTTGGTGTAGAGTGCACAGCTGTGCCACTATGGCACAGTACATAAAGAAAAGACCTAAGATTCTAAATTGGCTAGATCCTCCATAGGACAGACTTTTAAAATCACCTTAGTTCATTAGGTTGATAGCTATATTCCACATTAAATATCTGATCCAAAGTCTGTTAAGTCAATGGGTAGACTCCCAATGACATTAGGAGGCTTTAGATCAGACCCAGAGATCTTAAAACACTGATAATATACATTAAAGAACTTAATCTACTTCAACTCTTTAAGGCCAATTAAAGTCCATTGGTATATATTTAATTAATCTAATTGTGCTACTGAGTCAATGGCTCCCTCTTTGATCTCTGAAGACTCAATGCTAAAACCAAGATGCTGGAGAGTCTTCTCATTGAGTTACGTTTTGCAGAGAACTATGCCTTGAGGCCCACAAGATATCACTACCTTCTGGTCATCGTTGACAGGTGTTCTAAAGCAACCTGGCGTTTTGGCCTCACCATCAGCCTTGGAATAACCGAGGACTTATTCCAAACAGCACCTCATTCCATTGCCCCAGCACCAGCCATCTCCATTTAATACAAATATCTGAAAAATATGGATCAGTTCAATTATTTGGGCAGCACCATTTTGAATGATATTTCCCTGAATACGGAAATTGTTTCCAGAATTAATAAAGCCAGCCAGACCCTTGGCTGACTTCGAACAAAAGTCTTTAACTAACAAAACATCTGTCTCTCCATCTAACTGAAGATCTGTATTGTAGTGGTTCTAACATCTCTCCTACATGGATGTGAGACATGGACTCTTTATGGATGGCATGTTAAACATATGTGCCCCCTCCATTCAGTAATGAGCAGGTGCTGGCCAATATTAAGATCCTCAAGCAAACACAACCAGCATGGAGGAAATGTTACTGAGAGCACAACTTAAGTGGACTGGGCATGTCATGAGAATGAAAGATTATCTTCTAATGCAGATCTTGTATGGGGAGCTGAGGCAGGGTAAAAGAAAGAAAGGTCACCCATATACGTGCTTCAAGGTAAACTGATGAACAGTCTTCAGTGGGCGGCATTGATCTTAAAGAACTCGAGCAAGTGGCTCAGAACAGGACTCACTAGCAGTCTCATCAGGTAACAGGTTTGGGCAGGATTGACAGAGCCATCTCCAGGCTGCACATGAAAAATTTCACAGATCTGCATCATCAAGCATTATAGATACAGACTTCCCATGCTTTCAGTGTGGTCCACTCTGTGCATCAGGGTTCAAACTTCAGAATCATATTGGTAGTCATAGATGAGAATTGTGGTAATATCATCATTATTGTTAGCAAGGACTACCAACAATTAGTTTGATTCCAATCTCACTATGGTTATGGAAAAGCATTGTGATTTCATTGACTTCAAGGTGATTTATATGGGTGGAAGTGAGATCAGAATCAGCCTTAATATGGGCACATAATATATACTTTTAAAGCACTATATGTGTGCGACTTTTTAAGCGCCCATACTACCACAAGAATTGTGTTGTGTGATATTTGCAATAGCTGGTCTGGAGTCATTCTACCTTTCAGTCAAATCACTACCTCTGCAGGCAGAACCTTTTCATAAGAAGGCAATAATCTTGAAATAATAGCTTTAACTGTGATTTAACTTTTCAAAGTATGCATATACAATTTGAAAAGAAATCAGTCAATTCACAATATGGTGGTTGGTACTCATAATTTTGAAAGTAGATTACTTAGTCGAGCCAAAACTGTTGGAAATTTTAAAATAAGGACAGCAAGAGAGAAGGTGGACAAAATACTATAGTGAGGGTACATTAAAGACCACCTATTACTGATAATGGAAGAAGAGGCTCTGATCAAGTAGAACACAAGATATGTAAATGAGATTTTGGCAACAGGGCCATTTAATTACTGAAAAGTTTATTGGAAATCTCTGATAATAAATGTATTATGTTATCTTATCACCTAGTACAGATCTTTTTATTAAAAAAAAGTATAGGAATCAACCTGGAGGAAATATGGTCTTGTGCTTTAACCACTGGACTCAAGAGCTCTGACTTCAATCTCAGTTTTATCACAGACATCCTATGGCAAGTCACCTGATTTTTCTTTATCTCATAAACCAGCCTGTAAAATGGGGTAATATTACCTCCCTGTCACACAGCAGTGTTGTCCAGGATTATTTGGGAGGTGTTTGGTGTTTGGTTAATATGGAGATGCTGGCAATAAAAACTTGAGAGACATAACCAATCCTGGATCTGAAAAAAAGAGGAAAAGGTAGCAAGATCCAAAAACCAGAGAATAGTTGAAAGCTTGAAATCACAAATTATTTCATTAATTATGTTGGACAAAAAGGGTTCCAAAGATTGGGTCCCTCTTTAAGACACTATATTTTTATAAAATAAACTTCACTGAGAAGGAAGAAAATAGTTCAATAGTAATGCAAAGTACCCTGTAGCATTTCCTGGGAAGGGGGTAAATATAGAACAAAAGATTTAATAATTGGGACACTGGAATCCTAAGGCTATAAATGCCTGTGTAATTCAGAATTTCCATACTAGAAAGATTAAAACAAAAGGAAACAAGAAAAAATGTGTATGAAAGGAAAATTGTTAAAACACAAACACCAAGCAGAATTATATATGAGACAGGAAAAGAATGGAAGATTGATATCTAGCTTTAATGATTTCTTTCAAAAAAATGTATATGTAGAGGGAAACAAAAGAAATATTTAGTAGGAGACTGAAAGGACTTAAAAGGAGTCCTCAAATACATTGACAAGAAAGAGGAAAATTTAAAGGGGGAAAAAAGAGGCAAAATGGCCAAATTTTAAATAATGATTTCTACTAATTTTCCAATAAAAAGAATAGAGGCTGTGTCTACACTGGTATATTAAGTCGATTTAAGCTTGGCTTAAGTC